>QUSF01000011.1:13376319-13512031 GCA_003676055.1 Chloebia gouldiae
TTTTTTTTTTTAGAAAAGATGAAAGATTCCCTTTCTTGCAAGGCATTTAAACTTTAGTGCAGGAATGATACTCTGCTCATATGCTGCCCAGTCTCACCACCTAGTCTTCTCTAACCCTTCTCAGTACTGCCCATCTTCCTCTTCACCATGCAATGGGTGGCCAGCCTCAGTCCATGCAGGTAGGTGTCACACACCAAGGTACCCAGCAGCCAATCTTCTGAAGCTTTGTCTTTGTCACCTTCTCTCAACAACAAACAGAAACAGAAATATAAATGCTACATCTCACACATACACACCCTGTATTTTTTGTGCATGTGTGTCTATACATATACATACATGTACACACTTCATGCATAAATACAAAAAGACGCCAAGGAAAAGGACTAAGGGATTCTAACATTAGAGAAGGCCATTATATATGGTTTGGTTATCTGTATAATTTGGAACAAATACAATTTTATCCAATTAACGTCTCATACTTGCCAGCCTTATCTTTTGTAAAATGAAATAACTGCATTTATTTTCTACAGCATGTTTTCAGACAAGGCAGTCAATCTTGATTTAAAGCTTTTTAGAAGAGAGATTGCAAATATGTCAATTCTGATGCTGCTTAATTCTACTGCATTAAGAGCTTTACAAACCTGGAAAAAACATGCTTTGATTGTACTGACAACATAGCACCACAGAGCACCATAATTTCCCACAAACATTGTTACTAAAATAAAAATACTAAAAAAGGGAACTACCTATCTAGAACAATCTCTTTTCATCAAATGGATTTAATGAAGGACTATGATCTATTTGACAGCATTCAAAAACTGTTATTTTAAAATATATATATGCTGTCATATTTAATAATACTCACTTTATCACAAGCCAGAACACATTACAAAGTTTTAAGCACAGCTTTCCTCAAAAAGTTTTAAGGTGTAGTTTCAGCCCCATTTCATTGAGTCCATAAAACACTTATAACCAGTCAACTTGAAGGATCATATTGTGTGAAATTTTTTACAGATCATTCAAATGAAGTCTTAAAATATATCTGCACAACAATCTATGTCAAATACCTACCTTGTTCTTCAACACCACCCTTCAAATTTATGCAAAACTTCACAATCCCAAAAGCTCCTCATGTACTCAGCAGCTGCAGATTTATAGGCATCTTTTCCCCAAAAAAGTATGAAAAGAACAAAAAAGCATTTGGAAATTGGAAAATCTCCTCTGCCTTCCAACAACTGATGCCAAGCTAGCACCAAGGCAAGAGTAAAGGCAATGAATATCCTTTTTATCCTTTTTATATCAGCACTGGAAACACCCAGATATTTAATGACAGAATAATGAAAAAGAAGTGAGCAGCTTGCCCTAGGATGGAATTGTGGATTCCCTCCCATGAAAACACAGGAAACCACATGTCAGCCCTGGCTCTGTGGCTGTCATGATTCCTGTCTCACTTCTCATTCAAATTTTTAATGTTACTCTACATCAGGAGGAAAACCAGGCAAAACTCCTCCCTCCCAGAATCAAGGGAAATAAATGCTCAGAGCCATGCACTGAATGCTTAAACTGAATTTTATATTTGTCAAGGTTTTCAAAAAAATCTCAGCTATGGAAACACAGAAAACAGATCCTGCTTAAAGCAGGTGGCAACTCCATCCACTTTAGATTCCTTGCGGCCATTTCAAACTCTCCTCTGTTTTTATTAGAACATTCCCCAGCTGACTTCCCCCTCCCTCATCTACCACATGGAACTACGGGTTCTGCCAGAGACCTTTGAAATTACCAGAAAGCTAAAACATTAAGATTCTTCTACTGCAAAATTATTATTGGTTAACTACATTGTGCATATGAAAAAAAAAAAAAAAACAACAAAACACTCTGACAGATTAAGATAGCAATTCACATATTTTTTCAGCTTCTTATTCAAAACACCAAAAGAAAAATTACAATATTCCAAAACTAGTTGTACAACAGGGGCAGGTCTCAACCTCTCAACTGTACAATCAGGTCACAACTATCATACTCTTCTCTTGTTTCACAACACTCTCTGTTACGCGTAATACCAGGGGATGACAATGACAGCTCCCATTATTGCACTAAAATTGTTGTGATATTTTATCTACTCCTGAAGGAATCATTTGCCATAAAACTGGGCAAGAATCTCTGGTTGAACTAAAAAACAAAATTTTACATGGAAAAAGAGCCTCAAGCTAAGAGAAGTGCACACATCCCCTCAAAACACCAGAAAGCTAGAAAATTAGGAGACACATTGTGTAAATACAGTTTTCTTTTCTTAACATAGAATCTTCTCATTTGGTGAGTTATTTGTATATGCTTGGAAAAGAACAGCAAATGTGCTGTGTGATACGCAGCAAATTAAATACTGCAATCAAAACACTTATCAATAAACTATTAGACTTCAATGGCATCCTGCCAGGACTATATAAATGAGAATTCAGCTTTTCTCCTGAACATAGAGATATTAATCTATGTCAAGTACAAAGTTTCAGCTTTCCTAGTGCAATACTCTTCTGCCAACACCATGGAAAAGCAAACATTTAAAGATCATCTAAATCATAAGTTTCAAATTTTAAATTGCAAAATTAATCCCTTTATTACAGAATTATATCTAATCTACAAATCAGTACAACACATTCTACTGAAATGGCTTAATGAATCCAGCCAATAAAACATAAACTGCAAAAATTGTTTTCTTTTACTGTGAAAATCAACATTGTGTTTAACTGCAGCTGCAAGACAACACAGAAGAATATCTGCCGTCTGAATTCTACACCAAATGTATAAATAGTCTTTATTCTGATACTCTATGACAAGCAACTGACAATCTTTTCTATTTAATAATTTTCTGTGCTTGGTAATCCAAGGTTTAATGACAAATTGCCTTGATTTAATGAATTATATTTTGACAGTTTTCTGCTTTACAACTTGTTTTCCTATCATGTACAAAAATACCTGTATTATACTCCACACATTTTGATGCTTATTTCGCTACAGTAAGGAATTAGGTACTGTCAAACCCTATTTTATTGTAGTCTTCTAGCATTGAACACCCAAAATACAGCAAGAAAACCATCTGCATTATTCAGCTTGATAATGTAATCATACATCCATTCCATCCACTTAAAAACAGTATTCCAGTCAGGAAGACAGTCTTGCTCCAGACTAGCCTGAACAATTAGCCCCTCTGCAGAGGGCAATTTCTTATTAACTTTTCATCTTAATAAGATGACTATTTCCTGGCAATGTACAAAAGCATAAGTATAACATAACTCCTCCGGAAAGGAGCTGCATTAAGGACATAGGAGGAAATTTGTCTGGTAATAGCAGCATCTCAGTTCCTAGCATATTAACGGAAAACATCTGAGTAATAAAGGTACATATTTATTTTCTTTTTAAGACTGGATTTATTTACTCAGAATGAAAAGGTAAAGAGCAGTATCAGTGAATGCCAGAACATGTCTGCCCTCAGAAACATGATTAGGGAAATACACTATCTCTTTTCTAGATACATCTTAAGTTAATAAAAACCCTACTTTTGCACTTGCCAAAAGCATCACGGGGCAAATAAAAAGGCAAACTGGAAACTTTCTTGCCTATACTGGCTTCTCAGAGAAGCTCAGAGGTAGTTCAAGGTCTTATTCAGACTATTAATCATAATCCAATATATCGCAACATTTTTATCCCCCTGACAGTAGACTTTGTTACAACCCTGGACAAGCAGATGATTCCAGTGGTGAGACACTATTGTACACGGTAAGGGTAAGCAGAATCATCACATAAAACAGAGGAGGAAAAGATTACTACGGGATGCCTCCAGCAACTGATGCAGCTTTGTCTTGGTAGAGTCTATTGTGGCAAGCTCTACACCAGCTTTACTGGTGACATGGTGGTATGCAAAAATAACATTCAAACATTCAATATTAACTCACTTCAGGGAGTGCCGTAACTAAAGCATGTAACACTGAGAGTGACAGCAGAATCAGCATAAAACAACATACTACTATCACCTCAGTAACACCAGCTTCTGGGCGAGCAATACAGACATTCAAGTTACCATGACACATTTTTCATGGTTTCCAGAAATGTATGTGTGAGAAGAATGTTGATGAGACATTCATTAAGCCCTCCTAAATCAGTAAGCAGTATAGCTAAATACACATTCAGATTTCACTTTTAAAATATTAGCTGAAAACATTATTTTAGGGGATCCCTCCTGCAAAAGGTCATATTTTAAAGTTATTTATTAGAAATCTTGGATCCCATTCTGAAAGTCTCACTGGCTTTTTAAATAAAAAAGTCACAGCTTAATTCTGCAAGGGTCCATTGCTGAAGTAACTTTACATTGATGGAGTCTGAATGAGTTAACAGCTAGGAGGAGGAAAAAAGAAAAAGAAGCACGCACCACACAGCACTTTGCAGTCTCAGGCTAGCATCTCAGCCTACAATGCAAGCTGCTATTCACACATCACAAAAAGGCTCTTCCTGCTAATCTGTGGAGCTCCCATTCATACACAAATCTGAAGGTCAAATATAGAAATCAGTGCACAAATTATCTTGTTTTTGTCTCAATAAAATTCAATGTATATGTAGCATGAGTAAGCCAGGGTCACCCTTTCTTGGGTTTCCCTTTGCACATGCTTACATATTTTTGTTAATTTTTTTTTTAAGTGTGTTAAACATTGCAAAATGGCAGCACTGCCCATCACATAAACCTCCAAAGGTCGGAAACACATGCCTGTATCTTGTTAATGCCACATGCATATAACATGCATTCTCAGGAGAAGGTATAAGAGAGACAGATTTGCAAAGGGAAGATGTGTGCCTGGATTACACTGCTCTCGAGCATGTCCTCTGTGCTGGGCAGTAAAAACCAGAAGAACTGTCAACAGTCACAAGACTCAGCAGTAGCACAGTGAAAGTACACTTGAAAGAGGCAGAGCAAAGACAAAAAGCTTTTTACCAGCGCCTAACCAGCAACTAGGATGGGTGAGAAGGTTCAGCACTCAAGATACACATGGATGTGTAGCATCCCAAGATACACATGGATCTACCAAGGATAAACAGCTACTAAGTCCAGATTGCTGTATCCCTTTAACCTACTTGCAGCATGAGCCTTTTAAAAAATTTACCATATTCCCAAAGGCAAGCCAGAAAAAGTAGGTTTGTTCTCAGTATCAGTTGTGCAGTCATGGGAAATTACATCAGAGCACTGTTCAGCAAAGGTATGAACTGGAACCGGTAAAACAAGAGGAATGACATCTTCAAGGCAAAAGGATTGAGTAAATTATGCAATGAAACAGAATGATTAAGCCTTATTTCTTTACTCTGTTTTCATGTCTACCAAAGATATATGTGTATTAATTTCATTATTATTAAGTTTAATTTTAAATTTTTCTAGAGAGGAAAAAGCTAATTAATTACTAATCCTTTTATGTTCATTAGTTCAAAAGTAAGCTGTCCAATAAGTTTCATAAATCTTAAATATTTTAAAAGTTGCAAGGCTTGAAATTTTATTTGAAATTCCTTAGGAAACAGAGTAACAAAACGGATCTCTATTTTGCACAATCCTTACACTCTTAGATCTTTCTTTCCAGGGAATTCCAGTTCCTCTTTTGTTTTAGTACACCTAATGCTATCAAAGACACTTCAAACAAGAGAGTGCAGATTCTAAAAAAATCAGCCTACAAAAACTTGATATTCATTTTCTTTATTAAAAAAAATTAGAAGGTAAGAGAGCTCTTTGATTTAGCACTTTGATGAATTTAGATAATCCACCACTGAATATTGAACAATCCTTGCTTAAAGTAAAAAAATAAAGCCATTTAAATAAAATAAAAGGAATGGAAAATTCACCATTTTGAATCATCTAAATGAAAATCTAGCATTCAGAATCAATTTTTCCTCTAGTAAACAAACATTAAGCAAATGGATTTTGCATGTATGATCTATACAGTAAAAACAGCAAATGAAAGGCTTTCCCAGCTCAGAGTAACACTCTGACCACTACTGCAGCCATGCCTCCAGTGCACTGCCACAAACAGGAATTGCCTCACAGATTCACACAATTCAGTGATGATGTTACAACTTCTTCCTCAACTCTCCTTTGCATGTCATTGCAGAAAGAGCTAACAGTGAATCATAGCACATGCTCTATGGCTCATGGCAATTAAATACCTTCCTCTGATCTCAAAAGCAGGTCTCCATATATTTCAGCGGAGATTTGATGCTTGTAAATACCTTTAAGAAAAAATAGATTAAAACACACACAGAGAACATCAAACCAAGCAAAAACAATCAAAGAAATCCCTATGAAAAAAAAAAAGAGCCAGAAATCTGAAAACTAGAACAAGTCAAAATAAAGAAAACAGCAAATGCAAAGTCACACAAGTATGGGGCAGATATTAGACTTCTACTTGGATCATGTTTTTCTCTGCTCATTATTTGTGTCAACTCATTGCCGGGAGGTTGTATTACAAGGCCTTTAAATAATGTGGCCTTCAACCTAAATTATTCTATTATTCTATCATGCCATAATGATAATTCTGTGTTAAGGATCTCTGCTTATTGCAGAAGTGACCATCATGGACAGATAAAAGAATTGAGCCATCTATTAAAATCAAGCACATTCTTCCCTATTTCACTAACCTGCAACAGTAAGATTTTCTTCTCTGCTCTTTTAGGCAAAATTAGTTATGGACAGCATTGCTGCCAGCATGGCCTCCTTCCACATTTTCATGCTCTATTATTACTGAACACTGGCACTGATCAGTGATGACTTGACAGTGCTTATACTTACAAAAACACAGGGAAACCTAATTACAATATGTATTTACAAGTGCAGATCAGAAATACTTGTTCCTTTCGTAGGAACTGACTGTTCCAAGCATTTTTATAGATCACATCAGCACTGATGGGAAGCTAAAAATGAAAATTGTGTAAATAAGGTTTAAAGGTCATTTTAAAATATACAAGTAAAATCAATCAGAGTTATTTCTCAAATTTTTAAGTCCCGGTATTGAATACATATTGCAAGTGAACATAAAAAAGCAAAATGCCTTACCAGGGGTTCTAGAAAGCCTAAAGCAACAGAAAGTAAAAGTGGGGAGGAATTCTTACTTTATGCTCCCTTGGGTGGTAAAATGAAAAAGAGAGAAAAAAATTAAACACCTTTATGATTCATCAGAGAAACTCAAATATTCATCAGAGAAACTCAAGTATTTCTCGCTTTTCATGTTCTCTTCTATCTATTTGTGTATTTACCATTCTAACCTGTTTGTACATAGAGATTGTTTAGTATTTCCTGCAACAGAAAAATAAAAAAAATTAAGTGATTTATAATTTTCCTAATTACAGGTTGTGCACTAGATTCCCATTGATCTGTCCTACAGTTCACAGATTTACAAAGTAAGGAGGAGAAGTCATTGCTTTTGATAGAAACCGGTTTTAATAAAAACATAAATTTTTGAAAAAATGTGGAAAAAAGGCTGACCTCTTTTTAAAATATTTTTTAATTCATGGAGATATAAAATGAATCGACAACTACTAAAAATTGAAGATGCAAAGAGTAGAGTGGAAACAGTAAAGAGTGGAAACTGGAAACCACTGAAAATTCACCTCTTAAACTTTAAAGTGGTTTCCTCAGAGATGAAGTGTTCAGCATTTGCCTCCAGCTTCAGCAGACTGTGAAACACGAGCATCCAGCATAAGAGCAATCGGAATGCCAGCATCCAGTTGAGGGATCTGTATGCACCTTTTTGAAGAAGCCAGGTAAAACAACATCTCCACACTACCTTATCAAATTGGCCATATATCATAACATTGAAAAAATGTATGAAAAAATTCTACAGTCCTTCATTTTACAGCCTAATACGTACCCCCATCTTAGTCTCATAACACTTCCGATAAATATTAATAAACACAATCCTCTTGGACCAGCTTTTTGAAGGCAATTAGTACAATGCTTCCTATTTCAGCGGGGAAAATAAGGTATTTTGAGACAGTTGGAGAAACTGAGTTTGGGAGCCTGAGACTGAGAATTTTAATGGCTCCTGATGAAGACAAGTTGAATACTTAGCCCACATAAATATTTATCCTGAGTACTTTTAAATTTGGGGATTTTTCCTCTCTGAGGGGCTTTCCTAAACTTAATGTAAATGAATTTTCAGAGATACTCTCTCTACACATAAATCCTTCCTTCTTCTGTCTCCACTACAAACCAGTTCCCAAGGAACTACTCAAATATTTCCAAGAGGATACCAACAGAGATAAGTACCTTGCTTGGCAATGTAGGCCTGCAATTGCTGTTCACTTCCTCTGTCTCATCCTTCTGCATACCAGTTTTGGATCTGACCAGCTCAGTGCCACTAGGTTGAACAGGCCCCAACAGAGTAACATTTTGTCAAAATGCCTTTTTGTGTCCCCATATGACAACCCTGCATGTTTCAACACTAATCTCATAGCAGAAATACTATGTGGCATCAGCCAACGACTATTATTAATCTGTATGTCATTTTTCTTCAGAAACATGCATGAATTAGGAATCTAATCCCTGTAAAAAATTCCAAAGAGTTTGCATTAAACAGGAATAAAACAGAAGTCCACTGTTCTTTAAGGATGATAGAGGCATGTGTCCCATTGGTCTCATACATTGCTCTCATACAAGCTCTGCCAAACTCTTGGGAACAAGCAAGAAAAGCTTCCCACCAGTCATTCAGTTTCCCACTTGCATACCAATTTTCAAGTGTAAGCATGAGTAATTAACAAGTGTGACCCTATACTACAGTGATACCTTTCAATTAATGAAGAAAACAACTCTATTTTAGATAAATGCAAACTTCACAATTGCTTAAATTTTTACAGGTTCCTTTAAAATAAAAGGTTAATTACTATAACAGAATATTTTACATATTGTTACACAGAACCTTAGCACGAAGAAAACTTCTATAAAAGTTGATATTTAGAAGCAAACTGCATTCCTAAAATTTACTTAAATAAACATTCAGTAGCAGATATTGGTGCCTAACAAAGATAAATTCACTGATATAACTGTGACATCAGAACTCAGAGAGCTATTTATACGTTTTAAAATATTTAGCTTATTTCACTCCACATAATTTGTCCTTTTAAAAATAATACTAGTATGGAATTTAAAGACAACTTTCAAAAGTAGGATTACTGTACATTCTGCAAAAGTACACACTTAAAATTATCCCAGAGAGAATCAATGTGAAGCATGGATTCCACATCAGTAAGCAAAAATTCCTAAAGACACTTGAACAGCACTTTCAAATCAGTAAAATTGTTGCTACAGAGAACCAACCGGATTAAATTTTGTGAGAGATGGGCAAAAACACATGTAAATGGAAGCAAAGACAAGGTGGCACAACCATGACTTTGGCTTTTGCTTCTTGAGTGTTTTCCTTTAGGCTAACTGCTCAAGAAAATGCACACAATATATTCTTTCATGCAGAAATGGAGGAGCAAAGATATTCACCTACACATAACTAAATTCTAAGAAGGGCATTGGTATGCTTAAATATTTATTAGAAGTGTCTCTCAGGTAACTTCTTTAGCTACAGAGCCAATGTTTTTAATTTTTTCATACTTATTTTTCTGCCTCTAACGCCAAATCCTGAATACAGTTAAAAGTACATCAGAACCAAGTGAAAAAGACAAAAATGCACATGGGAGTAAAACACACAGTGTTAACAATAATATCTATCAGTCAGCAGTTCTGCAATGGATCACATCAATAACTACCTATTAAAACACGTGCACTACCTCTTGATCCTCCTAAACATATTCTACAGGTCAGTGACTACAGGAAGGTAAATGCA
The DNA here is from genome assembly GCA_003676055.1 of Chloebia gouldiae. Classification (NCBI taxonomy): domain Eukaryota; kingdom Metazoa; phylum Chordata; class Aves; order Passeriformes; family Passeridae; genus Chloebia; species Chloebia gouldiae. The sequence continues at coordinate 13,386,174 of QUSF01000011.1, forward strand.
AGTTCACAAATGCACAGTAGAGAGAATCGAAGAATCGTTTGGGCTGAAACAGACCTTAAAGATCATCCCATGGGCAGGGATGCCATTCACTAGATCAGGTCCCATGCACCTTCTCTGGGCTAAGTCAAGCACTTAGTCTCTCATGCTTTGCCAGTGAGGTGGTAAACAAAAAAGCTGGGAGGGAACACAGCCAGGACAGGTTACACACACTGGCCAAAGAAATAATGTTTCCACAACATAGAACATCTTGCATAGTATGCAATCCATAGTGTCCCAAAGTTAGGGAGTTACCTGGAAATGGGTCTGATAAGTGACTGGGAATGGTCTGGCATTTGTCAGCAAGTGGTGAGCAATTATACTATATATCACTTGTTTTTCCTTGAATTTTATCGTTTTTCTGACCAAAAACCCCCTATTAATTTTATGTATTTTACTTTGTTTCAGCTGCTTAACTGTTCTAATCTCAAACTATAAATTTCCCTTTTCATTCTCCCTCCCATTCCACCAGGATGGGGGTGCAGTGGGGGGTGGGAACAAGGGTGTGCCTGATGCTTAAGTTGCCATCTGGGCTTATGATGACAGTTAGTTAAGCCAGTGATATAAATATATAGAAATTTGATCAAGACTAAAATGATTTAAAAATTAAAAACATAAAGTGATAAAAAGTGATGAAGTGATAAGTGGTAAAAGATAAAGTGCATTTAGCTTTTCTGCTTGCAAACTCCACCTCACACATCTCACTGCTTATACTGAGAAAACAGCATCTTGTTTAGTTCAGTATTTGCTGGTACTTGAATTTTCTTAGATAGATGAGCAGTATAGCCAATTTTAAGACAGTAGCACAAGTTGAATTTCATCCAAGCAATCATTTGATTTCTGCCAAAAGAGTCCCATTCCAAGTTGCTGATTCTTCTTTACTTGGCACTGCATTGTGCTACTTTAATGTATGCCAAATGTAGAACCTTTGCTGCTACTGCTGGTGTAGCTTTTGCTCCTAAGAGGAGAAGATGCAGCTGCTAACAGAACCAAAAACCAGGTTCATTATCGTCCTTCTTAGCTCCAGTATTTTCCCATTACACCTTCGTCTTAGCTGGAGAATCAGGAGACATTGCTGCTAAATTATTAAATTATGGTCTCAAGTGGCTATTGCATATTTTCTGAGAAATGGCATTGCACCATGACTTCCACTGCTCCTGATAAGATCTGGGAGAAGAGTTCAGTAATCAAAACATCAGAAAATCACTTATAAACCCACTGAAACTGCTCTAATTTCAAAATTGGTCAGCAGTACTACTACTTCATGTCTCATCTTTGTAATTTCAATATGCTTCTAGCTGATATTAGGATCTGAATAGAGAATGAGTGGAGATTAACACAGCATGTCATTTGAAAGCTGTGATAATAAATTTCCAGTTAGAATGCACATTTGCTTTAGTTCCATTAATTCTGCAAGAACAGACATAGGAAATAATGTGAGGGTAGGAGGAAAAGAAAGTGGAACTGAAAATAAGAAATCTTATGTTGCAAAGTCTATTGCCTAGTGGATGTTGCTAAGAATAATTGTCAGCCTAAAATGCCAGGATTATACAAAAATCTTTAGGGAGATGATCCAAACTGGTTTCTGGACCTAAAATCACAAAGTCCAGACATGCTGAAGATAGAAATGCTGACACCAAACAGTCCAGCACCTGTTAGAACAATCCTGGATATAAAGCCTTACAGTTTTAATGTTTTTCTTCTTTATAACTCTAAGTATTAAAGTAAAATGTACATGATACTGATAGTCTCACATTTCAAACTGTTTTCCATTTTCTTTGATTGCTTTGTTGTATTTTGTTGTATTTAATACATGCCAAAGATGAAGGGGAGTTTCAGAGTGAGTGAGCGTGTGGGGGGGGGGGGCATATGTGTAGGGAGGAGGAGCAGACACAATTTTAGATCTAGTAATATCTTCCAGACAGAGGAACCTCTGTTGACATCAAAGAAAGCTATTTAACAAAGCAATGCCAACAACTGAACCTTGTGAGAAGGCTTATTCGCTACTAAACCAAAATCTACACCACAGCATCTGGATCGAGCTACTGGTCTGCCTGATGGTTCAGCCCAACGAGGAGAAGCTGTCCTAGCGAAAGAGGATGTCAGGCCATGGCATTTGAAGCTCATCTAGGAATCCTGTTCAGCAGTATTCAGTATGTGTGCTGACAGCACTGGTGTCACAGTGAAATCATTCCTGCTGAGGAGCTGCTACTGCAAGCAGGCACAGTCCCCATTTCTGGGGGCAATTACATTGTTTGCATAGCCAGATGACAAGCTGGTAAGCAGATCACACACAAGGAGCACAGACATGCAGTGAACAGTGAACAGTGAACAGATGCAGCGATCATCTCCATGAACAGCTGCAGTTTGAGGAATCATCATCAAACATCACAGTTTGAGGAATCCCATTAAGACCTTCTGCTGGGAGGGCTAACTGGGAACAAGACTTCTACCTTTTCTTAGCCCATTATTAAAATGTTCTGTAGTAAGAATTAGCATCTAAAAAGAATTAACATTTTAAAAACTTGCAAAAAGGTTTTTCTGTAGTGCTTGATGCTAGATGAGGCAAAAGGAGAAGGGAGAAGGACAATCCAGACCAAATTATAATATTTTATCAGCATGTTCCTAATTATAGATATTTAAAATTTCTCTAAAGTTGGACTTCTAATCTATCCAGTATATTAAATTTCAAAAAATAAGCATTAGATATTAGGATCAGATCTCTAAAATTCAGAAGCTCACAATATAATACAGAAATATGTCTGCATTTGTTACCCTTGTCTTGCTGGAATATCATTGCACTGTTGACCTTAGAAGTACTTAATATTTTAAGATATAAGGTTACTGTGATATCTGTTAATACCATACAATGGTGATTATGAGTGGAATTCATAAGATTTTTTTTTTTTAGCTCTGTTGTGTATGCCCTAACTGCTGTTCCTACAGAAGTTAACTTCTAATTGCTTCCATTAGAAAGGAAAAAGGGGAGAGTAAGAGGAAAAAGCAATGTAATTGAGGTTGATTGTGAGAACTATTGTAGTGGTATCACCATATATTGCTTGGAAGTGTAATACAAGAGGAATATTTAGGGTACTGAAAATTCTGTTTTTCTATAATCCTATTGTGGTGATATTTAATAAAAGTTGCTGAAGGTGCTACATACAAATCTCTTTTAATATGGTAGTTATTATTTTTCCTGTAATCAAAATTACTACGCGTTTTGGATGTATCTTTTATTAACTAGCTACAGTACGTCAAAATTTAAGAGGTGTTCTGCTTCATGTAAATATTGTTCTCCAAATCACCATTGACAGAAACAAAGTTCTTCTATTTTAAAACAGATTTTTTCCTTTTCTTGGCTAGACTCCGTCCAGTATTTTGAAAACTATTTTTAGTGTTTGTGAGAGGAATGTTCTACAATCATTCATCCTCTTGCCTCTGTCAGTTCTCAAATGTGTGAGCCAGAGGAACTCTGATGTGACCATACTTCTCAGATGATTTGTTTATGTCTTAGGCTTTGTATACATGTGGGCTTCACAACGTGTTTGCAAGGGAGAAATATTTGCTGCATCCATACGTACAAAGATCTTTTTTGCATATAAGTCATTTATGATAGTTCCTGAGACTATAATTGAGAGTATGGGGGAGGAGCCTCATTATATCTTTAGCTTAATTATATTTTGAGTTTCTGTTTTGATGTATTTTTAATCCTGGTATTGGTTGATGTAGATTAGTGGCTTTGATGCAATATATGTCTTCAAAGATATTTCACCAGTTGGCTCAGAAGTTGAACCATTGCTTGCAGTGAGCTGCTGCTGGTGCACAGCAGTAAGTTCAGGAATGTTAAACTTGTGAATTAAAATTAGTTATATTAATCAAGGACTCATCAAAATACAGAGCTGATACTTCATTGTTTCTTTGTCCCCTAAGCCTTTATACGTAGTTCATCTGAAAAAAAACTATGTTTTGTTTTCATAGAGGGGAAGGGAAACATCACCCCCATTTTTAAAAGGAAGATCTAGGGAAGTACAGCCCAGGAGCCTCATCTGTGTTTCTGGGAAGACCATGGACAGATCCTCCCTAAAGATTTGCTAAGGTGCATAAAAGGCAAGGAGGCGATCCAAAGCTGCCATATGGTTTTACTAAGGGCAGATTGTGTCTGACCAGTAAGGAGGCATTCTATGGCATGGCAGCAACAATCAACACAGGAAGACTGACAAATATCATCTGCCTAGAGTTCTGTAAGGCCTTCAGCATGGTCCCACATGACATCCTTATCTCCAAAATGAAGAGACATGGATTTGATGGATGAACTATTCAGTGAATAAAGAATTGACTGGATGGACACTAGCAGGTCAATGTGGTCAATGGCTGTACAACCAGTTGTAGGTCAGTGATGAGTGGTGTCCATCAAGGATCTGACTGCTGCTCTTTAATGTCTTTGTCAATGACAGTCAGTGAGATTGAGTGCAGCCTCAACAAGTCTGCACATGACACCAAACTGACTGATGCAGCTTACACACCCACATTCAGAAGGACCTGAACAAGTTAAGAATTGGGCTCATGGAAATCCCATGAGGTTTAACAAGATCAAGTACAAGGTTCTGTACCTGGGTCAGGGCACCCCCAGTACTGGCTCAGGCTGGGGGATGAACAGATGGAGAGCAGCCCTGCCCAGAAGGACTTGGGGGTGCTGGTGGGTGAGAGGCTGGACATGACTCAGACACGGGCACTCACAAATCAGAAAGCCAAACATGTCCTGGGCTGCATCCAGAGCAGCGTGGGCAGCAGGGCCAGGGAGGGGATTCTGCCCCTCTACTCTGGTGAGAACCCACCTGGAACCCTGCATCCAACTCTGGGGTCTTAGCGCAGGAAGGACATGGACCAATGCAGCAAGTCCAAAAGGCAATGAAGATGATCAGAGGTCTGGAGCACCTCTCCTGTAAAGATAAACTGAGAGAATTGGAGTTGTTTATCCTGGAAAAGAGAAGGCTTCAGGAAGACCTCACTGAGGCTTGTCAGTACCTCAACAGGGCTTATAAAAAAAAAAAGGGGGAGAGGGCATGTAGTGACAGGACAATGGGCAATGTTTTTAAGCTGATAGTGTAGTTTTATCTTGGATGTTAGAAAGAAAATCTTCTCTAGGTTGAACAGACTAAGTGATCTCAGCTACTCCTCATACAGACCTTCATAGGTCTCCCTTGGATGCTCTCTAACAGTTTAATGTCTATCTCATATTCTGTTGCCCAAACCAGCCCCCAGCACTCGAGGTGAGGCTGCCCCACTCAGAGCAGAGCAGGACAATCCCCTCCCTTGCCTGGCCATGCTGTGCCTGATGCCCCCAGGACAGGGTTGGCTCTCCTGGCTGCCAGAGCACTGCTGACCTGTGTTCAACTTGCCAGGACCCCCAGGCACCTTTCCATGGCACTGCTTACAGCATCTCATTCCCAGTCTGTCCATACATCCAGGGTTGCCCCATCCCAGATTCAGGACCCGGTACATCTTTGTTATAGTTCATACACTTAGTGACTGCTAATCTCTGGTTTACTGAGGTCTCACTGCAGGGACTTTCTGCCCTTGAGGGTGTCAACAGCTCCTCCCAGTGTAGTAGCATTAATTAGCAACATTATTAACTTACTGAGTCCCAAACAGCTCTGTACCAGCTGCTGACAAGTAATTAACTCTAACTCAGCCAAAACCACAACACTCACATTCCACATTCAAATTATTTTCTTCTTATCACATTTTGAAATAAATCACTTGATTCAAATAACTTTGCAGCTGGCTACAGTACTTAATTGTACAGTACTGAATTTTAGTACTGTCGTTTCACTACAATATTGAAATACCCTGAATACTGGTTTTATGCACCACTCTGTTAAAACTCCATACGTACCATCTTCTCCACTGATCTGGTCACTATACCAAGACCTTTCACTTAATCCTAGTAGTACATATCTTGCCTAGCAAACAGTATTAATCATGCCTATTGAGCTAAGCAAAAGGAGAAAATTAGATCATGTGAAATACTGATCCATTGAGATTAGTATTGTTTTTTGACAAGAATTATACAGTAGATGCTGTCTTTTGCTATCAGTGTAACTTGGCCATAGTTCATCTGGTCATATCTGTGGTTTTCCATATGCTGTATTTTATTTTATATTTCTATTGAAGAGAGAAGGTGACTAATACAGAGACTTGACCAGCATGCCAGTAGATTTGTCTGTGCTACAAATGGTTCTTTCTATCCCCCCTCTGCAACAAAGGGAGGTGCCATTCACACAAGAGGGAAGAGTTAAGTTGTCTCTGGGAAAGTGGGCTTCTGAAAAATGGCCTAAAGATACAAGTTGAATTTTAGCCAGACATTTTCTCAGCTTGAAGGTGCAACTTTTACTCATGTCCTACTAATCAACATTAAAAGGCTATTTCATATTGGATATTAGGCAAAATTATTCACCATGAAACAGGCTCCCCAGGTATGTAGTTGAGAACACCAGTCTTTGAGGTATTTTAAAAGATACATAGACATGGCACTTAGGGACATGATTTAGTGGTGAACTTGGCAGTGTTAGTTTTATGGCTGGACTTGATGATCTTAGAAGCCTTTTTCAACTTAAATGATTCTATAATTAAATGCAGAAAATGCCACTAATGCAGCTGTCTCATACTTTAAGTATGATAAAATTCTTAATTGTATGAAGCACTTATTATCCAACAAGGGAATAGAAAACTTCGACTCATCAGTGCCACTATTAAAAAAATAATTTTGACCTTTGAAAAGATACTGAATTAACTGGCAGAAGTTAAACAGGAAAACAATGAGAAGTTGCAACCTAACATCTATTATGCTTATTTAAAGCTTTAGAAGTAGGTGCTTTTCTTTTCAAATCCAGTTTCTGACCACAGCATCACTTTCTACATTCTCCTTCATGTCTTACTTTTCTTGCTCTAGTTCAGTCATTGTCCTCTTTCCTTCTTTCCATTTTCTCTAAGATTTATAAGTAAGAATCATTACAAATTAGTAAAAGGAGACTTTACAAAGCACAAAATATATAGGAGTAAGAAAGCAAAAGTGAAGGTGATTGCCAGTACGATTAGGCTGAAGTTTTACATTTTGACTATAGTATTATGTTGTAAAATGACAGCAGTATCTGCCCAGCAGTGCAAACACAAAAGTAAACCTACTACATGCACAAAATCCTATGTTTATTTTGAGATTTTTTCCAAAATAATTCTTCAGTGTTTTGAAAGCAGTGGCTGATGCTGAACAATTTTATTTGCTTACTGGTTGCTACTGTTTATGGATTTCCAACATGTTAAACCAAGCATGAAATTATTTTAAATGGCAGATTTTGGTCCACAGCCAGTTTGTACTTTGTCAAGGCTCCACCAATGGCCCAGATATGCACTGCCTTTTACATTCTGGCAGGAAATTCTTTTCCCTCTCTCTCAGGGCTTTGGGAAGTAGCTGCAACATGCTGTTTCAGTTCCCTGTTGCTTAGAAAACATGCAGTGCCTCTTGGCACACCAGAGCTGGAATCAGCACAGAGCAACTACTCCCTGATGCCTGTCCTTGTGGACAGTGAGTTAATCAACATCTACTTACAGTAGGCTCAAATTAATTACGTAGTTCTTTGTTAATGGTAATATTCACAGAGTAAATATCTCAATGACCAAGTCAGTGTGATTCATAAAATAATTACAGATCATCATCAGGATATGAGATTTTCATCCAAAGCTTGTGAATGGAGCTTTGGGAAATTCATCCTTGCAAGACATTCCAAGGTGCTGCATCCAGCCCTCTAGAAAAAAACTTTTATAATCTCTCTACAAATCACCACTTATGAGAACTTCCATCAAAATTAACTATTTTTCTTTGGTGTGTTAGGAAAGTACATCTCAGCTTCAAAATGAGTTTGTATGCAGGGAGAAGGAGAGATGGGAAGGAAGAGGAAGAGAGGTCAGCTAGTGACAGATTGTACAATACTGGCTTCAAGTTGGTAAGTCACAATACCATGCTGAATGACACAGCAGCTACTGAAAAGACATACTTGTAATTGCAAATTCAGAACTGGTCCAGGCTCTGAAACTGGGCCATACAAGTCATTAACTTCCTCCGCTGAAGCAGGTATTACATCACGTGTGCAACTTTATGTGGTCTGTGCCCAGACCCCCAGTGTGTGGAAGTCTCTCTGCAGGGCCTCTCCCTGCCCTGGAGGGAGTCAACAGCTCCTCCCAGTTTTGTATCTCTGTGAACTTGCTCAGTATCCCTTCCAATTCTGTGTCCAGGGCATTTATGAAGATGCTAAAGAGCAGAGGGCCGAGGATGGGGCCCTGTGGAGCCCCTCCAGTGACAGGTTCCCAGTCTGCTGTCACCCTCTCACTGTAACCCTTTGTGCCTGACCTGTGAGCCAGCTGCTCACCCATCCCATGATGTGTTTATCCAGCTGTGGGCTGCACATTTGAGTATTCAGTATGGCTTAAACCAATGAGTCTGTCCCATTCCTGAAGACTCTTTGTTCCCTAAGCATAGATACTACCATGAAAAAATTTTGAAGACATACAGTTTAACTGCAAAAAGATGAATAATATGATCTCACACTGAAAAAGAAATGTTCCATTAATATTTTTTGGCAGAATTTGCTCACTACTCTACAATAAAATTGTAAGTACATCTTAATATTCAAGCTACAATTATACCTTGAGGCATCCTATAGTGACTAGTATGGAAATACACCAAATTTGTATGTTGTAACTGGACTGCTGCCAGCTTCAAATATTGAAAATGGCATAAATAGGACTAAAATTGTTTTGCAAGCATTTTACAGTCCCAAAGAAAGAGCACCTGCCCAGTGAAGCTGATAAGGAAACACATAAATCAGATGAAGTCAGAGACAGCTGTAATGTTTCTACATGAATAAAATCTTGTCCTTGTTGCACCAGCAACAAAGCAAGTCCTTGGGGTCCCAGCTGACCATCTCATGGACCTATAGGCAGAAAGATTCAGGAGCCCCCCAGCTACACACAGATTTTGCCCTGTAGACAACTCCACTACCTAATACAGGTGGCATGGCAAATTATCCGTATCCGGTGCAGCCCCTATCCTGTGCAGCCCGTCACCATTCCCAATGAACTCCATCCTTCTCCAAACTATTGATAAAGTGCTGTCCTCTGTCTCAAGGCAAGGAAGCAGCCATACCTGCTACCAGAGGCCACCAGAGTGTGTTAAGTAGCCCTGGTGGCACAGCCACAGGCCACCACTGTCACCCCTCCATCAGATCTTGAGGCACAAAGGGAGCTGTGAAGTACATGTAGCAAAGCTCTGGTTCCTGTTCTTAACACTACATTGCTAAAAACTTCAGCAAGAGCAAAGACTGGGTCCTGCCTCCATCCCAAGAGACAAGACAGCCTTACAAAGAGTGGGTGTGCAGGTGTGTATGAGGAAATGAAAATACTCTCTGCTCAATGACATCACAGATAGATAGAATAGATTCAAGACCAGAGATGTTAAATGACAGAGACTTTAATTACACATAAAAAGATAATGGGCCAGAAAGGTTTCTGTTTGAAAGTATCAAGTGGTTCAGGAGCCGAATAATTGAGCTGAAAATTTCAGATAATGATAGCAGCTTCCAGCCTTCAAGTATTTTCAGAATAATTTTAATCCACTGCCCCTGAATTAAAAAAACCCTTCCCCTAGAAAAAAAAAAATCTTAAAATAGAAAACAGATAAATACATTAAAACACATCCTTTCTGCATAGAAAACCACAAATAAATAAGTAAATGTTTTTACAACCAAGTCATAAAATGTACTGATTCCCATTTACCAAAAAACTTTTGCTGATACAAGGACATCTTTGTAATCAGTAATTCAATCTTTAGTATTACTATATAGAATTTAGTGAAGTACTGAGCAGGAATCAGAAATATGCTCATAATACTCCTTTCTATAAATTATGTTTCATGAGAAACTACGTGCCCCAAAATGTCTCTCTTTAATTGAAATGGGTGTGTTTAGAGACTTATGCTTAAATTCACTTTACAGCTCTTTCATACAGGCTAAATTAGGTTTGTGAAAGTGGAAGAAGCTAAAAACTTGCTCTTAAATTACTTACAAAAATTTTATTATTAGTGGGCTTCATTACTTTTAGTTCAAAAGCCGAGTAACACATATCTTCAAAAACATGGATGTTCTATTCTCAGAAAATTATTTATTATTAAATGACTTTCTAATCTAGCACGGTGTCTCCCCTTCAAAGTGCTTTCAGACATCATTTTGTTATGATAAAAAGAAAATAATACAAAAATAGGACTGACATACTTTTATGACCTTTCTTTAAAGAATACATTGAAAGATCTATTTCAGAAAATGTGAATACCTGGGACCTTTATATCTGTCTCCTCCTAAGCACAACAATTAATTAAGGAAAACACAGAAAACACAGCCTTTCAAATTCTCTCTAAATTGATAATTCACTGTTTTACAGGCCCGTGGCAGAAATTCCTGTGAACATAAAGCAGTACAGCAGCACAGCAGCAGAGTCAATATGCACGCCAGCATTCTCAGCCCTGACCTACCCTGCACCGTGCAAACACTGCCTACAATCATAGACATTTACATTTGAAGGCAGAATTGAGCCCACAAGATGAACTGCAAAGGTGGAAATGTTTACAAAAATCCATCATCAGGCATAATTTAAAGTAGTAAGGAATGACTTTTCAGTTCCAAACTAGTCAGGATTTTTGCTTGCTAATTTTTGTCAGTAAAACCTGAAGCCAAACTGGCACTTCAGCCATCATACACAATGAAAACCATTGAGCAAATGCACTTGATATAAAATAGTAAATACCAGGAAACTACTGACATAAAATTTTAAAAAAATCCATTTTAATATTTGTACTTTTTCCTTTAGATTAGTTGTCTGTAGTTGCTAGTCTTCAAAAATGTTATCCAATTTAACCATGTCATTATATTAAATATACATACCTAATTATTTAAGTAATTAACTATCACCAAGCTGGGTTCAGTACTTCCATTTCCATTTGGAAGACTTCCTAAAGCTAGACATCATTTCCATTTGTGTTCTTTTTTAATGGGGGGATGGACACTAGAATTCAACTGAAAAGTAAACAGAATATATGTCTACTAATTAAAATTAAACTATGGCTTGGAAGTGAGTTGGAAGTATGGATTTTCTATAGTACTACTTTCATGTATGTTTCTGGGCTTATACATTATTCTTATCACTTCTTCAGTTCGTATCAGTTTCTGAAATTTGTACAAGACATTGATGTGAACAATCTATGTAATTGTTCAAGGAAAAGCTATTGCTGTAAATATAGTACCTAAAAACATTATTAAAAAGTAGATATCTTTTCTAAGGTTTGTCGTTTTGAAAAGGGTTGTACTTTTTTTTAATTTGGTGCTATTAAACAATTCAAGTTTCAGGTTCCACTAGGTATTGAATTATTTAATCCTTAATATTGTGCAGTGAAAATGAAGCAAAGTATGTATAACAACTATTGATAACATTTGATAACAATAGGATGGTTTGTAACTTTCCCTTTTTCCTTGACTGCAACTCAGAATCACAGACTGGACTAACATCATCACAGGAAAATCCAGCTTATTATCTGCTTGCATCAGGCATAAAATCAGCTTTATTACAGTAGATAAAACAAACAACCTCAGTAGTCTGAGTGCTTGAATAAGACTCTCTCTGTAAGAACTACGTAGCCTTTCACAAACTACTTATTTGGCTTGACAGCAGTTCAGAATTATTGCATAAAATTAACTTTCAAAGCTCATGTGATGCTCATGTGATTTAGGCAGTGAAACCTCAGTTTCTTGAAGAAACATTACTGAAGTGCTAGGTGTAACATATAAATTAGCTACTAATCTTGCTGGAAGTCCAAGACTGACAGTAGGTCTGTATCAGCAGAGCTGGATGCAATATTCCGAACCTCCATTAATTTCAACACAGCAAGCTAAGAAACCATTTACAATATGTTTAAAAAAATGAAGATCAGTACCAAAATGAAGTCACGCCTCTGAAAAAATGACCCTCTTCAGTGTAAGCTAACATTACTGTTATAATGCACATATATTTCAGAGCAACTGCTCTTAGGTGCTGCTCATGTGCAGAGTCCAGATTCCAAGGCTAATTCAGGAAATAAAGGTGACTTGTGTATAATCCATGTACAATGTATAATACATACAACTCATACAAGTCAACATATCCTCCACCATGTTGCTTTCACTAACTGCATTGAAACCACTCAGTTGGTTTCACTCACCTTAATGCACATTGGAGTAGTTTTTCAAAAAGAGCTTACCATTTCTCCATACTAGAACTGCTAGATATAAATTTCTGTTTCTCACTCCGAGCTTTTGAAGTGGTTTGCACCTTAAAACTGATCTATTTCCTGCATCCTTTCCTATGATGTTTTGCATAATCTACTTCAAGGGGATATTGCGAACTGGTTAAACAAACAGAAGTTGTACACGCCTTAATCTAAAATTTAAAAAATTATGCAAGCTCTGCGTATTATTCATGGTATGGTTTTGCCTAAAGCTGATGCAAATCATAACCCTATTCCCACAGTAACACAGATTAGCTGTAAAGCACTACAAATAGAACTTCTGACTCTCCTCCAAATCCACTCTGCTAAGAGTTGGACAAGCATGGATCCAACCAATTAGTTACATGCTTATTTAACTGGCATCAATGCATTTTAAGGTACCTAAACTTATGTGCCTTTATATTCAAAGACATTGGCTCAATTCATTTTTTGTAGTTAATGAACATGTAATCTGTCATACAGCTTACTTATAACATTTTAAGTACAGTAAAATTTAGATGCGATGAAAGGTGCATGTATGTGAATATCCCTCTCCTGCAACTCTGATAACAACAGTAAGGAGCACAAGGTGCACCTACATTCACTTCTGATTAACCAACGAAGTTAAGGAGAAATCTGCTGCAATATAATAAAACCACTTTCATAAATCAGGTGTTCCACATTGAACTTTACACATAATATCTCTGAGTAGTTAATGAATAATGAAGTAAGCATAAAAATGGTTTTCCTTCACATATTTTTTTCAGGAATAGAAAATTGACACAGTGAGTTGGCATTCTTCACCCCACAACCTTAAATCACACTAAACAACCCTTTAAAGATAACTGTGAAATATTCATTAAAAAATATTCAAGTTATTTAAGTTTGTAATTTTCTAGCAGACATTCCTTATATTTCTGTCTTTCAGCACTAATATATAAGCTGATTGTCTCATGCTGAAAGCCTGTTACCTAGTCTAATTTTAAATATTCTAGTTTAGTAATCTAATCTAATTCAGTTTAAACTAGTCAAATACCTCATACAAATCAACACAAACCCTTGTTTCTTTCCTAAATGGTGTTTCATTTTCCCTAATCCCTCAAGTTTTTTCTCCAACACAGCAAGCTGCATTGAAATTCAATAAGCAGCTCACCTGCACTTGCACCTTATACAATGTTCCCTAACCCTTTGCTAAACCTCTGAGTTTTTCACATTAAAATTTTCACATTAGAGATGCCAACCATTTTTTATTGTCAAAAAGTGTAATTTTTTTAAGAACTGAAAATCATACCTCTCTCAAGGTCAGAGATTTGCTGTATAAAATGATAGCAATTTTTAGTAATTAATGTGCTCAATAGATTTGAATCTCACCTTTCAAAGCTGTAGATATTAGAGACAACCCCGAAACACAGAAAATATAAGTCTAGATTATATCAGCCAGAAAACTGTGACCCTGCCAGCACACAACAGGGCAGTAGCAATCAGTCAGAATTCTCCATGCCAAATTCAAAGCAAAAAAGTATTAAAATATCATTTATAAATTGGAAATCACATTCCACTGCTAAGCGTCCAGAGATTTATTACCTTCTTGTAAGCACACCTAATACACAGCCAGCTTCACAGCCCATGCATCCTTGGCCTGTCAAGGAACACTTTTAAAAACCTTTTTCTTGTTCAGTTAATTTTGAAGTATGACAAAGCTCATGCTCTCATAACACACATCTACTTTGTTTCCTAAAATCATATTCTTACTAAAAATAATCATTATTCATCCTAACCCCTAAGCACACTAAAGTATAATAAATGAAGATATTATTTAATTATTGTTATTATGTGACTACATTATCCCAATATCATATCCTCTAGCCTGCTAAATGCCATTCTGCTCCTCTGGTATCTTTCTCATAAGACACATGAAGATTTTTTTTCCATGGTCTCCTGCTTCAGCATATTCCTTTGTGTAGTCAAAACCTCTGGTTCTCATGGGGGACTTCATCTACTCTAATGTCTGTTATAGGAGCAACACAGCAAAGCACAAACAATCCAAGTGGTAGTTGGAAAGCAAAAAAAACTGGGCTGCTGGACCTTAAACTAAATAATAAGGAAGGTCTGGTTGCAGAGGAGAAGGCTGTGGCAACCTTCATTAGAGTAACCATAAGATCATGGAATTCTGTATTGCTTGAGGAGGAAACAGCCCTGGGCTTCAGGAGAGTTAACTTCAGTCTCTTCAGGGAACTTCTTTGAAGAATTTCATGCGAACATGTTATACAGGGAGAAAGATCCTAGAGTATTCAACAATCACTTCATCTAGGCTCAAGACCAGTGCATCATGAGCAAGGAATTCCTATCAAGACTCAAACATAGGCAGGAGTTATAAAGGAGGTGAAAACAGGGACAGGTCACCTGGGCCAGTTACTATAATGTTGTCAGAGTATGTAAGAATGCAACAAGGAAGCCCAAGGCCCATTTGGAATTAATCCAACCAAGAACATAGAGATAACAAGAAGGGCTTTTTCCAATACATCAAGAACAAAAAGGAAAATGTGAGCCTATTTCTGTGCAAACAGGAACCATTGCAACTGAGGCTGCAAAGAAAGCAGAGATACTGAATGCCACCTTGGCTTCAGTCTTCACTGACAAGCCCTTTGGAATCCCTGACCCAGCAACAAGGTCTGCAGGAAGAAAGACTTTCCTTTGGTTGAGGAAGATTGGCTTAGAGATTGCTTAGGTAAACCTGATATCCACAAATCCATGGGCTCCGATGGGAGTGATGGGAGTCCCACAAATGCTTGAGGGAGCTGGCAAACACTGTAGCTGATCTATTTACAATCATCTTGGAAAAAATGTGGTGATCAGGAGAGGTGCCTGAGGGCTGGATGAAAGCAAATGTCACTTAGGTCTTCAAAATGGGCAAAAAGGGGAATCCAGGGAACTACTGGCCAGTCAGCTTCACCTCAGTCCCTGGAAAGGTGATAGAATGGCTCATCCTGGATACCATCTCTGGGCATGTGGAAGACAAGAAGGTGATAAGCAGCACTGAGCATCAATTCATCAAAAGAAAGTCATGCTTTACTGAACTGATTACCTTCTATAATGGGACTGTTGGCTGGATGGATGAGGGGAGAGTGGTGGATGTTGTCTACCTGAACTTCAGCAAGGCTCTGGGTACCATGGTACCATAAAAGGCAAAGTCAGGAATACCATCTTGATGAGTGGATGTGGAGGTGGATTGAGAACTGGCTGAATGGCAGGTCCCAGAAGGTGACACAGTGACCAGTTAGTGATGCAGAGTCTGACTGGTGACCTGTCACAAGTGGTGCTCCCAAGGTTCAGTACTGAGCCCAATGATTTACACAAAGAGATAGATGCCTCCTCAGCTGGTCACTGACAGCACAAAACTGGGAGCAGTTGCCAGTACGCCAGAGTGCAGCCTTGACAGGATGGAGAGATGGGCAGAGAACTGTCTGAAATTTGACAAGAGCAAATGCAGGTCCTGTACTGGGGAAGCAGATGGAAAGCAGCACTGAGAAGTACCTGGGGTTCCTGGTGGACAGCAAGGTGTCCATAAGCCAGCAGTGTGTCCTGATGGCCAAGAAGGCCAATGGTGTCCTGGGGGGCATTGGGAAGAGCATTGCCAGCAGGGTGAGGTAGGTGATCCTGGCCCTCTGCTCAGCCCTGGTGAGGCACATGTAGAGTCCTGTGTCCAGTTCTGGGCTCCTCAGTGCCAGAGAGACATGGAGGTCCTGAAACAAGTTCAGTGGAGGGCCACAGACATGATTATCTACAGATAACTTTCACCTACATGTTCCCTGTTGTAGCTCAACCTATCAGGTGCCCATCCGGACCCTCTTACTTTAAGCCTCTTTGTCTCCTTCCTCATGAGTGAGAGACGATAACAATCACCTATTCTTCTTAGCTCCCACAGTACATTTTTTAAACTTCCAAAACAAGGAGCTGCATTTCCTTCCAGGTCAGACCTTTTGCAGAAAAAAACTGAATGCATTATAACATTAAAATGTTTCAATCCCCTATTTTCTTGGCAAAGACAGCAATATGCAGACATGACCACACCACACTGCGTCATTTCTTCATCTGTGTCATTTCTTCATCTACTGGTCATTTTTTCATCTACTGGTGCCCATGTAGGTAACAGTCTCAATTTAAGGACTTGGGATCATAACCCTGGATCAGAAAATAACACAATTGCATTTGATGATTCAAAAATTATTGCCTGCCTTTGTGAACACTGTCCAAACTTATTAACTGTATTGAAAAATATATGTTAATACATAAATACAGACTGCTATGTTTTCCCTCCCATTTGTCATGAACCAAGAGCACACACAGATTCAAGTACAACTTCTCATCTGAATGGCAGCAAGATATTTTATTTATATATATAATATACTATCTCACTCTGTCTGTGTCCTTAGACATGACAAGGAATTGCATCTTTGTGTTGCTTTGTGCAAAATGGGGTCCTTATCCATGCCTTAGGCTCTGTGGCACTATTGTGATAATGTGATAATGCAGTAAACACTGCTGTCACTGCCCATGGAAATGCACTCCACATGTTTCATTCTGTTTCAAGCTGTCATTTGCATGTTGGCTCTCATCTGCTTGCATTTATTAGATATACAGAGACAACTGAAGTATCTGAGTGTTAGTTGTCTGGTGTGGCTTTTTTAAATTACAGAAATTAAATAACAGATATTCTTAATGAAAGTTGCTCAAACTTTCACAACATACATTTTAGTTTAAAAATGGCAAATCCTGCAAAAATGAAATTGTAACATCTTAGAAAAAACAAATTACTTGTATGGAGGAAAATTATTAACGGCTCCTTTTGCAAAAAAGAAGAAAAGGGTAGACTGTTAATCTGTGACAATTTTGGCACTGAGGAACAATGGGCTCTGAAAGAACATGATTCTGCTTTCACCAAATTATAAGCCCCTGAGAGGCATATAATGTGATTTCTGGAAATTCTGAATGCTACCTGTTCTGTGCTCTACATTTATATTCCCAAATGGTTGTCTTGTAAACAATATTGAAAAATAGAGTGCTTCAGATGATCTGGTGCACCTGAGGTCTGGCAGTAACACTGCTGTACACAAGGTCATAGCTTGTGAGAATGGCAAAGATACAGGAAAGCTTAATGCTTAACATTCCTTGGGGACACAATATCTACTCTGCATAGCACAAAAGCAAATTTTTCAATTAAACCCACCAACTCTTGAACAGTGACAGTGTAGAAGCAGCCTGCATGTCTGGTTCTCTCCTGAGCACTTCAGGGGGACACAGTGACCTTGCACTGGGGGTGAGTATTAGATACACTGTGATCAATGCAAGCTTCATCCCCTCTCTCTGAAAAAAGGTAGAAGCTCAGAAGGCAGACCATGAATAAGAATGGTAAGTCGTTTTTTCACACTACTCATAGCAAAGCACATCCTCTTTCATGAGCTCTGCAGAAAACAAGTTCCAGTGCAGTCGAAAACACTCAATCCCACACAGTGACCTGAGGAACTAAATGTTTCTTTTGAAATACAAATCTCAGAGAGCATATTCCCACATGAATATATCCACATGTATAGAAGGGAGATCATTCTATCTCAGATTTTTGAATTTTATTGTCATTCCTGCAGACCTGAGAAATTGCTCCAAATTAAACAGCCATTACAGCCTCTCTCCCAACAGCAGATTTTATCTTTAAAACCTCCTTTAATCTTTAAAATCTACACCTCTTAGCATGCCCCATTATAAATAGATATTAGGGGATGAATAGTCCTACTGAAATCACAAAATATGTGGAAAAATCCTTTACTTGGATATGAGGGACTGGACCACCTCAGTCAGCCCATTTCTGAGACACAGCCCTGGCAATGACCCTGGCTAAATGCAGCCCCACTTCAGGCATTCTGCAATCTTATATTGTAAGCCCATAAAACTGAACTCCAATACTGCCCACTGTGGCTAAACATTCCTATTGCTCGTGTCTAATTTTTCAACTACTACTGCTGCGTTCTAAATGCCAAATGCTTCATCAAATCTGCAGACCAATATTGAGGCAGATGGAAAGCAAAAGGCTTTTTGTACTCCACACACTCTCATACTCTTTCAGGGAAAAAGGCAGTCACTCAACACACAACTTTACCATTATATCATGCAACATTTTACTAATTGCCTCACTGACAGAAAACTCTTCCAGAATTTGCTTAATCACATTCTCACACCAGCTAAGCCAGGGGTTGTGCCCAGTGCACAAAAGTCAGAGTTGTAAACATTTTTCATTTACTTAACAGAAAGCATGTTCCACACCAAATCTGTAGCTGTAGCCCACATCCCTTTTGTAGTCTTCAACATTTTTGGTCTCCCTATACAATGAACAAAATTTGACTACTAGCATATGCTCTTCTACATTTGGGTCACTAATAAGGTAAAGGATGTCATCAATATTACACCAGATCTGGCACTGGTTAAAGCAAATTTGTGTAGATAAGGGAACAATCATCAAGGCTTTACAGACACACTTTCCTCCAGAGTGTCTAAAATCCTCCCCTCACATGCCCTCAAGTGCTGGAGTTCATTTTGATCTCTGATATAGCTGAAAGATGTGCAAAAGCAGGCACAACATTAACCACAGACTAAGTGCTTGAGATAGAATTGTTTTGTTTATTCCAGGGAGTGCATAAAATAGCTAGCATTCATGAATCGTGTCAGAATGATGTCTATTTTTGAACAGAAATATACAATTATCTTGTTCGTAAAGCAGGAACCCCTCTCTCAGCAAGACAACTCAACTCATGGTATTTCTGCAAAGAAATACTGCTACAAGAATTCCACTGAACCTTTGGGAGGACGGTACTTTCCCTTTTATTTCCCTTCTTTCTTAAGCATATATTTAGCTGATCTATTTCAGGAATGCATAGACAAAGCTTCATAGTTCAAAATGAGAAAAACAATATCCTGTAGAAGCAGATTCAACTTTAATTACAAAGCAATATCAAATTTGTACAGACACAATAGGAAAACAGAATTTGTTAAACTGGCTTCCCCGTGGATTCATAATCTTCCTGCACCATCCAGTCTGAAGGATAAAACTCTCAGAATCCTCCTCCAGCAAATGTTTTGGTTACTGCGTAAGCAGGAAATCCTCTGGAGACAGAGAAGGCAGAGGGATGTTAGAAAATGCAATTTCTTCTGCATATCTCAGAGAAGTGCAAAACATTATGTAGGGCATAAACCAGCTCTGCATGTTCACCACAATTACAGCTCTTCTTGTATTCTTTGAGTACTGCAAAGTCAATGAATCTAGAAATTCAGGAAGAATTGTCATGTCACTGTGCCTACCTTCTTGTTCTTTAAAAAAACAAACTAGAACAGTTTAAAACCCACTTTGATGCAGTGAACAGAATAAAGAAGTTATTTTTTCAACAGATTACCTTTGTGACCAAATGTGAAAACATAGAGTTTTGCTTCAAGGGAAAGAGGTTAATAAAAATTATATTTGCGATACTGAGACAGGCAGCAGGGGAACCACAGAGCTGTCTCTGAGGCAGGAGAGGCATGAGGACACCACCAGCAAAACCAATAACCTGCTTGGGAATCAAGAATAATACATTGCTTCTTGGGCCACACCTGTCAACACCTGGTAGAATTTTAATTGTTTTTGGAATACCACCAAAGTACAGCTTGGCTAAACAGAAGAAAGACATCAAAATAATCTTTAGAAATTGAGGCCCCAAAATTGCCAAAATCTCCTCCTGCAAAGGATGGGGAGAAGAAGAAAGAAGCCAAAGGCAACTAAATCCATCTGCATCTTCCCTGTAATTTTCCAAACAATAAAAGATAAAGCTTTTAAAAGCAGGTTAATGGAAGACATCAAAGGCAATGTAAGTTCTTCCATCATCAAAATGCAGACTATTTATGGAAAATCTAAAAAGAAAATACAACTTTCTTACAGGTTTTGGTTTACAATGATAGTTCTGACCACAAAAAAACAAGAGCATTCACAGAGTAAAAAAAGAACTGTGAAAAAGCAGATGTTGGAGCTTTTCAGGACTTTCCGTTTGTGTCTGTTTTTCAGAACAGAGATATCCACTAAACTACTTATGACTCATGAAAGAAAACTATGTACCATTTCTTGGACATGGTGTGTAAATAAATCCTAAAGTGAACGCACACACACACACACAAAAGAAACATTAAAATATGTGAATATTCATACCAAATAATATATCCGTAGTGCTGAGTTTTAACAGGAAGAATGGGAGGTTTAGTTGTTAGAAGTTATTTGTTTCCTCATGCTTTATGAAAGTACCTGCAGGACCTAGAAACATTTCTACTATTTCTAAACCACCCCAGTATTATTCAGGATTTCACATGACAGTGCAAATAAAAAGAATGGGCAAAAATCTGTACTATAAATACTGTAAGTTTTTAACAGTAAGGTTTTTTAAATCTCAATTTAAAAATGCATAAATAACATTAAAGCTTTGGAAAATATATTTTAAAAATGTGATTTGAGTTGAGAGGGATCAGCCAAGCAGACCATGAAAAGTAAGATTTTTTTAAATTTTAAAATCAATTAAATAAATTAAACTTGTAAGAATAACCTAGTTAATGAGCAAGAAGATGTAGCAACTGAAGTTTTTAAGGTACCATGTAGTTATTGCAAAACCTGATTAATATAAAAGAATTGCAAAAAATCCCCATAGAGACAGTTAGGATATTATAAAAGCCTGAAAACTGTACAGACTATATAGGAAAATTATAGGGTGTGCCCAAACACATAAATATACACATTACCCTATGCAGAGAGTATGTCACAAGAGCAATAAAACATAACAAGCCAGTCAAATAATTCACAGAGCAAATAAATTCCAAAATATTATCCAAACAAACAAGGCAACCAAACAAATAAAACAACAACAACAAAAACCCAATAAAAACAAATAAACAAACAAACACCACCAAAACAAGAACATCCCAAGAAAAAACACAGAAAAACAATCTGTGTCCAAAATATTGCATGGAACTTCTAGCCATCCCTGTCCAAAGACTAAATCCAGCTCATTTTCATCAAAACAATGATCTGACAAAGAATTTTGGGGTGAAGGGTAAAGATATCAAACCTGTGCCAGACACAGACTCAGAAGGGAGTCTGTGACTAGGCACAGATTTTATACCATTACCCATTACAGAGAAGGCAGTAAGCTGGGAGTTGCTGAAAGGCAGGAGTACCAATCAAAACCACTGTGGCCCCGCAGAAGAACTGTAATTCCTAATTCCCCTTCCTCCCTAACCAACCCAGCCTTCTGTAGTTCCTCCTACAATCACAAGATGAATGAGCCTCTAACAGAGTCAAGAGAGAGCAGTTATTCACACAAACCTAGCTGAAACAGAACTCATCCCTTGACACCTGAAAGCAAATGTGGAACAAGGAGGGGAACATATTAGATTAGTAAAAATTACCTCAGTGGTTGTGATTGTAGATTTAAAAACTATGTGTTCTTTCACTGGAAAAAAATTCTACATAACAGAATGAAACAAAAGTACAGATGCAAATGCTGGTAAAATGTAACTAATACTGCTATCTTTGCATTTTACCACATAATGACTGAAATCTGTCTTGTTCTCTTCCTCATGAGCACAAAGGACACACAAGGGTCTCTCCATTTATTCAAGTTGATTTCTGCCTCTGTCTCCTCTGTGGACACTGGCCTTCAGCAGTGTGATTTTCCACATGCCCACATATACCAGCATCCTGCTACTGGAATTTCTCTTCTACACCAGCACTTTTCCAAGCTTAAGTTAAAACTCAGGCCAGCTGCAATAATTACTTTGTGAGGTCTCATCATTACAATATGAATGAAGTATTTTGTGTTTTGTATTTTCATTGTGTTTTCACTGAAATTACACCATAATTCTTCTGGGCAAGATACAAGCCTCTGATTCTCAAGAAGGCAAAAGGATGAAAATTGCTACTACTTTGGTGGATACAATGCACACACAAAAAATAACCAGAACTCTCCTGAACATACTGTCCTAAAACTGTGTGGATTGGTAATTTTCCATTTTGATGTGCCACTCTTCTTGCCTTAATCCCATGATCCAGCAGCATGGTATGGTTTGGGGACTGACTCTTCTCTATTCTTCTCAACTCTTCTCTATTCTGGTGGCTGTTAAGTAAAAATTGACAGACCATATGAGAAAACACCAGAAATCCTGGAAATGTGAGTGGATTCTCCAGTCAAAACAGAAAACCTCCCTGGATATGCATCTAGCAACTGGCAGAGGCACTTGGAGCTGCTGGAGTGATTTTCCCCGAACGGCTGAATCGGCACACTGAATCACACACAGCACTGTCTGTAAAAGCTTCTGCTGTTTCTTTCCCTTTCCAAGGATGGAGCTAAAGAAAACTCACAAAGAGCAGGAGTAAGCAGAGTCAATGTTTGTGATGCATTCCACCAACTGAGACACTGAATGCCTCAAGATAAATTCATGAAGTCACTAAAGTTCAGGCTGGCACAGCACAGCTTCAGAGTTTAACTATACCCCAACTGTCCCATCTAACACAAGAGCAAGTGTCATCCTCTGACTTTGCAGTATTTATCTTTGTTTCTCAATTTTAAATTAACAGCGTGAATGTGAAAGATCTGCTGCCTTTTGTTCTGAAAAGCCTAAATAAATAGGATTAGAAGTATGTTCTGTAGCATTTGTATAGCATGCACAGCACTCCACTCTCATCTGCATTTTTGCATGTATCTTCAAATAAAGAAACACCAATATCTCATATATCACTCCTCTGTAGGGCTTGTCCATAAAAATGAAAACAGAACACCATTAACTGAAGTTGTGCAGAGTACTTTTGTATTAGACTCTGTTGCTAAGAGCACTCAAGTGAAACAGCAAACACATACCCCCTACACTCCCAAAAAAAAATAAAGACTGTCATCACAGAACAGATTGCAGGTACAAACCCAAGATTACAGCCACATATTCTAAATGCAGATGTTTTGTATGCACCTACTAAAACCAGTGTGACTCCTGGTTTAGTGACCAACAACTGTTTAAGAACCTCCTCAAAATTCTTCAGATTTTCCACTTAAAATGAAAGTGCCAAACACAACTAACATTTCACGTGTTTGAGTATCAAACTATAAAATACATCTTCAATCATTAAAAAAAAATCACCTTTTTCTCTTTCTTTTTTTTCCTTTTTAAAAATTGAGATTGTATCTACACTAAGACTACTAAAACCCTCCAAGCATTTTGGAGTGTTGAAACCCATGCCAGGCAAACTGCTAGGACACAACAGTACTGTTTCTCCTAATTAGCATTCTTGCTGACTAGATCCCAGATAATGACAGGTAGATAGAGAGTCCAGGAGCCATTCCCAAAAGGCAGTTCACACATAGACACTCTCATTTGGAGACAAAAGGGTTTGACTAGTCTCTGCATCTGGAAACAAAAGAAATACACACCATTGCACTCTGAACTTCATGCATCAATATCCTCACAATTTCACCTTATTTATATTTAATAAATTATTATGCAATGTTGTAAATTCTTTTGACCCTGTTTGGGTTTGGAAGATGAGGGTATTGTGTGTTTGTTTTCATTTTGTAATCCCATTTCTTTTTAGCTTTCTATTATGTGAAAAATTGTGAAAAGTGGGCATACAGACTGATGGCATGAAAAAGGTTTTACATGCTGGTGTCATGTAAAGTTCCGAAGTTATCTTTGCAACATTTCCCTTTCATAGCAAGTTTAAATATTATAACATCAGTAAAAAAATGGTCAGATGAAAATCATCTTGATTTGTGTCTTTTAAAGTACAGTTCTAATCCAAAGGGAGTTGCTATGGGGAAAACATTGTTGTGAGATAATAAATTTGAAAGGATAAAAATTCGTCTTCAATACAATTTGTTTTGTTCTTCCTGGGGTTCAAGCAAACAAGGGAAAAATAACAGTATTTTTAATGAAGGTGTTGACTCATTTAACATGTTTTCCTAAGGGAGCATTTAAAGAACAATGATTTTGCAGCTGCTTAATACTTATGTATCTTACTGCAATTATTTTGAATTGCTGGACTATCAACTATTGCAGGAGTTATTTCCATTTGTGAACACTAATGCTGAAAAAGGGCTTAATACCTTACCACCTTTTACCTCTTCATTTCTGACTGTGAACAGCCTTGAGAAATGTTATGTTTTCTAACCATATACAAATTGGTGTGATATATTTCCTATCAAGTTTCCAGAGGGGAAACTTTTCCTCTAAATATAACAGTACTAGATCATCAGTGTTTAGTCTTCAGTAACTCCCATAAGCAGCAACCACAAATAGGATGATTACTGTTCACACTTGGCTTACAGCTGCCATAAAAGAGCACCTGGCTTGAAATGGCAAGCACACTGAAGTGGCAAGAGTTGATTATCAATACACCTCCACCAAAAACATGTTAGACCCTGAAAAGAAGAAAACAGAAACACCTTTAGGAATTGAATGCCTGTAGCTGGAAAAGATAACATAAACTGACAGTAGAGGAGTGAAGAAAGAGAAGTGTGATGTTGATATTATTATTGTTGTTGTTGTTATCATTATAATTTTTTCATGACAGAAAGAAGATTTAATATTAATTTATTTACTGCTGAATTATTAAAACTTGTTTTCACAATCAGACAAGGAATAAAAAACACAGTGAAAAGAAAGAATAAAAATGCGACTTGTAAGGTCTACAATGGGTCTGTGAGAAAACAAGGCTAGGGAGAAAAATGAGCAGTATTTAAGCAATCAAAAATGAAGGAACAGACAAGAAGTCTCAGCTAAAGGAAGAACTATAAGGAGATATATTCCATATGCAGCAGAGAAAGGCACAGCCAAAGTCTTATGCTGACAGCTTGACTTTAACAGGAAAAGGAGAGAAGGATTATCTGGACGTTATGAACATTGCCAACAGGCTGACATTATCCACACTAGGGAATGGAGAAGAAGTGCAAAAAGAGAGAGAGAGCAATAATAAGATGAAGAGAACCATTTCAGTATGTTTGATTTAATAAGCAAAATACCCAGAAGAACAAGAACCTGTGCTACAAAAAGCAAGTATTTTATCACAGAGATAATTACTTTCCAGTCTTCCAACTCACCTGCTTTTTTTGAGGATGAAAAGAAAAATCAGCTGCCATTTTCCCCATTCTTTAACCTAAGTGTTTAGAACTTGAGTTTTTACTCTAATATCTGTTACATGGGACCAGCAAAAACCATTCAGACTCTCTACTTCACCTTCCCATAGGAAAGCCATTAATCTCTCCTTTTCTTAAAGCTCAAAGGTCAGGAGCAGTGATACACACTGTTAAATAATTTCTAACCTCCACAGGAAATTCAATCTAGGAAAATACAGCCAAAACATGAAAATACATTACTTCCTTACAAATTAATTATTTTGGCCAGTTAATTCCGCCATATTATTTCTTCTTGGCTGCCTCCTCTATTCAAACTGTATCAGTGCACCGAAGATGTTTATACAGATGAGGGTGTCTCAAGGTACAAGAAAACTTTGTGGTGAGGTGCAAAAAGCCCTTTCAAGACAAAAAAGTACATGAAGTTCCTGCAAAGTATTCTGTATCTCACAGGAGCCACTTTCCTACTGCACAGGATCAAAATTTTGATTTACAGTCACAGATATAAGCAGTGCTGCATCATGCTATTGATTTTCCAGTTGCCT
Organism: Chloebia gouldiae; assembly: GCA_003676055.1. NCBI lineage: Eukaryota > Metazoa > Chordata > Aves > Passeriformes > Passeridae > Chloebia > Chloebia gouldiae. Next base: position 13,412,279 of record QUSF01000011.1, read on the forward strand.
TTTATTATTACTTCAGATTCACTTCTGGTGTTCAGCTAGTGTCCAAACATGCCTGACCATAACAAATGTAAAAATTTTTATGCAAAGCTGAAAGAAAAATTAGAAGAGGGGAAAAGTGAAAAGATTATACTTACATTTTTAACCAGCAACTATCCTTTTAGCTTGTTTCTTTGATATAGACAACCATGTGTAAGGATACCTGCATTTTTAATAACTTTTTGTTTCTAGGGTTCAGCAGCAAACCCACTAATATATTAAGTTACTTATCATCTACATTGTTTCTTTTTACTGAAACACACCTTCATCTTCAACCATGGATTGTGTAAGTCTTTAAGCGCACATGCTTTTATTTAATAGCAACCAAAATATGAATTGCAATGTCAATCACAACACAAAGCAAACAGGCAGTTAAAAATTAAAGGCAAGATTATGGTCTTTAGGACAGAGGATTTTTAGATTTTGATCATTAATCAGACAGCATGAGAGTGTGGGAAAAAAATTAATTCATCATTAATAAGCTTTAGCCAACAGTAAAGCTGTTCAGCTGCAATTTAGTATGTGTTGGATAAAATCCTGTATAAACCAGCTTTGTGAGTATTTTCACTTAAAAAATAGCAAGAGACAACAACAGAGTTTATGAATTGTTAGCAGTATGATAGTATTACACCTAGGTATGCACCTGTTCTTTATCAGAGACAAAGAAACTAATGTTTAAGCAAGTACCAATTTTCAGGAACACATATCAAAATCCATCAAGAGAATCAATTTCTTAATTTTTAATGAAAACTGCCAACACCCTAGTATCTTCTAGCACCATGCTCTATTCCTGCTTCCTTTTCAGCCTTGGAAGGAGCTAAGAGCATATCTTTAAGAATTATTAATGTGTAAAAAAATCAAAAAACAAATTCCAAGAAACAAACAGAATATAAATACATAACATCAACTTTAATCAAACACATGCAATTACAACAGAGACAGCTTTAATCCACAGGCTTAGCTTAATTAGAGTGTATTCTTATGTACAACTCTCACCAAGAATACCCCCTGTAACTGTAACAATTAGAGGTTCAAGCTTGAAGTCAGGAATACAAGCCCTAGTGCGCAGTTTCTAAAGTGTGTCAACAGAACATAGAGAATAATTCTTCCTAACATGCATCTCCTTCCTTATCTCATCTTACTATTTTGAACCACTGTAGTATCAATCCAGCAGCTCAAGGCGCTTGCTGGTTACGCTTCTGACATCGCTTACAGGATAAATATAAATTCACTAAATCTCCTGCCTTCTGTCTACATAATCCCTTAACCTCTCCCTTTCCACAGCTATGATTCGCTGCCTTTTTTTCATCTCACTATTTTTATTCTGCCTTCCTTTTTCATGCTTCCTTCCCTTTCCCACTTATTTTTTTTTACTCATTGACATTCAGCATACCTTCACAGTGAGACTTGTGGTCACTGCTCTTTTACTTCACAGCCTGCTTCAGCTAGTTGCTTTGGTTTTTACATTTTATTGAGGGATGGGAATTTTAAATAGTGTTCTCTGGTTAGCAGATTTCTAGATTTCTATTAAATTTAGCATTTGCCTGTAAGACACAGACCAAGCAGATAATCAAGATTAACCAAGTAGACAACTTTTCAGTGATCAATGAGCTACAAAAAGAACTAGACAGAACAGTGTATGTCATTTAAAAGAAAATTAGAAAAAAATATCAAGCAAATAAATTATTAGCCGAAGTACAGGCAGCAGTATTCAAACTGCACAGAAGCTGCTCCCAAAATTAGATTAGCAAAGCAGAAGATCATTCTACACTTCTGAACTATCAGCAGCAGAAAGAAGTGAGCTTTCTCATATCACCTTCATTCTAAATTCTGCAAAAAATTTAAAAGGTCTAAGTACAGATCATGACTAAACCAAAGCTTTATTCTGCTATGTTTTCTCCCTGATTCCTAAGCCAGTTTTTAAAAATAACATCTTCTCCTTGTTCAAAATCTGGACACACATAGAAATTAATTTTCTTTATTTTAAGCAACAGTCAAATAACTATTTAGATAAAATGAAAAAATAAAAACTGGTATTGTAGCCAAATTATATTTTTGGGAATATCAAAACAGATTGTTGTTCAGGAAGGCTCATTCAAAGCAAAACCTGTGTCATTAAAAAGGCCCGATTACAACAGAATTTTACACATGGGCTGAGGCACGAGAAGACCTAGTCATGCATTATTTCTACAGATAAACACAGAGCAAAGTTCATACCACTTTCAACAACAAGCTCCAAATGAGAGGTAAAGCTTCCATTGTGCCAAACTTATATCCAGTTGTACACATCTGGACCTGAACATCTCAAGGAGTAAAGCAAAACTTGAATTAAGGAGTGAGCAAGTGGCACAGTTTAAACCAAGGCTTGGTCTAGGCTATTGTTACTAAAAGGCTAAATTGCTACATTAAGGTATTGCTTGAAGTCTGCAAAACTGGAAGGTTTTACCTATCATGTCATTGAGTCAGAGGAGAAGTATCTCATTAATACCTCCAGAAAGGAGGTCTTCTTGGTGCTCCAGACTCATTTCCAATAGTTTTGAAGACCTGCTTCTGCCACTGCCCTCTTTCAAACCTTGGTTCTGTGCTTTATCAGGCAGGCTGCACAAGCAGGTCACCTCTTTCTCTTGCAAATGGAAACAGACAGTGGCCACTGGCCCTTCAGGCTGTTTTTCATAACCTCTCCATTTCAGCTGTGCTGCAGCAGCCTGCTGCTGCTATAAAACTGTCTGACTACAGGTCACAGGGAACCTTCACAAACAAAAATCATGGGAAAATAAACATCACCATAAGAATTAGTTAGATTTCCCTCAGGTCCCATTCTTGTGTCGGTCATCATTTCATCTATTTTGCAGTCGCAAAGTCTCTCAGATAAGGGCAACACATTGAATCTTGACCTTTGAGCTGCAAACCTCGCCTTGAGCAACTTGGTGACCTACATGGGAGCTGCACAAGTCGATAACTAGTTGGCTGGAGTCTAAAAATGCATGATTCACTTCTGATTCCCCCTACAATGCACCATATGCTGTCACTAGACTAATTGCTAAAAAATGTAATTTCCAAAAGCAGACTTTATTAGCCTGGTGACTTGATGAAACACTACTTTGAAAGAACTTCAATAATAAAAAGAAACAGGTATTTTGTTTTCCTACCTAAACACTGAAACTTACAGAAGGAGAAAAATACACATGTGCATATGCAGTACATATGCATATACTTTTAAGTATATCTGCTGCTGCTTATTTTTCCTAAAACTCCCACTGTTTTAGATGAGTAACACAATTCTAGTTGCATAATTTTTAGGGCCAAAGATCTACAATGCATCTGAAAATTAGAATACAACTCTGCCCAGAAGTTGTACCAGGTTCCTGTGATACTAAGCTATGTATACAAGCCAACTGCTGGAAAGATATACTTGAAAAAGTAGTGTTTGGTAACACTTGGTTTGCTAAACTGTATCAAATCGTATCTACATACCTCATAGTCCAGACCAGCTACACATCTCCCTTCCCTTTTCCCTGAAAATGCACAGCAAGAATTTCAGTTGTCACATTCCTTACTGTATCCTGTGTCCCTAGGAGACTCTGATGGCATTTCTGTGTTGTAGAATTAGGATTTCTTATCCTCTTAATGACCAAAACACAGCTGTCCAACATGTTCCAACCAGCACAACCCTGGCATCTCTACTGTTAACCCAGCAGCACATCATCTAGGCTATTTTGTTCTAGTGAACATGCATCACTATGCACATACAGATCCAACAGGCAAGTGGGAGTTTCTTTCATTTAAAAAAAAAAAAAGAAATTAGTATTGCTAAAGCTGTGAGCAAGTTTTGTCCACATTATGAAGTTCAAATACAGTCTGACAAAGAGATTAAAGACAAAATGTTGAATGGTTTGGGATTCATTAATTCATTCTAATTTCTAAAAAGCTATGCACACACAGGAGGATAAAGAAATAACCTGAGCTATTCACACTTTTTAAATGTTTTTGTCGGCATGCAAACTCAGGAAAACAAGTTCTAAATGAGATTATAACAGATCTTCAGAATTATCCTTAGAACTCTAATAGTTAAAATATTTTCAACAGTGAATTTTCTCCTGTCTACAGAATGAGCCACAACAATGCAACACCATACAACTGGTTCTGAGCTCATTTCTTCACCTTGCCTAATATAACACCTGAAGCGTTAAAGTAACTATATTCTCCTACCTTGTAGGCATTGAAGGGAATACTCAGCACATGTAAGTCTGTCAAATACTTCAAACCAAAAGAGCTGTCATAACACAGTCTCAGAATCTGACCCTAAATTTATGATTATTTAAAAAGACTAATTTTTAAAGTGCCAAGTAAGTTATCCAGAGCTTGCATTAAACTTCAAGAAAAGACTCTGAAGGCCATGCTGCTTCTTACTCAATAGATCTTATAACCATGCTCTTCATAAATAAGAGCACTAGTATGATACATATACAAAATGTTTTCAGTAATTTCCTTTATTTCCAGGTTACATGTCGTTGGAGAGTAGCTAGTATACAACCATGGACTGAGAGAGGAGTGTGTGCAGAGCAGCCCTGCACAAGGGATCTGGGGTGCTGTCGGCAGCAGCTCAGGCTGAGCCAGCAGTGTGTGCCCGGGCAGCCAGGAGGGCAAACCCCATCCCGGACTGCATCAGACACAGCAGCACCAGCTGTGACTGGGATCGTCCTGCTGGATTCAGCCCTGCTGCAGCCTCACCCCGAGTCCTGTGTGCAGTGCTGGGCCCCACAGCCTGAGAAGGGTGGGAAGGTCCTGGAATGGTCCAGAGGAGGACAACAGAGCTGGTGGAAGGGCTGGAAGGCACATCCTGTGAGGAGAGGCTGAGGGCTCTGGGTTTGTCTGGTTTGGAGAGAAGGAGGCTCAGGGGTGACCTCATTGCTCTGTACAGCTCCCTAAGGAGGAGAGAGGGAGCTCTCTACCTAGAGAGGGAGTGCTGGTCTGTTCCTGGCATCCAGCAACATGGAATGGGAATAGCTCAAAGCTGCATCAGGGAAGGCTCAGACTGGACATCAGGAAATGTTCCTTTACCAAGAGGATGGTCAAACACTAGAACAGGCTTCATGGAATTGATGCCTCAAACCTGACCATGCCTTAAAAAGAGACACTTGGGCAATGCCCTCAGTAACAGGCTTTATGTTCTGGTCAGCTCTGGAGCAGTCAGGCAGTTGGACTAGGTGATTGTTTTAGGTACTTTTAAACTGGAACCATCTTTCTGTATTCTGGTGTTAAATAGTTCTGTTGGAACTAACAAAAACCATCTCTTAGTCCCAGCAAAAATGGAACTTGCATTTCATGGCACTTGGAGATTTTCAGCTGTAATGGTCTTAGTATAAGATTACCAACTGAATTTAAAACTATAGTTCTTTCTGTCAGAGAGACAGAAGTATCAACTGTGAGTGACAAACAGCTTCCTAAAAGACCACTCACATCTTCTGATCTGGATGCCAAGTTCATCTTTGTTGTTTCTGTGAACACTATGGAAATTTCAGAGGGTAACGATTTTAATGCTTGCAGTTAAATCTGTAAGAATCTCTAAGTCTTCCATAGTGTAACTAGAGTTACGGTTCCTGTTAGAACACCTGAAATACCCCTGCTTTCACACACTACAAACATTGCTGTTCCACCACAAAATCACAGACTTCTCAGTGTTTGCATATTTATCCTTATTACTTGAAGGAATAAAAAGTGGGACTAAGTAAATAGGAAGAGGGACTATGGCGAAGTTGTTTTTTGTTGGTTTTGGTTTGTTGGTTTGGTTTTTTTCCCCCAACCGCACAGCAGCTACTATCACTGAAAAGCCTGCTCCAAGTTATCTTTTGTCTTAGATGAAGAGGAAGAGGGGCAGAGCTTCATTTTGAACTCTGCCCGCTATCTCGGTAACGGCGGTTCCCGACACCGCCGCACGCCGCGGGCCTTGTTTCCAAGGCAGGGTTTCCCGGTATCGGAGTGCGAGTCCTCCCGCACACCGGCTCCGCAGCCGGCCGGGGCGCCCCGTTACCGCCTCGCGGGACGGGGAAGTCGCCGCCGGGATTTCCCTCCTCGCCCGGGCCACCGCAGCCCAGAGCGCTCCTCTCGCCAACGGGGACGCTGTGCCGGGAGTGCCGGAGCCCGAGGGATCCCGCGGCTCCGGCAGCGGCCGGGCGGGCTCCACGCCGTGCAGTGCAACGCCGTGGCGCAGCACCGGGAGGCGGCGGAGCAGCCGCGGTTGCCGCGCCGCAGGTGCGCGGAGCCCCCGCCGAGAACGGGGAGAGGAGCTCCCGCCGCAGCCGCGCCGCGCCGAACCGCGCCGAGCCGAGCCGCGCCGAGCCGAGCCGCCGCCCGGGCCCAGCGACCCGCGAGCCGCCGCCCGCACCCGGCCCCCAGAGCCGCCGCCCCTCGAGCCGCCCCGCCGCCGCCGCCCCTTGCCGCGCCGCACCTGGATGTGGCAGGAGATCTCGGAGTCGTCCAGCAGCCGCACGGTGCATTTCATTTCCGCGCTCAGCGACCTGATGCTGGAGCTCCGGAACCGGATCATCCCGGCAGCCCGCCCGCCGCTGCCGCCCCGCAGGTAGCCGCAGGGGGCCAGCCTGCAGAGGCGCCCGGCCGACCACGGCACGGCACGGCGCGGCACGGCGCGGAGAGGCGCGGCACGGCGCGGAGAGGCGCGGCGGCAGCGCCACCCCTCAGCCCCGCGGCGCCCCGCCGCCGCCAGCCATCCGCCCGCCCGCCGCGGCTCGGGCCGCCGCTGCGTCAGGATGCGCTCCGCTGGCCGGCCTCAGCATCCTCCTGCGCCCGCCCCCGGCACGGCACGGAACGGCACGGCCCGCGGGGGGCACCTCTCCACCCTCACCTGCTCCTCCCGCTTCTCCGCCCCGCCGGTCCTGGCTGCGCTCCCTGCGCGGCTGCGTTTCGTCGGGCTGCTAGCGCCCAGAGGGAAATGGTCAGCGCGATCGTTTGTCTTCGCCGCCACAGGCGTGCCTCGCCTGGTTTTGAGTGCACCTGAGCCACTGGTACTCGCGTGGGACTGCCCGATGCCCCGCAAACGGGGGACATCCCCCAGACTGCCGGCGGGGAGTGGAGTCCCCACGCTGGCTGGCCGCCCATATCTCCGGCGTATCCCAACACAGCCGGAGGCAGGAGGAGAAGCCTGTGGAATACATGTACAGAGTCATATAAAGAAACCTCACCAAAGATGAGTGAACCCTAATGAAACAGGAGAAAACAGAATGCAACTTATTGTAAGAGTGCAAGTCTTGGAAACTTGTTTCCTCAGGGAAAATGAAATGACCCATTAAGGAGCAGCAGTCATAACCCATTTGTTGTCTAAGTGGTAAAGAAAATACAACATCCAGTGGTTTCATTATTATGCTCTCCGTCAAAAAAAGGGTGTACACATTTGTGTAAAACCTTGCTGGCAGAAAGCAAACACCAAACTTAACCAGCCTTGAAACAGGGATCAGCACTGTGTTAAAAAATTAGCACTTTCCTTTGAAATATGAAATGAAAGACATCCAGGGCAAAATGTGACATGACTGGAAGTTTACAAATATAAAAGAAGCACTGACAGTCATACAGAAGATGCATTTCAGTTATTATTGCCTAAGTTGTCTGTGATTACCTCTAAACGTCCATATTCTGAAAAGAGCTCTGAGTGAATGTGTTGTTCTTTAGATAACCCTGTGTAAAAGCCTAAGTGCCGCTACTCCTGTTCTCCTGTACTCCTGCTGCTACTCCCTGGGCTTTCTGCTGGACTGCTAACAGCAGGAAATACAGGCGACCACAAACAAATGTGAAATATAAAATGCTTACTAATAAATATGCATCCACTAATAAATATGCAGAGTCCTTTAATGTAGAACATAAAAGAAAAGCTATAAATATATGCTTCTCAGAAATGATAAATGCTTTCAATTGCATAGTGAATAGTGAAGCAAACCAGTGAGTATTTAAAATAGATTATTCACCTCAGCAGCCACAGTCAGCCCACAAGTTATGGAAGAGGTCCCTATCAGCTGAGACACCAGATGTGGACACCCACTCATTAATAATAAAATAACACTTTATGTCTTATAGTACTGCAACACAGCAGGATTTAAGCCCACATGCAGATTAAGAGATTTTCTTGCTTCTGACAGAGAAGGAATCCTTTTTCTAAGCCAAGTATTTTAGCTTTCCTTCAGCCTCTCCAGCATATTTTCTCCACCCAAAAGGGGAATTACAAGAGGAAGCTGAGCCAATGATGAAGATTTATTGAGCAGGTCATAGTCTGCCACTGTCTGAAGGGGATTTTACTTTACCTTCAAGACTACATGGAGAGGGATGAGCTTTTCAGGAGTCTCAGAGTTAGAGAAACAGTGATGATTACAACATAAAATCTGCATCCCCAAACAGGTGTGAGCACAGCAAGTGTGAACTAGTGCATATTAACAGCAGCACAGGCAACTGCCTGAGCACAGAGCTCAGCAGAATTTTACTTGCCTGTTGTAAAAACAGGTCACTCTTATCTTTTTGGTCACTTTATTTGCCTCTTTAATACCTCATACCATATTGACCTGAGGTGCCTGAGAACTCCGTGAGACACGTAACCCATTTCTGTCTTTCAGCTACCTTAGCAATAGTTTTTAATGCAGAGAATGTGGCAGCCATCTAACAGGAAGACCCCAAATAATGAAACAATCAAAACCAAATACTCCACCCAAAGAGAAAAAATAAACAACCAAAAAACCCAACCAAGAAATGAAAGTTTTTTTTGGTTGAAAATCAAACACTCTGCCCAGTTGCAACTTCACAACGTAAATCCAACAGATGACTTTTGCATCACAGATTAGTACTACCACCTCTTCCTTATTCAAAAAGAATTCTAGGCTTTTTTTCCCTCTTCCAAATATAAGACTCTTAAAGTTCTCTTAGTATCATAAATTATGGAGAAAACCCTACAAACTTACCTCAACACATATTACAGTGCACCCTTTTTTTGCCAGATCTTGGAGGCCAAACAGTCCTTATGTAGCTATCATTTGGAAATACCTCCTGAAAAGTCAGGTGCCTGAGGAACTGACATTTAAAATAGTATGGCAAATATAGGAAAACACAAAGCAATACATAGATAAATTTAATTCAGTTACCAGAAAATGCTGAGCTGATAGAGTATATAAAAAATATGCTGCTTGAACTTGCAGAATACACTTCTGACTCAGGGGAAGGTTATCCGCTACTGCTGTTGCTGCCAAGACCAGGTCATGTTATTGAGGGGTGTATTAAAGCACTCACCTGGCTTTGTGCTGCAGATGCTGGAAGTTAGATGGGAGATCTCAATACCAGGTAATGCCAGTTGCAAGAACTGTTTGGTGGTGGGCAGACACATGCTTGAAATGCATTTTAGATTCATCACTCTCAGAACCACTCAGTGCAATAGCCACATTGCCATTCTTTATTCATCTAACTGGTTACTGAATGACTTTGCTTTGGGATGAGTGCATGTGGATGGCCTAAAGGACAGTAGCCTACTTACCTAGGAACTGCGGCCAGAAACAAAGTTATATTTAGGGACAGCAGGGAGCACTAATGAGCTTGAGTAGCACTTTGATATCTGGATGATTCTGTCCAGAGTCAAATTACAGAACATAATTGTCAAGGATTTTCCCTTCAGTGGCTGATAATAACAGCAACTTTAGGTCTTTCAATTAATAACAATTGAACCAAATATGTAGACATTTGATTTGGATTTGTTTGGGTTTTTTCCAAATACTCGAAGAGTAATCAATAAATGCAACTGCTATGGCTGTAAACACTGCCTGCCATAGGTCAGACCTTGAGTTCCAGCATGGGTAGGCCAAACACACAAATCACTGTCCCCAGAGGGGTCCTTCCCCAAGGCCCACATCTCCCCATTGACTCGGCCATGGGTCCCTCACAGGGCTCTCACAGTCATTAGCAGGCCTAGCAATTAGTCATTGCTCAGAAATCATGGTGCCATAAGTAAAGGGTGACTTATTTGTGAAAATATAAACTGTCTGTGACAGTTTATATTTTACTCAGTTCCCTTCTGCAATAGTATTAGGAATTCCAACACTAAAATATTTCAGATGAAGACAGATGGTCAGGGCGCTAGGCTTCTCCAGAACACATCATAAAGACTGGGAGGTGAGGGTTGAGCTAGCAATTAATCAATAGTTCAGGAAGTAGGTTCCTGTAGTGAGGAAAGAGGGAGTTTTGCTGTCAAAGGCACAAAAGTACACACTGTATAATTGTAAAATATATCTAATAACTAAGCTGAAATTAGCAGTGAGGTAATTGAAGGGTTGGGCATACCAGACAGCATGCAAAATATGAAAACAAGAGATTGCACACAAAGGGGATCTCTTTTGTTTCAATCTTAACTAGCTGTCTAAAAATATCACTTTAGATCAAAAAACAATTATTCTAAAAAAAGCAGGGGGATTGCATCTTGAAATAAAAGGTTTCTTACATGTAAATATTATACCAATAACTTGAAAACTGTGTATAAAATATTATTGCAAATATCTGAAAATCCCTAAAAGTATTAGAATATACATAAATTACAAGGAAAGATATATTTAAATAGCAAAACTGTTCACTGGCGGCAGAGTTGAGTCAGAAGGTGAAACTTGAATTTACATAGGGTTTCTACTTTCTTTTGCATTACAAAATCAGTACAAAATCATCACATATTTTTTGCATGAATGAGAAAGCAACAAGATACATAAAATGCTACATTATTTGACAGCAGTGTAAAAAGACTCCGGATTTTCATGCTTGTATTCTAACGGGAGCCGTCAATCCCTTAAGTCCACTAAAAAAATGCAGGGCTATCAGTGATATATTTGCCCACAACTGCCCCAGTGAAAAAGACCTGGAGTGTTATTGAAATGAGCAGGGCTGTATCGCAACCTGCACGGCACTGATGGTCCTGTCAGCCTCCACATTCCTTGGATGCACTTGTTCGGCCCAACCATGGCTTTCAGGGGGAGAAGTGGTGAGTCAAAAGCAGGTATTTTCTTCCACTGCTTAAGTTTAGCAATCACTACAAAGATTCAGAAAAAAGTACGGGAAACATTATACAGAACTCATTTTCAGTAGAGAATGATAGGTTGAATTTACTGTACAAACTTCTCAGCAAATTTACTGCAGAAATCCTCTGGAAGCTCAAATTCCAATCAACATTTGTCTGAGTTAAACTGGATTGCACAATACCATACTTGAAATTTGCTGATGGGAGCAAACTTTACATTGATTTTAATCTACATAGTACAACTAGCAAAAAGGCAAATGTCAGCTTTTAGCCTTTGGTTTGAAGTGTACAAAGTCAGTAAGATGATTCTTGTGATTCACTGGGTCCTGGGACTTGCCAAGCTTTTCTTATCAGTAGGATCAAAATGTTTCTTTGGTATGCTCTTCTCTTTTCTGGGAATACATAACCAGTTATTCTAATCTAATTCTAATTCAGTGAGTCCTTCTCTGGAAACCTAGAGCAGGCAGTGTACTCTCTGTTTCCCATGCTGCATCTCCAAGAAGTGCTCTGAGGACCAAGTTTGTTCCCAAAAACTTCATCCAGCTAGGTTCTCTCTAGCTGCTTTCACACAACCCATGCAGTACTCTTACAGGCTTGTTAACAGCCCCAGAGAAACCCTGTGGCTACCACCGCTGAAAGATTTACAGGTTTTGCACGTGACACAGCCAGGGATTTCAGAGGTATAGAGTTAATTCAGTACCTAGAAGAACCTGATTGTCTCATGCTGAATGCAGAGTGGCTGCCACATTCATGTATCTCCTTAGTCTATGATGAATTAAGAAATATTACCATACCAATGATTTGGTAGTCAGAGAAAAAAGCACTCTCTACCTCTTGATCAAGCCACAAATCATAGCTCTCTTCTCCTGACCATATTTATGCATACGCAAAGAATACAGCAATCTGATCAATAAAAAAATTTGGTTTTTAAGTAGGTAGAGATATATTCACAGGCAGTATTGATAACTGGAGAAAAGAGATATTGCCTATCTGTAGCTTGAATAGTTTATTTTATTATTCCTTTTATAGAATTTATAATATATAAATTATTATTTCTTTTATAGAAATTGTCTAATTAATGTTTAGTAAGACTCCAATTCAAATGCAGCTAAAGTTACAACAAAAAACCACTTTTTTCAACATTATTATTGCAGGTAGGATTAAATTAGATCTTTCCTGTAACAATAGGAGGCATCATAAAATATATAAAAAACTACAGTAGCATCAGTTACCTGGTGGCCAGTCCAGTAAAAAATTCAGAGCCAGGCTCTGAAGAGCTCTCAGCATCCCAGTAGCCCTGCTTAAGGAGCGCACAGAGAAATAATGCCCATCACACACCTTTCTGTGTATCCTTTTATACTGGTCTTGTTACTGGGTGGAATTTGGATCCTCTTGGATAAAATTCTTTTACAGTAACATCCTGTTTCCATGGCTGCTGCACGTGCACTTTGAAAGAACTTCAAATGTGTAGACCAGTTTCAGCTGTTTTTTTAGTTACTTATCTTCTTTTGGAACTATTCTGATTTTTAATACTCCCATTATATGATTTGAATTTTACATCATTTATCTGCAGTGGCAGTTGTCTAACTTCAAATGTGTTTATAGCACTTTTCCACCCAGGAATGATCCTCAAAATTGAGGTCTATATGAGGAATCATATTTTACACCATGTCTAATTTGCATAAATCAAGGTAAATTCCAGCAAAATAAAACTTCTGCTTTGCAAAATTATGTCAGGTTCCTAGAGCATTTTGTGAACAAAATAAGTATTACAGGAAAAACGTGTATGATATACAACATGCATTTCAACTTTGTTCATCTTGTCAGCCTCTAATCTGTATCCAGAATCTGTTATTAAAGTAATTAGCACCATGATTTTTAAATAATAATATGTAACAATATTCAGTTTCTGATACATCTCTATAGCTTCTGGGTTTTCTCATTAATTCCTTTCCAATTAGTGTATGGAATTCTTATTGGTCTGGCTCTTTTAATTATGTAAAAGCAAATATGGAGAGGATTTGAAGTTACAATAAACCTTGTTGTTGAACCTCCTTGCACATGAGAGGCTCTATGGCGTAAGAGCTAAGTGTGCTTGTAAGTGATTGCAAAATGGAGGCTTGGCTACCCAGGGAAGAGATGTGGACTAATTACATGGAAAAAATTCTTCAGAGACACTAAGACAGCATACTTCAAAAGCCCCCAGTAGAAACTGCTGAGAAATAGTAATCTTATTACCTACTTACAGAAGCAGCATTTTAAGATACATATTCTTCCTGACCCTTTCCAGAGCCAGTGGGTGGCTCCATCTTACTAATACTTTGAGTGCTTCCAAAATGTGATGTTGAAATACAACTTTTCCATCCTAGGCCTTATAAGACAAATACAAGATGAGAAGATAAAATAATTAATCGGTTGTAAAACCTGTACTTCCAGTGGAGGTCAGAATCTTTTAAAGCAACAAAATACTCCTGAAGAAGCAGCTGTTTTTCTCACATGGACTGGAATATAAACAGTAAAGCTCCCTTAGATGCTCTTTTCAGCTCTGCCTGATTTCTTTTTGAGGAGACTAAAGAAAAGAAAAGTCTGTCTGTAACTCTCTGGTCTTCTTTATTTCCAGTCTGCCCCTACAGTAACACTGAAATTACTCCAGACTGCACGTGACTGTGGCCTGCAAGCAGTAGCCGTGCATTACCTCTGCTAGCAGCCTTCCACACCCAGGCAGAAAAATCCATGTATTTTCCTCGTGTCTTCCAAGTGTTAGACATAACCCCTTGCCTCTCACCATCACTTTTGGATCACACTGCTGCAACTCTAGTTGTTACTCTGGACTGAAACTACTGTAATGTTCACATTTTTTTATACTCTCAACATGGCAGTTAAATAAAATGTTATTTTATAAACTGTGTGTCAGACAATTTTGCTTTTTTGAGCACTTCTCTGGAGTACTTATGCTAATTCACTCATTTTCATCACATCACATTAAGAAATTTTTATGTGGTAAAACACTGTGATTTCTTTTTAAAAATTACATTTGGTAGGACATTCCTGCAAACCTGGAGTTGTTATTGAAAGATTTAACTATGATTACACTGATAAAATCAAGTCCATGAAATGAAGATGTTTTCAAAACCTAAGGAATAGCCATGTAAAAAACTCAACTAATTTTCTATTTCTTATATACATTAATTTCATTGAAAGTCAATCAGCTAGCCATCATAAGCAAATCATAGTATTTCCTTTGCTGTTGTTAGGAAAATTTAAATAATTTAACAATAGCTTCTCTGTTTAGAGATATGTGTATTTGAATTTTAGATAAATGTTTTAATAGGCTTCCCTGTACAGAAATTAGTGAGCTAGGACATGTTCAGGTTGTAGTATGGTATGAAGTACTGCATTCCTCTTTTACCTACAACTAGGCTCAGATGATTTTGTCATTCCTGCAACTTTAGAATCAAACTGAGAACATACTTGTGTCACAAGCAACAAAAAAAAAAGCTGCTCCCATTTCCTCTTACCTTTATTTTTGTTTGTTTGGTTGGTTGTTTTTCCAAACTGCAAAAATAAGAAGAGCTATTGATAATGGTCCTTTTTTATTTTGTGAACATCTGAATTTCAGCATAAAAAAGGGATGAGGTAATATATACAAATACTTAATGTGATTTTAAAAACATTTAACAGCTTTAGTTTGATTCACTGATCCCAGATGTCTGACAGTTTGACTCATTTATCAGATAGGTTTTTTTTCTCAGTACTGGCAAATCAGATGGGTGCAGAAAGCCATTATGTACTGAATTCTACTCAGAAAGGACTCCATACAAGTATGACTGACTTTGCATAGCATAAAACAAATTCTGAAAATTGTTGGTAATGTTCCAATCAACATAGCTGTAATTTGATGATTATTTACTTCACAATGAGGACTAACTGTGACCAACAGAACATCGCAGTATAGCTTCTTTCAGCTACTCTCCTCAGAGCGAACATATTGTATTAACACTCTCTGTCTTGTATTTACTATCAATGCATATTCAGGATTTGATTTGAAACCCTTAAATTTGGGGTCCATAAATTTGGGTCTTAGCTGCTTGAAAAACAGTCTTACTCTCCTTAAGATTCAGGAAGCTCAGATTACTCAATGTATCTGAGCCCTCATTTTTATAAAGAAGCAGATGTCCATGACAATGGATGCTCCTGGCAAGCTTTAAGAGGCCTGTGCACTTTTACAGTAGTTCACCTTTACACTGTGATAAGCTTCCATTAGGAATTATCATGGAAATGTTTTTTTCTACTTTCAATTTGGCAATATCCCTAATACAGACATCTCCTAGTGTCCATGGGAAGGAGATAGACACAGTGAGGGCAAACAGAAATAACTCCAGAAAAATGAAATCCTCTCATTCATATTTCATATAACGCTTCTCTAAAATTAGGCAGCTAATTTAATAGAAGATGAAGCTTTACTGAATTCCATAAATTCAATATTAGTCAATTAGTCAAACCAGAAAGGCTCAGAAAGACACTGAAAATACTCCTAATAGCCATAAAATATATCAAATGGCATTTTTAAAAATATTTAAAATACAGTGTCTGGAAAATTCTTTTGAGGCTGAGAAGTACTTGATGGGTTTTTTGGCAGGTATTCTTGAGGTTTTTTGGCTTTTAATTCTAGAATGTTCATCTTTCACCATTATATTGTAATTTCAACTCTTAATAATAAATAAATAAAACATCAGAAGACATTTACATTCCATTGTCTCCTATTTCAGCTATGTGAATGTACTCTGGAACTTATGAAACCATACAAGATTTTTTTATATAGCTACATCAGAGATTCGGAATCAAGTTCTAAATTCTGACAACATTAGAAATAAAAATAAATTTAAATGACAGGGAGAAGGTACCCATGCCACCTCCAGTCAAGGATCTTCAAAGAATAAGCATCAGGACAAATTTCCTAGGATGTATATATATCACTAAGTGATGAAGACTAATACGAAACTCTTCCATGTTATTAAAGAAACAGTAAGTATAAAAATATTTAATAGTCCTGTGACTACAACAGAGTGAAAGGGAAATCCTCCCTCACATGAAAAGGATCCACATATTTTTTTGGATCTACAACTTAATTGAGCACATCTTAAATGCTTAACTAAAGTATACACAGTCTGATGCTGTTAAGTCAGCCATTTGGCTGATTTTTATCCAGTCATCTCTCCAGTTGACTACTAACATGAGTTATAGCTACACAAATCAGATCAGCCACACAAGCAGAAAGTCTGAATGTAATTGCCTTCTTCACATTGCCGATAGGCTCTTGTGTTTGCACAATTCAATCAGCTTTCTCCAGATCCTTTTCTTCTTCCTGCAGCAGCATCTGCAGAGCACACTGCTGCCTGTACAGTGCATGCAAACTCTGCCAGTGCATGCTCATGTTACGTTATCCTGGGATTGGTAAAAGAGAACTCCTGGCACAACTTCCTGCATGAGAAAAGATATAAAATAGCTATTAGCTAACATCACACCAGTCTAACATGGCTCTTTTTGCAAAACGCAAGGATATGAATGATGAAAAGAAAAGGTATCAAGTAGAGAAGATTGTTAAAGCTGGTTACAACAAAAGCCATTGAGCATGCACTGTAGGGAGGCTAGTCAGTTGCTCTTCATGTTAGCAAAATCTGGGGAATTTTTGCAACAGAGCAATTAAAAGTTCTAATTCTAGGAATGGGAATGGGAATTGTGATGCTTCCAGGGTCAAAGTGACCACTGGTATTTTTGAGCTTGCTCATTTGGATCTCCCAGGAACCCTCGTCCAAATTAAGCCTTTTTCCCTGTCTCACAATTAATAAGCCAACAAATGGAGAAGATACATGCAAATTCAATTACTTTAGCACAATCATAAACTACTACAGCAAAATATGTATCCAGTTACATGGCGCCTTAAATATAATTATAGTCTGTTAGTAATTTGAGAACTGGCCTGATTCAGTAATAGCTTAATAACATGGAAGGTTCCGGTCTTCATTAAGAATTTCTTAATAGGTATGTGAAATAGGCATATGAAATCCCACATCTCCATTAAATGGTCAGAGACGGGCAACAATTAAAAAAAAAAAGATACATGTATCATTCATAATGTTATTTGGAGTGCCATGCGAAGGCACTAAAATTTCATGCAGACTGAGAGACTTAATATTCTGAGAATTTATTCCAAGGTTTGATTGGTGTAAAAAATATGAAGGGGGTACAGATCATGCCCTCCTGAAGCCACCCTGACAGACTGGAGCAGCTCTTACAGGCGCAGCAAATGCTCCTCCATTGCACAGGAAAACTTCAATGCCGGTCAGCAGCAGCACTGCATTTGATCCTTGCAGAGCTTTAAAAATGTTGCTAGGTCAGATTTATGTACATAATAGCAAGAATACTTGCTATCTAAGAGAATTTCCACAATTTTCCACAATCTTGCCCCTCTTCTCAGCTCTGGTGAGGCCACATCTGGAGTGCCATGTTCAGTTCTAGGCTTCACAGAGCAAGAGTCATGGAGCTGCTGGAGCAGATCCAGCAAAGGGCTACAAAGATGACTGAGGGACTCGATCATTCTTATGGGGAAAGGCTGAGGGACCTGGGCCTGTTCAGCCTCAAAAAAAAGACAACTGAGAGGGGATGTCATCAATGCTTATCAGTATCTGAAGGGAGGATATCAAGAGGATGGATCCAGGCTCTGCTCAGTGGTGCTGAGCAATAGGACATGAGGCAGTGGGCAGAGACTGAAACACAGAAGTTCCACTCAAACATCAGGAAGCACTTCCTTACTGCGAAGGTGACCAAGCACTGGAACAGGTGGCCTAGAGGGACTGTGGAGTCTCTCTCACTGGAGATACTCAAAAGCCGCCTGGACAGAATCCTAATGTGCTTTACAGGGTCCTGCCTGAGCTGGGGTGTTGAACTAGACGACCCTATCAGTCCTTCCTAACCTTCCTACCAAGTAATTTAGTGATTTAAAAGTATGACTGGGTCAATGCTTTAAGAAATACTAAAATCGAGTTAGAGCATGGCTGATGCCTTCATTAAATTTTAAAGGCAGACCTTTATCACCAAAGGGTAATACAGAATTCAACGGGTATCATGCACACTTTAACATGCACTGCAGAAATTATTGTTTCTATTGAAGTTGCCTGTGTTGCTGAGGCTGCAAACGTGTTAGTGTTATGTGTAGTAAACATAATTCGCGCCATTCCTTGTATGAAATATGTAATATTGGATACTTGCTAAATTATGCTCGTTTGTATTAGAAGCCTCTCCACCCTCGCAGGCGAGACACTTGTATATTAGAACTCGGCCAGAAGATGGGCCATGTCTGGAGAGGTACGGGGCTGATCGCCGCATAAACAACCCAAGATGGATATCATGGAAATCCTCGGGCAGATACATGTGAATGCAGCCTTCCCGTAAATGTCATCAGGGGATTCAACAACTCCGGACACTGAATTGTTCTTTCTCACCACCAAGCAAGAAAATCTCATTAACATATAGACTCTGAATGGAAATAAAAACTGACTGCCGAAATCTTGGCCTCGGGCGGAATTTTCCCTATAAAAACCGCTTGTGCCAGGATGGAGGTGAGTGGGCATAGAAGAAACCCTCTGCTGAGGCTGACCTCGTTGTTGCACACCCAGAGCCGACCCCGGGCTCGGCTCTGTTCTTTCCTTGTGGCTGGCTAGATAGAATTTGATTGTAAAATAAATATTTTATGTTTTTCACTTTTAATTTAGCTAGACAAATTCTCATTTATAACATTAGGAACCGCTGGAAGAGAAACGCCCTACAGATTGAAAAGCCTGGGACAAAGAGGGTCGGGAGATCAGGTAACTTCAGCACAAGGAGCGACTGCGGGGAAAGGCTGCGGGGGGCACGACGCGGCGCCTCGGGCTCCCCAGAGCGGGAGCGGGCGGGAGCCGCGCGGGGCGGGGCAGGAGGAGGCCGGGGCCGCTCCCGCCTGCGCGGCCGAGGCGGGGCGGGCCGGGGCGGCGGCGCGGGAGGCCGAGGGGCGGCGGCGGAGCGCGCCGGGCCGCCATGGGGCTGCTGGTGGTGATGGGCGTCAGCGGCTCGGGGAAGTAGGTACCGGGCGGGGGGCAGGCGGGCCGGGGCAGCGGCGGCGCTGCCGCAGCCCCGCGGTGCGGCTCCGGCGTTAATCGGCCCTTTGTGCTTCCCCGCAGGACCACGGTCGGGTCGCGGCTGGCAGAGAAGGTAGGAGCGCGTGGGAGCCGCCGCCTCGGAGGCGTGCCGGGGCGGGCAGGCGCCTCCTGCGCCCGCGGCCTCCCGCGCTGGTCCCCGGGCCGGGTCCGGCCGGTGCAGGGCTGCCTGCGCGGACTGCGGCTCAGGGCAACTGCTGCTGCTGCTACCAAGCTGCCTCCGTGGTTTTTGTTGGGTGGTTTGTTTTTTTTTTGGTTGGTTGGTTGGTTGGGTGTTTTTCCTAATCATCATGCTATAAACGGTGATTCATACTGTGGTGCAAGAAGCCTGTAATTTCTTAGGTGTTGTCTTTGTAAATTCTAAAGTCATTGTTGCCTCACCTGACGTAGCTAAACGATCCATAACTAATTTATTATTTTCTTAGTTGGGATGGAAATTCTACGATGCAGACGATTATCATCCTCTAGAGAATAAGAAGAAAATGGAAGAAGGGATACCACTAAATGATGAGGTACCTTGAATAAGCCCTGAAAAAACTGTTGTCCACACATTTTTTCTGTAACTTCATGCACATCTTGTTGAAATAGATTGTAATTTACTACATAGACTAATCTGACTGTAAACACAGGTCTGCATTTGCTAAGGTGAGGGAGACTTCTTGTGTCAAAAAAAGATTCTGCATAAAAAAGTAGTTTATTAAATGCTTGTCAGCTTGCAAGTGGTATACTGCTACTTCAGGATTTGTGAAAAATCTCTCCCTCTACAGTCCACACACAGAGTTGCAGTTTTGGATTTAAATCACATAATCTTAGAATATACTGAGTTGGAAGGCACCCACAAGAACCACACAATCTATTGCATGATCCTGCACAAAACAACTCCAAAAACTCGTTACCCTTCTCTCAAATCACTTTTCATAACTTGTCACCACTTGTGGTTAACTTGGGAGGTCCCAGACAACTAGAGGTTGGCCAATGTGGCCAATCTACAGGAAGGGTTGGGAGGGAGCCTGTAAGTCTGGCCTCAGTATCAGCGAAGGTTATGGAACAGATTGAGTATATCACATGGCATGTGCAGGACAACCACTCCAGCCAGCAGGAGTTTGTGAAAGGTAACTTTACATCCTTCTATCTCCAGGTGAACTAGTGGATGGGGGAAATGCTGTAGATACAGTCTACCTGGACTTTAGTAAAGCCTTTGATGCCATTTCTTCTAGAGAAACTGGCTTCTTATGTGTAGGATGAGTGCACTGTTCACTGGTTAAGAAGTGGCTGGATTGTCAGGCCCAGAGGCTGTTGGTGAATGGAGCTGCAGGCATCAGCATCACAGCCAATCCTGGTTAACATCTTTATTAATGATATGGAGGGGATTGACTGCAATCATGAAGTCTGCAGGCAACACCAATTTGGATGGAAGTGTTGATCTGCAGGAGGACAGGAAGGCTCTGCAGAGGGGTCCAGACAGGCTGGATCAATGGGCTGGATCAATAAGTTTCAATAAGGTGAAGTGCCAGGTCCTGCCCTTGAGTCACAACAGCCCCAGGCAGGACTACAGGCTTGGGGCAGAGAGGCTAAAAAGCTGTCCAGCAGAAAAGGGCCTGGGAGTGCTGGTCGGCAGCAGGTGAACATGAGTCAGCACACACTCAGGTGGCCAAGAAGGCCAGTGGCATCCTTGCCTCTATTAGCAATAGTGTGGCCAGCAAAACCAAGGCAGTGATTGTCCCCCTGTACCTGTATCTCACATTGGTGAGGTTTGAGTGCTGTGTCCAGTTTGGGCCTCTTAATTCAGGAAGGACATTGAGGTGCTGGAGTCAGTCCAGAGAAGGGCAAAGGAGCTGGTAAAGGGTTTGGAATATAAGTCCTGTGTGGTGCAGATGAGGGAGATAGGGGTGTTTTTATCCTGGAGAAGAGGTTCAAGGGACACCTTATCAGTCTCTACAATTACCAGAAAGGTGGTGAGATGGGAGTCAGCTTCTTCTCCCAGGTAACAAGGAATAGGACAAGGGAAAATGGTCTCAGGTTGTGCTAGGGGAGGTTCAAGTTGAGTATTAGGAAAAATGTCATCACTGAAAGAGTGGCTAGGCATTAGAATTGGCTGCTTAATAAAATGGTGTAGTCACCATCCCTAGAAGTATGTAAAAAAAAACAAGGAGACACTTGGTTATGAGCTGTGGTTTAATTAGCATGGTGGTATTGAGTCAAAGGTTGGACTTGATGATCCTCAAGATCTTTTCCAAGCCTAATGCTTCCGTGATTCTGAATTGCAGCATGTGCCTGAGAGTGCTAACCAAATGCTTTGGAACTCTTGTCAGGTTGGTGCTGTGACCACTTACCTGGGAAGCCTGTTCAGTGCTCAACCACCCTCTGGGGTGGAGCCTTTTTCTAATACCTAATACCTAATACCTAATGTTAACCTCCCATGACACAACTTCAGGCCATTCCCGGGCAATCAGTGGATGGCCACAGAGAAGAGATCAGTGCTTGCCCCTCCTCTTCCTCTCACAGCAAGTTGTAACTGCAGTGAGCTCTGTCATTAAGTCTCCTGTTCTGA
The DNA here is from genome assembly GCA_003676055.1 of Chloebia gouldiae. Lineage (NCBI taxonomy): Eukaryota > Metazoa > Chordata > Aves > Passeriformes > Passeridae > Chloebia > Chloebia gouldiae. Next base: position 13,434,102 of record QUSF01000011.1, read on the forward strand.
AGGCACAGCAAATCAAGTGGCCTCAGCCACTCCTCATAAAGCTTCCCCTCAAGGCCCCTCAGCATCCTCAAGGCCCTCCTCTGGATGTTGGATGCTCTCTAATATATTTATATTCTTATTATATTGTGGTGCCCTAAACTGCACACAGGACTCAAGGTGAGGCTGCCCCAGTGCAGAGCAGAGCAGGACAATTCCATCCCTTGATGGGCTGGCAATGCTTGAAGTACTAATAGCATAATGGTACAGCTTGAAAAAAAGGATTTTTCCATTTTCTATCAATTAGGACAGTAGTTTTACAGTTAAAGCCACTTTTACTGTAAAGAATCAGGAAGAATTAAAGTTATGTCCACAACTTCTAGAGAAAAATACACTTATGACTGTAGATAAAGAGTTTTAAACAAAGAATATAAACTAAACAGTCCTGGTGAACATACAAAATCAATCTAAAAGCATATGGAGCCTAGAAACAGGGCAAGATGCAATAATAGGGTATTTTGAAAAAGACTTTAAGAATCTAGCTGTAATAGAAAAATTTTGCAAAGCTCCTACCCTTTTTCTTTTTTTTGGCAAGGCTTCACTTTTTTTTCTTTTGGTCCCTCAAATCTTTTGGGAGATGTCCTTAGCTAGTTTAAACTGAAAAAAATATTCTAGATTCTGGTTAAAAACTTAAATCTTTCACTAGTGGTTGGAAGCGTGTATGTTGTCTGTAGCAGCATTATACACTTGAATGACTAAACCACTGGTGTGTGGTGCTCAGCAAGAGGAAAGCATCTCTTCTGAAAAACGAGAGGTGCAAAATTGTGAGGGCCTTCTTGAATGCCTAGGGGAAGTTACTGTGTAATGAGAGCAGCAAAAAATTGTTGCATTTATTTGCCCATGTTATCATTTGTTGTGCTCACCCAGCAGAAACAGCATTGAAACATTAAATGGGAGCAGCTGTTTAGTGCTCATTAGGCATGACTGTGAAGTTTGCAGCAGTTTAAAATGTCATATTAAGTAGGCATCTGATTGATCACTAGTGTTAGCCTAAGTAATGGGCAAAAGTTTTGAGAAATTGTAGTTGTGGTTACATTTGTTTGTGAGCACTACTGACATAATTATTGCAGATAACTAAATTTAGATCTGTCTGAAACTTCAGCTTGGATGCAAAATGGGAATGGGGTGTGTGTATGACACTATATCAGGGAAAAGAAATAACAACTCCAGCTGTACATTTGAATAGTATAATAGAAGCAAGAGATAAGTTGACTGTCCTTCAGAGGGTTTACAAGGTGCATGCTGCATTTGCATACATATTACTTCCATCATATACTTGTAGGGACCTGTAATATAAAAAGTATTATTCCACTAAAAGCATCTTATTCATAATATGCCTAGCACATCTTACTAGCCTTCAGGCAGTGGGAGCATATCTATGTAGGAAGAGAGAGATTCAAAACTGAACTTGCTGTACAATTTAATGCTAATATTTACCTCTAGTCAAGTATCTGACATGCTAGAAGCAATTGTTTCAAATTAATTTCTGAAGAGTTTTGAACTAACTTGTTTTCTTTCTAGGACAGGATTCCTTGGCTTTGTGCATTGCATGATATACTAAGGAGGTAAGAGAATATCTAGTTTTTAGATGTTTTAGCTAAAGACAGAAGGACCAGAAGTGCTTTCCCCACTTCATTGCAAAGCAGAAATGTAAGTGGTATTGTAAAGAAATTCTGCAGGTAATAAAATAATTCTATTTTTACTAATCTAAACTGTCATGGTAATTGCTGATGGTGAGCTAATGCCTGAGAAATATAATGGGAAATTGTTACCAGTGATGGTTGTTTTTTCTAGTATATGTATAAAGATAATTTCAAGGATCCAGTTTATTAATAAGCCTGATGTTACCTACTTAAAAAGAATATAACCATAAAATACATTAATAAGTAGGATAAAATACTGTTATTTTGAATAAGATGCTGTGTCAAGTAAGTTTGACACTGTTTCCTTGAGTGTACTCTGCTAATTTGCAGATGACACCAAAATGGGAGGAGTAACTGAGGCAGAGGGACCTTGAAAGGCTGTAGAAACAGATTGGTAGGAACCTTTTAAAAATTCAAATCCTGTCCCTGGGAAAGAACAACCCCAAGCACTGGTACGGACACTGAGGTGCACTCAGCTGGAAAGCAGCAGGAAACAGCCTGAGGGAGCTGTGGTGGACAGCCCCAGTTGATATATGCCAGCAATGTGCTCTTTTCTGGCAAGGCAGGCCAGCAAAATCCTGAGTCCTGGTCTATATTAGACCAAGTATTGCCAGCAGGTCAAAGGAGATGATCCTTCCCCTCCCCTTTTGCACCGGTGAGGCCACACCTGAACTGCTGTGTCAGTTCCAGGCCCCTCATTATGAGAGACATGGACATACTGGAGAGCATCCAGCAATGATGAAGGCACTGAAGTGTGTCCCAAAAAAGGAAAAGGTTGGGAGGGCAGGGACTGTTTAGCCAGGCTTTACACTTGCTTGTGCACATTAGGTGAGCATACCTGATTTCTCACTGAGAAATTTGTCTGGATTGATTTGCTGGATCCATTGCTTCGGTTATGTGATAGCTCAATTCACTGCCCAGCTCTGGAATCTTTACAAAATCAACTATATTTTAAAAAACCTAATGCCAATGTTTAATTATAAGTAGCTGAGGCTGTCACTAGGTGATAATGGTAGGTGTTAGAAGTTCTTACTTCCCTTTGAACCAAAATCTGATAACCATAGGATGATTTTAAAATAGGTGTATACCTGATTTTAATTTTATTACAAAATATATTTTCTTAGACAGGAATTTTATTCACTCTTCATAGAGACAACTAATTCTGGATTTGCTTTTTGGTGGAACAGACACATCCAGAGTTAAATGCTTTATTTAAAGAACCTTGTCAGCAGAAAATACGTATGCAATGCATTCACTGACCTGCAGTCCCTTGCTTAAGCTGAAGTGAGTATAGATGCAATGCTACCAATGAGTTGCAGGAAACATAAATTACAGTTAAATCTGAGACAGTGACAGCAGGTGTTGAAAATACTGTGTATTTAAGAACAGTGGTCTGTATTGCTTATCAGCCACTTACCCTCAGAACAGTATAGTAATTTTATAGACAAGGGACAGGTGTTTCTATTCATATTTAGTTCCTGTTCTCAGCAATTAAAGAAATGAGCTTGACACTTTCTTGTGCTAGAATTGAATTTAATTTAGGAAAGAATGGTGGCTAATAGAAAAGGTCCCTGAGATTTTACCAGAAGGCTGGCTAGGGTGGCCTCACTTTCAAATCACATCTTTACCTGGACTGGAAATTTAGTTTCAAAATTGTGTCAAAATCACTCAAATACTACTGTCAAAATGCCTCTACTTCCTTGGCTGGCCTTCTTGAGGAGCTAGGGCATGTCTGCCTTGTTCAGCAGAACTAACAAGCCATTTTTGTTATACTACATGTAGATATGTAAAGGTTTTTGTGGGTTTTTTTGGTTTTTTTTAATAGAGAACACACATCTAGACAAGATACAATTCTGGCTTGTTCTGCACTGAAGAAGATGTACAGGCGTGTGTTAATTGGTGGAAAATCTGCAATTGAAAGCAACCAGACAGAGCAATCAGGAGAAAACCCAGCACTGAAGATCCTCTTTGTTCATTTGGATGGACCTAAGGACATCATTGCTAGCCGCCTGGAGAAGCGGAGAGGTCATTTTATGCCACTTGAACTTCTCCAGTCTCAGTTTGATACTCTAGAGCCACCCAGTGCACCAGAAAACTTCATTACTGTCAGTATAGAAAAATCTCTCCCAGAAATACTGCTACAGATTGAGAGTGCCATTCTTCAGGGTGAGGCCTCGCCAGAGTAATTTTCTGAATAACACATACAGAAATTCTCTGAAGGATAGCAAGGCTATGAGACAGGATTTTAATTATTAAATTGATTACTAAATCAAACCAACTTATTTTTAAGAGCTGGTTTACTACTCATTTTTTTAATCAGGGCTCTGTAAAAGACATACAAGATGTAATTTGCAAAAACTTTTTAAGCCCTTCACTCTATGAAGTTAAAATTCTCCTTTTTGTAAGAGCCTGCTTTTAAGGATCTTGGCAAGGGTCACAGAATAATTTATTTTCTAAATTTTAATGTTTACTCTGTCAGACACTGAGATGGGCACATGTGCTATTACAAGATTAAATAACTTACAGCTTTGTTAAAAATAACGTCATTTTTCTAGAAGAGGCAGGAACATGCATGATGAAGTTCCATACATGACACTATTCCTGTCTCACTGCTGGATTTTCATCGAGTTGTAGGTTCTGTGTTTGTATCCTTGTTGACCTCACCAGAGCACTTATGACTACATGAGAACTTTCCTGATCTCTTACTGTATGCATTGGCCACCAAGCTGAAAAATGTGAGAAAAGAAAAAGGTAGTGGTGGCGATGCAATATACAAAATTTAACTGAATGAAAAGCTTTAGAAATACAGCTTAAGTGGCATCATACTGACTCTGAACTTAGAGCTTTCATGACATTGCAGTCAAGTGTGAATCAACCAGTGATTTAAGGTACTGAATGCAAGGTTGAGAGACATCTCCTTATTTTGAGAACTTTTTGCAGTTGGACCTTTTCCTTCACTTCCCAGTGCTGGTGGGCACCTCAGTGCATGTCAATGCAATTGCTTTAAAGCTTTTGATCAAACTATTCCTAATACGTATTTTTCTCACCTTTTTTGATGAAGATTAGAAGAAAATTCCAAATACCCAATCAGTCACTTAGCTCACAGAATTTAAGATTAAAGTCCTTTTTTACCACCAAGGTATTTTTCAAAAAGTACTTCATGTCATGTCATGCTTTTTCAGCTTAATGTTATAAAAACTCCAGATAGTTTCTGAAGTTTTTATTAGTAAGAAAGATTTGAGTCTTGTCCAAATGGAGACATCTCCATGTGCTGTCACACATGGATTATTTTTAGTGTGTCATGCTTTTTTTCTTTTTTTTTATTCCTGGGATATAGATGAACTCTTCTGTAGAAGAGTACCTCATGTTTGAAAGTATCTTTAGTGCAATTTTTACCCTGGTAAGTAGTTGAAAAACATTAGTCATGGTTCTCACTATGTATGAAAATAGTAAGGGCTTTGTGGTTTAGTAGACAAACTACTGTGCAATAAATGGGCATTATCTTACTGAAAGCAGCAATTTTTAGACACTGAGTTGGGATTTTAGGCAACAGCCTACCCAGACATGGTGTTTTCCTGTTTGTGACCTGAAGTGAGAATACCAAGCAGTTACCAGTTTCAGTCTACTGCAGGGTGCAAGTTGAAGACACAGAGGCAGAGTTAAGTAAGTGCAGGAGACAGAGATGTCTGTATGCTTAATACCCCCAAATTTCAGAGACCCTTTCAGATCAAGTGATGTCTCAGACCTGTACAAATTTTGTAGCTATGAAAATCACAGATACAGCACCCTCTTGTGGCACCTCTGCTGTTAATGAGGTCTTCATCTTTTCCAATACACCGTTTTACAAACAGTTGACTAATGTACCCATTATAAAATACGTATTTATGCTTACTTCTTTCACCCACAATAGAGCCAGAACAGGACACTCTACAGCAGTTGCATCCTGTTACACACAGATACAAACAGACCTTCAATTATTTTTTCTTAAGGGACATTTTTAAGTGTGAGTTCTGAGAAGACCAAACTGATTTTCAGACCTACTTGTCCGCATTTATAGAATACTCTCAAAGTGGTTTCACCACTTTCACCACCAACAAAAACATTGTACTCAGCAGTTAAAAATAATACTCTTTCAGAGAGTCTTAAGTAAGCAGCTTGGATTTTGGAAGGCTTCAAAAACAAAGTTCATACTCACAGGCAGTTCAGCTTTTTCAAATCAAGTCACGGTATTTCTCAGTCTTGGCTTCTATGTTGGGAATATTTCCTTTCCTTACCCTTTTAATATATTTACATTTTGCTTTTAATTAAAAGCTGCTGCAAAGAAGGTTGTTGTCAACCTAATCAGTTGTCCTGCTATTCTGAAAGACAACAAAGCATTCTTTCTGTTCAGTTATGTTCTCTGCATTACAAATTAATAGATTAAGACATGAATTATTGCAATACTAAGCACATAAAACTACTCTCAGATTTTATCAAGCTGTGCATGTGTGCAGTGGAAGAAAAAGGGAGCAGAACAATCCCTGCCCAAACACAACATTTACATTCTGCAACATTTAATTTACTTGAGTTTGGTTTCATTTGGTCTTTTTGTTATGAGGGAATATTTTTTGGGTTTTATGTTGTTGTTTTTAAACTAACACCACTATTCTAGGGATGTCATATTCAGGTTAGTTGAGCAGGCTATTAATATTTATCTGGATGCCAGTGCTCTGCATGTATTTTGAAATGTATTTAGAAAATGCAGCAAAAACTGAGAAGGAAACACCTGGAGTTAGAAATTGCTTTCTCTATCTCTAAGCACAAAGTATCTATGCAAGATACATGCACTATACATCCACATGACTTTACGCTAAGCACAGTTGGTAACATGCTTTGTAAATACTGTACCTACTACAACATAAATATTTTTCAGTGCTAAAATGAGGAAATAAAAATGAAATGCTATCAATCCCAAACTGTGCAAGTTACCTATATAGGCAAAGGCTGCCTGCCACCTCAACTATAAAGTGATATATGTTTTGGGTTTTTTTTTATTGATATTATTTATTTTATTTTGCTGGGTTGTGGTAATTGGGGAAGGGGGGTGGCTACACGGGTGGCTTCTGTAAGAAGCTGCTGGAAACTTCCTCCACCCCCTGTAGAACCAATCCCAGCTGGCTCTCAGATGGGGATTGCTGCCAAGGCTGGGCCAATCAGAAATGGTGGTAACGCTCCTGTGAAAACAGATTTAAGAAGCAGGGCGGGAATATGATTGCATAGATGTAACTGCAGCCAGAAAAGAACGGGGTGAGAACACGTGAGAGGAACAACTCTTTAGACACCAAGGTCATTGGAGAATGAGAGGGAGGAGGTGTTTCATGCACTAGAGCTGAGATGCCCCTGCAGCCTGTGGTGTGGCCCATGGCAAGGCAGCTGTGCCCCTGCAGCCCATGGAAGTCCATGGGGATGCAGAGATCCACCTGCAGCTGGTGGAGGAGCCCCAGGCTGGAGCAGGTGTATGCCTGAGAGGAGGCTGTCACCCCATGAGAAACCTGTGCTGGAGCAGGGTCCTGGCAGGGACCTGCACACCTGTGGAGAGAAGGCCCATGCTGGAGCAGGTTTCCTGTAGATTGCGACGCAGCAGGGGACCCACACTAGAGCAGCCTGTCCATGAAGGGCAGCGCCCTATGAACACTGACCCACATTCAGCAGTTTGTAGAGAACTGTTGCCCATCAGCTGGACTGAGATGTTGGAGAAGTTAATGGAGAACTGTCTCACATGGGAGGGACCCCCTGCTGGAGCAGGGGAATACACTCCCTAAGCAGTGGTAGAAAAAACTTGTGATGAACTGATCATAACCCCTATTCCCAGTCTCCCTGCACTGATGGGGATAGGACGTAGAGCTAGAAAGCAGAGAGGAGTAGACGGAAGGTGTTTTTATGGTCTGTTTTTACTCCCCATTATCCTGCTCTGATTTTGTTACTCATAAATTCAACTAATGTATCTGATTCCAGTCTGTTTTTCCCATGACAGTATTTGATGAGCAATACTTCCCAGTCCTTACCTCAAGCCATGAACCATTTTTTATATTTTCTTGCCCCTGTCCAGCTGCAGAGGGGAGGGATACAGTAGCTTTGGTGAATGCCTGGCATCCAGCCAGGGTCAACCCAATATATGCGGTCACAGAACCAAGAAGAGAATTAGGCAGACCACATCCTTTACAAAACAGCCCTTTTGCAGTCATATTCCTGATACTGAATAAACACATTTCAAATAATTTAAATTATAACTGTCCATTCAGATCATTCTAACTTTTAGATTTTTTTTTTTTTTTGCATCAGTTACATCTTCTAGCAGGAGTTTGATAATCAGGCAAGGCAGTTTTGCAGACAATCCTGTCAGGTCACTTGATCCACAGCAGAGGAAAGGAAGAAAGCAGGAAAATGAAGAGACAACCTTTAGGCACACATGCCCTTCTGGTCCAAAATGCAAGCTGCAGATTTCAAATACAAGTTATCTAAGTGCTCATCTGAAATAGGTAGATGATAACTCTGAAGAGAGAATTTTAAAGAGAAATGGACAAAGGGGCAAGGGGGAGAAGTGGGGAGAGGTGAACAAAGAGAAACATTTTAACATAAGGTTAAACCAGTAAGTGTGGGTTTTCTTTCATCATTAAAGATGAAATAAAAAGTCTATCCTATCTATGAAGCGTGTTCTTGCTATATTTTCAGACAAAACTAAAACTTCTCCTATTAAAAAACAGCTCAGTGTTTTTACCACTAGAAAGCTAGTTTAGTTGACAGTAGTTATTGATTCTACTTCAAGAAGTAAGGCTTAAGGAAAGGCTCAGTATGGAATTCAGGTCAAATTTCATCTTCTGCAGAATTGCAATGAAATTTTTCTTCAAATGTAATGTCTCTTAGTTTGTAACACATGCAACTGAAATGCTTAAAAAGGGTGAGCTGAATGATGTCTCAAGAAAGTATTTGTGCTAGTTAGATTGATTGATTCAGTGTCTTTGTAAAAACTGTTCTCTTCTCCACCCTAGCCTTTCCATCTGACAGACTTTTTAGATGTCATGGACTGTACTCTCAAAAAGATCTGCCTACTGAATGATGAGGGAGTCTGAGCTTTTTTTAAATTCAAGGTCCCAGTAAGGCACACTTAAGTTGAATTTGTTTCTTTGCAGATCCTAATAATCACTGTGAAATAACTGTAAAAAAAGTAGAGATTATTTACAGAAACTACTTGGTCTCTATCCTTCCTTATCAAAGTGTCCTGTAACCTCCCTCTGCCTGAAGATCAGAATGAAATTATAAACAGAGGCAAGTACTTGCTTGGGACAACAGGCCAAGATGCCTCCTTGCCCATCTCACCCTCCCTTTAGGTGCCTCTCTGCACAATTGTTACAGGTAAGGAAGGTCCCTCTCCACCAGAGGTGTTATCAAGGCCAGACAGGCCTAGAGCTCATATCAGTATCAGTTCCATGAGAAAGAAAATAATGGTTGTAGTAGTAGACGGTTCCCTTCTCAGGGGAATGGAAGGTCCAACATCTTGGACCTTGGAAGGATATTCCCCTCAAGGAAGTTTGCTGCATCCATGGGGTCAAGATTAAGGAAGTCACCAGGAAATTTCCCAGCCTGGTACAGTGCTCAGACAACTACCCACTGCTGATCCTTGATGAGAGTGGTGATGAAATCACAAGATGTAGTCAGTCCAAAGGCCATCACAGACTTCAAAGCCTTGGGACAATTGGTGAAGGAATCAGGGGCACAGGTTATTTTTTCCTCCACTATTCCATGTGCAGGCAGTGATTGAAATAAACAAATGGATTAAGTCTATTAACATGTGGCTCTGAGGCTTGTGTCACTGCCAAAATTTTGGGTTAATAGTGGGATAGCTAAGATAGCACCATTCTTGCTGGCATCAGATGGGATCAGAAGCATCACCTCTCACAAAAGGAAAAGTGGATCTTTGGTAAAGGGTTAGCAGGAGTCATTGACACAGCTTTAAACAATTTATGACTGGGAGGAGGGACGTATCGTAACTATTTAATAGTGATAAGGTATGGGATGACTTGCCCTCCTACTTACATCAGTTAGATGCCAGAGCCAGCAAGAGACACCCAGAGTCTGGAGAGGGATTGCAGGTCAGCAGGAGAACACCTGGAGGACAGCACAAAGAGATTCCAGCCACTCCAGAGAGAAGGTAGTTTTCTGGGTGGCCCAACTTAAATGCATCTATCCCAACGCATTCCAGCATAGGGAATGAAGTAGAGACATAGGCATGTATGCATGTCTATGATCTCAATGGCATCATGGAAACATGGTGGCAACTCCTGTGACTGGAGTGTTGGAATGGAAGGATACAGTCTCTTCAGAAAGGACAGGCAGGGGAAAAGAGGAAGAGGTGTCAACCTCTCTGTCAGTGATGACCTGGAGTGCATGGAACTCCACCTAGAATGGACAAGGAGCTAACTTAGAGCTTTTGGGTGAGGATTAAAGGGAGGGCAAGCACAAGTAATTTTATAGTAGAGGCCTGCTACAGGCCACCAGGAAGACCAATGAAGCCCTCCACAGGCAGAGAAGAAAAGCCTCACATTCACAAGCCCTGGTCCTCATAGGGGATTCCAACCACTGCAACAGGAAAGTGTTGATTGGATTCAGAGGGTCCTGCAGAGATGGGACAGTCAGTCCTGTTCCAATGCAACTTTGTTTTCCTTCCTAAATTGTAAAGCTTGTAAGTCTGCCTTGAGACTCATGCTGAGTGCACCTGTGTCAAGTGTCAAGTTCCAGACACCTCACTAAAAGGGGCTCCAGGACACCACAGTCCACTAATTCCCTCATTTCCTGGAGGGCTCTAAATAACTGACTGCACACATGTGAACAAACAGCACCAAAAAAACCTATTTCAGGTAAACCATAAAAGGGGATTGGTCCCCAGCATTGTGTCTGTCTCTCTCTCTCTGTTTCTCTCTCTCTGTCTTTCTCTTCCACCTTTTTCTCTCCTGTTTTATCCCAGCAATCATATTCTACACTTACACAACACCTGAAGTTTATTGTGACACTTGGGAGCTAGCTTGAAAGTGTTATAGAAGTTGGAGAGCTTGTTAGCCAACTTTTTACAGCTAAATAGTAGGCTAATTGCTGGAGTTAAGGCTACTGTATAGACATGTGAACCTTGTTGAGACAGACGAGAATATAAGAAACCTCACACATACTTCTGGGTTGTGACAGCCTGTCAGAGGCTCAGGACAGTAGAACACGTGTATTCCAGGAAGTTCACTGATGACAACTGCCCTCTCCAACTGATAAAGGAGCTAAAGAGGAGAGGCGCTAGGCTGAATCTTGTTCTCAGCAACCAGGAGCTGATGGGGAATGTGAAACCCAAAGGCAGGTTGGGCTGCAGTGACTACGAAACAGTGGAAACTGAGATCCTTGGGACAACAAGGAGAGTGAGAAGCAAGATAACTATGCTGGACTTCAGGAGAGGTGAATTTGTCCTCTTGGAGGATCTCTGTGGCAGAATACCATGGGACAGAGCCCTCAGCATAGAGGGCTGGATGACATTCAAGGATTGTTTCCTCAAGGCTCAAGACTAATGCATCCCACCAAAGAGAAAATTAGAAAATCATGTCAGGAGGCCTGTACAGATGAACAAGGAACCCCTAGACAAATTTAAAACACAAATAGGTAGCTTACAGAGCGTGGAAAGAGGAAAAGGTAGCTTGGGAGTAATAAAGAGAAATTGTCCAAACAGCCAGGGAGATTAAATTATTGCTGTTGTTATTATTAGCATGAGAGGGAGAGAGAGAGGAGTAAAACCCAAGAGAAACAAATTATACACAGTACTATAGCTCAGCACCCACTGTCCGATGCCCAGCCTGTTGCCTTCACCGGCAAATGTTCCAGCCACACGGGCCTAGTTGCAGAAGGTAAAAGCAGGGAGATGGTCAGGAAAGCTAAATCATTGACAGATGTAAATCTGGCCAAGAATATCAAGGGTAACAAAAAACTTCTTTAGGTACATGTCAGGGTCAGCTTGGCACAACCCCAACAGAGTGAAAGTCCTTTTTTCCCTAGCCTGGCTGCTGAAGAAAAGGTCTGGAGTGTGTGAAGCCGAGTTTTCAAGGTTATAATAGTTTCTCTCTGACCTGCTGAGGTCCACCTAGTAGAGAAGCCATGGCAGTCTCCTCCGAGCCCTGGGCATCTCCCACATTATATACCCAAAATTACATGTACCATGTTTACAGTTCCCGTACCAATACCTAAAATCTATGTTGGACAGTGTGTTCCTATCCTAAACCAACAGAAAAGTGTCACTATCACAGCGAGACACAGAGGACAAGAAGAAGGAAGAAGAAGCTAGGGCACACCCAGATTCCTCCATCTTGTACCCCTGAATTACATTCTAAAAAAACCCAAAATTATACTCTTCCACCCTGTGTCAGTTTCTTTATTACACTACTCAAACCCTTTTGGCTTGTAATTCCTCATATAAGGTTGGCAACATCTCCCATGGGCTAAAATCAAAGCCACAGGTGTTTTTGGCTTGCTGCCAAGGTCCCTGAGCCCCTTGCCAGGGTCTCGAGGCATCTGGGGTAGCCAGAGGCATGCTCTGGACTCCGACAGGTACAGTAGCAGTAAAAGATTTGGGAAAGTGTGGCTCCTTTCAGGAGGGATTTGGAAGACCTGGTTAGACAGGACATGGAGAAGTCTCAGGTATTCAATTTTTTTTGTCTAAGTTTTCACCAGCAAGTGCTCCAGCCACACTGTCCCAGTCAGAGGTGAGAACAGGGATTGAGAAAATTAAGAACTGCATTCTGCTGAGGATCAGGTTCGAGAACATCGAAGGAACCTGAATGTGCACAAGTCCATTAAACTGACACAAAAGAGCAATAAAAAGCAGATTCATTTCAACCTTTTCTGCAATCCCCGCTTCATCTAAGCTAGAAGTTTTCAACACCATCCATCTCTTATTCTCCTCCATCCACCTCACACCGCAGCAGTTGTTAACCAGTCTTAGCGCAGAGCTGGTAAGTACTGCCAGAGCTTGAGTTTTCTCAAATGCTCTTAAGATGGACTGTCATCTTGATTTTTAGGTAATGATCAACTGCAAACACATTGAAACAAGATGCTTAAAGATTTTTAAAGTTCTTTTATTATCTGTGCACAAGAGAAGTAACTACCAATAGAAACTCAAAAGCTATACAGTATTTTTTTACTTGGTGGTTAAAAGTAATTAGAGTATCACATGACAATGAAGAGAAGTAATTTCTCCAATTACAAATCAGAATACATGTTAAACTCTCAGTGGAACAAGCCAAATAGCCATAGAAGCCATTTCAGAGCACAGGGCTGTGGCTCTTTAATTTGGACAATGACAAAAGTAATTTACAATAATCTGTGAATATTGAAATAATGTTATAATGAAAGTTTCTGTACAGTTAAATGTAAAGAGACAACCAGAACTGGACTCTAGTATATTTTAACTTAAGTTGCCTAAGCATTTTGTCTCAGATAGTTACCAAAGATCCTGGGCAGTTCGACACCAAATTCAAGGCCTATGACTTTTTTTTTGGTTGGTTTTTTTGTGGTTTTTTGGGTTTTGTGGGGTTTTTTTGTGGTTTTTTTAGGTTTTTTTGTGGGTTTTTTTGTTGTTGCTTTGTGCAGGAGGATTTGTTTGTTTTTTCATTGCTTACAATTTCACTCTACCATATAGTGTAAATCTCTAGAAATGAGCTGTTTTTGTCGCATATATTGTGTTTATACCTTAGACAAATTAAAGTAAAAGATGGTAGATTACTCAAGTGGTATAAATCTTCCAGCATTTTGCTAGTCAAGAAAAAAAAAACATGCCAAAATCACAATAAGCAGTATTGGTACCCACAGCTTCAATTCATTTGTTTCCTTTTTCATGTGCAATCTACATAAATTACTACTGAACAATACTGTTTAAGTAGTAAATATGTTGGCCATTTGTAGGTCAGACAAAACTTGTTCATCCAACTGTGAAAGCTGATATTGTTTCCAAAAAATCACAAATAATGCTGAACAGAAGAACTGATGCACTTAGAAGTGAAAATGCATTGATTCCCAATGTCTGAAGAAAACTACTGCACTCCACCTTCAAATGCATCAGACTAGTTTTAGTTATAACAAGACAATCCCAAAAATCAGAATGAAATAAAGCAATTTGAAAGATTAAAGAGCTGTTATCAAAAATAAATTACATTTTTTCAAGTTAAAAGAAACACTGCTATGAAGGCTGAGAGCCAAGCAGCCTTTCAATAGCTGCATTGATGTCTCCTCCTGTTGCTATTAGTGCTTGTAAATTTGCTTCACGGTTCAGGAAGCCCATTGCACTCAGCTGTTCCAGTTGTTGCTGAAATCGAACTTCTGGATTTTGTAACTGCTAAGAACAAAATTTCAAGCTATAAAAGCATAATACATATTTAGCAAAATACACAATTTAAACATAGGTGGGTTCCACGCCACTCTGTGTTTTCTGATTTTTGACTACACCTTTTTCAAGTTCCAAAAAATATATTCAAATAAATTCAATTAGCAACCTAAAGAATTTTTTTTTATAAAAAGTCGGCAACACCAAATTATCTACACTTATATACCATTTCTGAACTCCAGGAAAAACTGATCAGTAGAGGAGGATTCAAATTAAATTTGGTACATGAACAGTTTCTCAAATATATGCATATAGCTGTTTTTTAAAACAAAACACAGTTCAACCTAGCAATGTGAAACAGCAAAGATCATGTTGTTCTTAGCAATCTTGAACATCACAGGATTTATTTTTCCTTGACATAAAAATCACTTCTTTTGTAACACTCCCAAGCATCTGTTGACTAAAACTACCAAAATCCTGATCATTAGAAAGCTTGAGTCAAAGGTAAACTGTGCTTTATAGGAAGATCCTGTTTACACAAACTCATGGCAAAATTCTGCTTTGTCTTAATAATATGACCTTCAGAGGCATGTTTTTAATCAGGTCAGAGGATGTTTTTTCAGTATTCACTTGCACAGCTGCAACAGGACTTTTAAGCCTCCTCTACTGACGTTTGACCAGAAGCATCCAGTGGGCTCTCCCCTCAACTATCTCTCTTCTCTCCAGTATTTCACAATTAAGAATAAAAGTAAAAATACCTAGATTATAATGATGTACATTACCTGAGCATTTGCACCAGCAAGTGCCTGCAACATCTGGTGGACAAACTGCTGGTGACCAGGTTCAGCAGTTCCTGAAGCTGGACTTGTATTTTCAGTGGAAACAGAACTAGGTACAGTGGATGCTGTAGGAGCTCCGCTGCTTCCCACTCCACCCAAACCAGGATTAAACCTGTATAAATTACAGAAAAAGAAATACACCCCTTGAATAATAAAGACTAGTGGGTAAAATTTCTGTCAAAGAGAAGATAACAATTTGAATAAAGTATTGAGAAAAAGACCAGATTTATCACTGTTTAGGATTACACAGCAGACAAACATGACTGATTCTAAAACAAATTTGGTTAAACTAAAAAAGGCAAGAAGATGAATCTTTAATAAAGATTGTATAAATCTCTAAATCTAAAAAGAATAACCAACTCAAGGGAAGACTTCCTACCCAAATTTGTAAGATCAGTTCTTACCCTGGTATAAGCCCTGGTGCTTCTGTTGCTAATGTCTGCAAGCCCTGCTGAATCTGTAGCAGAGCCTGCATTGCTCTGGGGTTTGACATAGCTGATAATGTGTCAGGATTCTGCATCTAAGAGAAGGAGAGAAACTCTTTATTATATGTACATGTTCCAAGGTAATTTCTATTACTAGATGTCTCATAGAATCTGACATAATTTCATTGTTTTGTAGTTGAATATTACAGGAAATCCTTCAGTTATTTTTTCTTCTGTGAGAAAACTTCCATAGAAGATAAGCAATGAACTTTCTAGAAGTAGAAAATGCCTTTTGAACAAGAATTATGCAAGAAGTATATTTCATCACAGATCTCAATCTTTCAAAGGCCATAAGACTGCGTTAGTACATTATTTTAGAATTAGTCTCCTATATCATACTAATGGTAAGCAACAATGCTGAACATGATGAAACTTGACCCAAAAATACCTAAGAAAAAGTACTAAGTTCCTTTTTCGCAGCAATTTGATGGTGACTATTTGCACATATCTTCTTTAGTGTTCTTATAGCCTGAAATGCCAGCAAATATACTAGAAAATATACCAGCAAGCAAATGTATAATATTCAAGGATTCTCAGTCTACTGTGACTTCAATTACAAATTGGCTTTCACATAGTCAAATAATTTAGAAAGCAAATTCTTTTCATTTCTGCAATGAAACATCTAAAATCCTCATTATTTTAGACACAAACACAAAACTAGTGGCTTATGCTCAGCTTTGCACAGAGATGCAACAGAGAAGTGAAAAGCAATGTGTCAGTTACAAATAACACAGCTTTGGTAATCAGACCAAAGAGCAGATAAGCTGACTAATCTTAGCAGCTTCCCCCTGGCAACTAGACCAGGTTACTTTTGCTGAAAACCCACATTTTATTAAGGTAGAAATCACAGATTAAGGTGAAACTTCCTCTACTGCAGAGCAGAACTGCAGAATAGGACATAAAGAACTCTGATCTGAGTACCTAAATACACTTCAGAAGAGCAATTAATATTCTCCATTTATCCCCTGAACTTTTATCTTCATGATAGCTAAAAGTCAACAAATAAATTTATAGTAGATGGAAAAGATTACTCAAATTTAAAGAGATAAACATTTTGGGGTCTCCAAAGAAAGCTGCTGCAACTACTTTATGAAAATATTTTAATCTTGACTTACTGTCTGCTATTTGAAGCTGTCTTACATAAATGCTGGCCCAACAATTCTTAGAGCACTTAGGTGACCTGGATCTCATCTCTATTAATGTTATTAATTCCAGTAGCAGCCATTCTTCCCTAGTTCTGCTAGGCAATTGCCCTTAATTGCAAAAGATGCCTTCCATTATGCATATTCCATGGTTTCTGTCTCCCAGTCACATAATATAAACAGAGGTAGATAAGCAAGAATACACAAGTTGAAATATTGCCAACATTCTGAGAATATCCAGATAATTCTCCACATCTCACCTGCTAACGATCATCTAACTTCAGACATTGAATACAAAGAAAACTATTTGTGCAGATAAATTCCAAGGTGATAACAACAGAAGGAGCTACACAAAGGAAACAGATATGATTCCTACTGTGCCTTCATTAATTACCAATTACTAACAGATTTCAAAACATAAATACACGCTAGTATCCTCAGATACTACTGAGTCATTACAAAGCAGTGGCAATAGGAAACAGCCATTCATGTGGTTCAAACAATATAAATAGTATCTTCTGAGCACTGAACATGCTACTGTAATTCACGTATGTGCTCATTATTTTACTCATAAAACCTCCCGTGTGCAGTCAGTTCTTGGCAAAGCATATTTACACTAATTTGCAAGGACTGCCCAACTCATGCACTGGATTAGGTTTTCAATCCCTACAAAAATCTTGCTTGCTTTTGTTTAGGAAACACGGTACTACTACACACTGTGGCAACTAACACCAAGTAGATACCTGGGCTGCAAACACAATGTTGGTATGAGCAGAAGACAACAGTGGAGCAATCTTTCCAGGAAAGACTTCAGAACCCACTTCTTTTAAATTAGCTAATGACTTGGGTCTTTCAGGACATGCTCTAGGACCTCTTTTCCAAACACTTAATACAGGTTTGAAGAGGTACGAGAAAAGCACACTGAAACTTTAACTAGTAGTGTGAAAACTACTATTCTTTTTAATTTCTGAAACAAATCTTGTCACGAACAGGTGTTTTCTGGCTGGTTTGCAATAAGAGCATTTATTCCTTCTAAGCAAAAAATCAAGAAAAAATCTTAGTGGTTGTGCTAGTCATAGACAACAGCTAGGTTGAACTTTTGAAAGAGATGGAGACATTAGCAAGAATATTATCAAGGGACAGTCTAACTTAGTATCTAAAGCTAATGAGAATATATTACAGAATCTAGCCATTAGCCAAATCAAGGACAGGCAACAGTTACTAAAAATATTGCTCATTGATTTGAAGACCTTTATTAAGAGCTCATCTCATCTTACTTGCTGAAGGAAAGTTGGAAGTTGTTGTCTCATTTGTTCCTGAAGTTGAGGATTTCCAACAAATAAAGGATTATTCAACATCATCTATAGGACAAAAATATTTAAGTTCAAAGATCAAGCAGTAAAAATCACTGGAGCTTTTAAAACAACTACAGATAATACAGTAATAGTCTATGAAAATTACCTCATAGAATAATAATCATCTACTCCTTTGGACAAAATTTTATGGGGGTGATTGTCTTTTTTTTGTTGGTTTTTTTTTTGGGTTTTTGTTTGTTTGTTTGGTTTTGTTTTGTTTTTTGTTTACTTTTGCATCATTGGGGTTTTTTAACTTGTAAGTGAATGGATTTCCAGATACAAATAAAGCAGTTTTGCCAAGTATTACAAGAAAATCCTTTTCGGTTCAGCCTCCACTACAAATCTAAGTAATAGTTTTGCTATAAATATCATTTGAAGTCAAGGATATTTCCAAGTATTTAACACAGAAGAAGTAATATTTTTTCAATGTCAGTTCAGAATTTGACTTTCAATATTACCACTTTAAATAAAAATTCAAAGCACTTCTACAACAACATTCATAAAACAGCATCTCCACTTTTACAGTGAGCACAGGTCAGAAATGAGAAGTTAAAACCAGAGTAGTATCCAGATAGGGCACCAAGTCCCCTCCTTCACTTCTCCCAGACTAGAGGGGATATTTATTTACTGTTAGCTCTACCTTAATTCATAACCAAAGCACTTGTTTTGTCTGTTTCTAATGCTGGATCAAAAGTTTAGGTCTGTGCAAAACATACAAACCCCACAAGTGATTTTTGAAACATGTCAGGCATGACATCCAACTAAAGCTGGAGAAATTGGAGAAACTCAAGGCAACAAACTGCTCATAGTAAGTAGGTAATAATTTCAATGACTTAGGAATTAACAATAAAAACTGGCCCATTTGCCACAGGCAATTGTTGAGCTTTTGGGTTTTGTCTTTTTTTACTTTAATACATACAATATATTACTTTACCAAACGCAATTTACCTGTACTGCAAGATCAGGATTCTGGCTTAATGATTGCATCATGCTCCTCATGTAGGGTGCAGACAACATATTCTGCATAAGTTGTGGGTTTTCTGTTATCTGCTGTAATAAGCTCTGCATTCCTGGTGTGTTGAACATACCAGCTTAAGGAAAAGGTAAAGGGCACATTAGTAAGCATTCTGATTGTCATCAGAGAAAGTAGGCTATCTAAAGCCAGAATATAACCACTTGGTTTCATTGAGTTTAAAACCCTGAAACTTACCTCAGTGAGGTTCTGCTTACAGAGACATATCTACCCTAGAAGTTAAGATAGACATTGTACCCAACACACACTGCCATCAAATACCCACATTATTAGCTGTTTTCCCACTTGCCTTAGAACAGGAAAAAATACTATAATTCATCTACTGATTCACTACCTTTGTTATTTCAAGGCAGTGTACACGTATCATTATCACTTAGATTATTTTTCATATTTTTTTATTTTTCCTCTTTTTCTTCAGAGGACTTTGGTAATACTAAAATGTTCTACAAAAGTAAATAGCAATAAAAACTGAATAAAAAACTCTCTTCCTAATGAAATAATAATTTCAATAAGTTTGCAAGTATGTGCAAATATACACAGTTGCAATAACAAACACACCTCCAAGCCCAGGTCCCAAATTCGGTCCAGTTGAGCTCTGTCCTGTTGTGCCTGAAGTGCTATTTTCAGTATTACTGCTATCACTGCTCTCTCCAGTAGTGCTGGTATTTGTTGTGGAAGTCTGTGAGCTGGACTGAGGAGCCCACGGATTTGGCAGAGGATCTCTATTTTCTGTACGAGATGGCTGATTGCTCCCTCCTGCTGATGCATTGCTTACTAAAGAAGCAAATGGGTTACCTCCAAACTACAAAGGAAAGCAAACACTTATCATCTACAAATTTCTAATCATACATGAAAATAAATTTTTATGGGTTCTAATCAGTTAGACTCACCTGTTTACAGTAATTAAATGTAAATATTGTGAAAAGACACTAAACTGAGAGATACTAGGACCCCCCTAAAAATGAAATAATGTTTCTTTTTGAAAGTAGTGTTGCAATTGCATTGTATTTTGATCACAGTAAAATTGTGTCTTGCATACTGGTTTCTGACTTTAAAGTCTTTTATTCTTCTCACCTTTAGTTCAAAATTTCTAAACACACCCTTAAAAGGATTTTACTGGACCTCCAAATCTTAAGGCAGTGATTTAAAGGAATTAAAAATTAAATAACAAACAAATCTATTAACTTTAAAATAGCTTCTCAATCACACAAAGTGATAGCTGTATTTCCTCAGGCTCAGAAGAACACAGGATTTTTCAAGCTCTTTTAAGAGTAAAAGGCTACATAACAACCTAAAGTTTAAAGAATTGTTTTGTCAAGTAAACATCTGGAAATTTGAATTACTTAAATTCTTTTATGTAAAAAAATAAGTATTTCCTTTTTGTGTAATTTGTAATCTTTTCTCACCTGTTCCTGTGCTGCATTCAGTATTGGCTCCTGAATGTCTGTGTACATACGCCGCAAGGCATTGTATCCCCCTGGTATACTTTCAAGGTTGCTCAATGCTCGGTCCTGGTTTCGCATCATTTCCTGCATCATTGCGGGGTTTCTAGCAAGTTCTAGTGTCTAGAGAAGTGGAACGTTTAATCTGTATTAATAAGAAATCCATTCTAAAGTGAAAACGTCAGCATTTGGCAATTTCTCAGTTATCCCTGTCTAACCCAGTTTAAAATTAGGATTAGAGCTGAATCAACCTGTCAGCTCAATGTGAATCAACACAATTGGGTATTTAGTCAGCATTCTACCATAGTTCTTACTATTTCTAACATCAATACAGCAGGCAGCCTGTAGTATGAAATTTAAAATAAATACATACTATTTCAAAAGTATCTATTAATCTCTTCAGGTTTTGATACATTTTGCCAGGTAACATATCTTACTTATCTTTTAACTTAAAAAGCATTTACAAATACCCACAGTAAGACACAAAGAAAATATGCAGTATTTTGGAGAATTACTACTTATGGTAAAATTGCTAGCTAGACAACAGGTTTCAAGGGCAGACAGCCACATCCAGTTCTAGCCTCAGAAGGCATGTATTCAATGACTCAAAAACTATGCTACAGATTTTCTGAAATATCAGTTTATTTTGGACATTAACAACAAGAAATGTAGACACTGGTTGTCTATGGCAACCTTTTATGGATTTTGAGTAAGACTAAATACTTCAAGAATGTTTACACACTCCACTAAGCGTGTCCAAGTCCTACCCTCTTGTTTACATAACAGCAGAATCGCAAGTCATGAACTAATAGATCTTTCTACATACCTGTCTCATTATATCTGGATTATTCAGCATGTGACTGATTTCTGGATTTCTCTGCATCAGTTGCTGCATTTGAGGGTTAGCCATAATTAACTGCCTCATCAGGTCGGGATTTGAAAGCATGCTCTGAACAAATGGATTCTCCATTATCTGAACCATCATTTCTGGGTTGGACATAAGTTGTCGTTGCATCTGACTTTGCAACTCCGAGAAGTTTGAAGTATTTAAGCCCAGGCTACTCAGGCCTGCCAAACCTCCAAGGCCACCTTTAAGAGGATGAAAAAAAGGATGTGACTGATTATACTTCCAATCACATCCAGATTAATTCTAAATACAAAATACTTGAACATATCTCATACTTCAAAGTAACAAAAATGAATGGAAAGTCGCATCTTTTGCAAGGATACTCAGGAGTTCTCACTAAGTATATGCTTCTTTAAATAATAAGACACATAATTAAAAATTCAACAAACTTTATACTTAAATAAAATTTGTTTTTATTTCTTTTATAACAAATAAAATTTGTTACAAAATTTGTTAACAGCTTTTCTTCTCATTTTCGAAAGCCAAGATACCAGAAATGTTTGAGTTTGGGAGCTTCAGGGCTATGTCCCGCTCCCTCTAGCAACATTTACAATTGCGTTTGTAATAATAATTTATCTGTCTCCTCTTGGTTAGACTATAACTAAGAGTGAAATCCAATATGAGTAATATTCCCTATTCTAATTAAATGCAGAACCTGTGTTCCTCTTGGTAATAATGCACCAAGAGCTAATTACGTTTTGAATTTTTGTGCTTTGCTGAATCCAGATAAAAAGTTTCACAAGGTACTAGACAGACCAAAGAACTACTAAAACTTAAGAAATCATCTGCTTACTGTAATTGTGTTTTCCAATTCTACCTCTTCCCCACTCCCAAATGCAAAAAAAAGGACAAAAAAGAACAAAACAAAACCCCACCAAAACAGTGGAAATAGGTTATAATTTTTAAGTCAACAGACTGCAGCCTTTTCATTCATAGAAGTGAAGACTCATAACACTATCAGACTTGAAATCTGAGAAATACATAATTGTAAGATTAACACCAATTTTGTTGCTTTTATTGCAGATGTTGGCTTCATGTTAGAGGTCCAAATTTCTATGATTCATCTCTATTCAGATAAGATTAATTCAGGTGCACTTTTAAGTAGTACAAAGACCCTGGAAAGCATTTCATTACCCATAGTGGCAAAATATAGCTTCAGTAGCACCTTCCCACTGAAGATGAAACAATACAAATTTTGTAGTGAAATTTGTGGTGAAACATTGGCACAATTTATCCAGGGAGGTGATGGATGCCCCATGGGGCATTCCATCTCTGAAAACATTGAAAGTCAGGTTGGATGGGGCTCTGAGCAACTTAATCTAGTTAAAGATGTCACAGCTAACTGCACAGACGTTGGAATAGATCACCTTAAAAGGTATCCCTTCCAACCCAAACTATTTCATGATTCTATATAAAACTAATGAAACAATTCTCCTCTGGTAACTGACTGATCAGAAACCTTCTACCGCCAATTCAATGTATATCTGTAATCAGTTTTTAACTGATGTGCTTGTTTGAGTTTTGTTTTTCAAGTTCTGTCTACATTGTAGTAAAGCTTTGAGGACAATTATCGGAATACAAAAGACACCCATCATACTACCTAACAAATATTCTTACCCAAGCCAAATGGATTACTATTTGTTGATGCTGGTGTTGAGGTGCTACTGCTTGATGTTGATGTGGTAGCAGTACTCCCAGTGGTGTTTGCCTGTTGAGTTGGGGGGTCCTGTGATCTAAAAAAGCAATTTTAAAACTTTATAGAGTGTAACAAATTTTAAGTAGCGCCATTAAATGTAGCTATAGTATTACACTTCAAAATCTTGAATTACATTTTGATTCTTAGTCAAAACCCAGTTATCCCCAGATGGTTTCCTGTAATAAATCTTTCTCAGCCACCTGTCATGTCATCAGTTTTTCAGAACAGGAGTTTCAAATTGTAAAAAAACAGATAGGTATCACTGCAGCCATTACCACCTTCTTATCCTACTCCATAATGCTTGCCAATGAATTGCTTTCTCTGTCCTTATCTTGCTTTAAGGATCCATATCTTATTTCACTATACTCACATACTACTGATAACATGCCCAAACCTTCAAGAAACAAAGCCTGACAAATTTAATGCAGAATTTATTTCATGCCACATTTCTAATAGGATGCTTTATTGAATGTGAAATTCAGTTAATGTCACATTTTATTAGAAGACAAATCTCTAACTCTCAATAACCTTTAGGACTTTAATGTAAGACTGATAATGAAATCACATGAAGCTGAAGCCAGCATATTTTAGCATAGGCACTAAAGGATGCCCTGGCTGTGTACTCACCACACCCTTCTACTGCAGGCAGAAAGACAAAAGCTGCCATGAAGAGACCAAGGAACTGAGCTTGAATAAAGCTAACCTGACCTCTCTGTTCTGAAGAAAAGAGACTACTTAAAAATCTAAATAAATTCTTCACTGTGGTTCAACAATCAATAAATAGCTATATTTGCAGTACTACAGAATAAAATACTTTTTAAAACTTTGAATTCAGATGTCACAAAAAGATTTGAGAATTTGAAAGTACACTAGACTCCATACTTCAGTTCACCTTGGAGGACCTTTCTCCTACAACATAACTCCGTAGTTGCTCCACTCAAGCAAACATCAGAACTATACCAAAACTCAACTATACCCAAAAAATCAGAAAGATGCTTTAAATGCAGATATTCTCCTGGGGTTTCTAAGATTTCTTTAACTTCATTATCAGCAACTGCAAATTTTGAACACAAGATGACTATAATCAGCCAAGCAGCTGTAACTTGAATGAGAAAGATTATAGACTGTATCCTGATCATGATTATCCTGCTAGAGATATTTGGTTTCCTTTTGTCTAGAGAACACAAACATCTTTCCTCCATAAGCAAAAGAAAAATAATAAGCATCAATCCCATTTGTATTTTCAACTGAGAAACTATTTTTAGAAGCAACTACACTGCTTCATGTAATAGACATGAAAGGTTCTTAAAAGTCTGACAAGTAGGTAACATTGAAAACTGGAAGTTCAATAGTGCTCCTATGCAAATTGGGGCATATTCTCTGAAGATGATGATTCATGTGAGTGCCACGCCTGTGAGTCTCCAGTCTTCCAGCAATATTCCAGTCAAGTGCACATTGCCTTTTATATCCATTTTGCCAATATGTTTCCTCCCAGCACTTGTTAACAAATGACATCTGTTGACCCAGAACTCCATTCAGAAATTCCATGTTATCTTCACTGCCCATTACTAATCCCTCACTGCTACTCTGATACAGTACAAGATAGGTTACAAGATTGCACTAAAAGGCTGTAGCAGTCTGGAAAATGTAGCACAGTAAAAAAGTAATCTTTGTTTTTAACAAGCATTTGGCTGGGATATATGAGTACTCCTTTTTTGAAATTACACATCTAGCATAGTTTAGAAGGGAAAAGATCACTTTCAGACCCAGTTTTGGAAAATAACTGAATATTACTTATTCAGATACACAGCGGCAACAGTAACAGCAAGAGTCAACAGAAAAGTAAATGGCACACCATAAAGTAAGTGGAAAAAATCAATCTTGATACTCATGGCCAAAAATCAACATGTTCCAGACCACGCTGGCAGGGTCTAAATCTTGTCTTTCAAGACAAGCATCAAATACAGATATTTTAGCAAGAATACAGCTGAGGTATTTCAGGACAATGCTATACTTTCTCAGAAGTGATTTTCATTCTCTCCAGCAGCTTTTAGCATGTTTTTAGTTTATTCAAGCAAAGCCAAAAGGTAAAAACTTCGATGTACCATTTGAGCACAGCACAGGTACATGCAAGGGATCTGTAGTTCTTAGTTCACAATTCATTTTCCCAGACATGATTAAAACATTCCGCAGATAGTGGAAATATAGTCTTCTAAAATGATTCAAAAAATAGCAGGTACAAATGAAGACATGGAGTGCAATGCTGATAAGACAGATGCAGGAACAATAAAAATTCCCCAAAAGACACACATTTGACATTTGTGTTCCTAAGGGTTCCTCTGCTCAGAGGCAAAGTGCAAGAAGGTCCAAGAGGCTGGCTGTGGTATTTCAGTATGCATAGCTATAGTAGGTCCAAACTATAAAAACTCTGAAGACTCTGCAAGTCAAAAGAAGCATCTTCCTAGAAGCACTCATGGTGCCACTCTGCCACACTTAAGACTACAGGCAAAAAAAGCAACAAAAAAAAATAGCAACAGCAGAATACTCATTCAGATGCAAAAGGACCAGAACTGCAGTATTCGCTAACACCATATTCAAGACTGGCATGGCTTGTATCAGCCTAAATTTCAGGTGGAGAAGACACAGGGCAGGAAAGGGAGACCTCTGACAGTAAAAATATGTATTTTGACTCCAGGACAGAGAACATAATCCTTCCAGGGCATGAATATAGAACTGAAGGTATCAGTTTCAAAAGGTACCTACATTTAATGATAATGATACTAATTTCAACAAGAATTTGTATTTAATGCTAATGTTATTAGCCAGCCTTTGTGTCTTGGTAAGGCCTTGAAAGGGAAAGCCTATTTCTTTTCTCTCCTACACTCCATACTCTTTCCTTCAACATATGACATTTTCACATCAGAGGAGATCCTTACCATAAACAGGAAAGATCTAAGTAGAACAGGAACAAAACCGCTTTCACGCTAAAAGAATGAACATGTTACTGACTAATGTGAAACTGCTTTTGAGGGATATATTGCTCTACTTGTTGGAAGGATTTTTGGACACTTCACAGGAAGTGCACACAGCATAGCTAACTGATACAGCTTTTTAATCATCATTCAAAACACCAAAATAGACCCCAAAAACACCTCAAAAAAAAAATCCCAAATTTCCTTAAAACTGAAAGTCTATTTAGACAGATAAATTCATTATACTAAAGCAGTTCCCAAAATTTTTCTTTCCTTGTTTTACCAAAACAAGAGTCTTTACTCACTGTGTTGGTAAAACAAGAAAATTTACTACAGAGAAAAAAAAAAAAAAGAAAGAAAAGACTCACTGCAAGTTTTCATGTGTGAAAAGAAAATCTGCATAACATATACGTTAATGTATTAATGGATAGTAAGAGATGGTATCTAACAACTGCAAAGCCAAAAAACATCCAAAAGAAAAAGTAAAAGAAATGTATTTAAAAGCATAAACCAAATTAAAATATGAGAGAAATTTAAAAACTTGTAAAATAAACTACAAAACATTTTTGTAATTTCATAATTTCACTGTTGTCCTACAGCAGCTGTAATTAAGGAGCTGATTAACGTGATTTAGTCAAATCTAGTTTTGTCCAACAGAAAGCTATTAAAAATGCAGAGTACTTTAACTTCTCTAGAGGTAAACAGAAGACCACTTGTTATTAAGGTTACCTGTTTTGTGTTTTGATAACCAGGTGAACAGTGAGTCCATCATGAATTCCGTGCTGAGTCAAAGTATCTTGATCTTTTAAAATTTTTCCAGCAAATATCAACACAAGCTGATCAATGTGGGACTTGAAACGCTTAGAGATTTCTTCCTTGAACTAAACAAAAAAAAATTATACATTTATATAATTAAATACTGAAGTGCAATTTAAAAAAATAATTTAAGAACCTGTTTTTCACATTTGCCATATTACCTCACTTGTACTGCATATTCTGTATTTCACAAACTAGAAATGCTTTTGTTTCCTGACCTTCTTTCTGTCCATGGGAAGATGGGAAACATGTCTTTGTCATTCCAAAAAGGAAATCTGAAGAATTTCACATCTAGTGAAATTAGTTACATAAGTTGTGACAAGAAAAATCTGATGTCCATGGAAGACTATTGTGACTTCAATCAGCCATGCATGCATAAGTACATACTAGTATATACAGTACTTAAACACACCCATATGTATATACATGGTAAATTATGCATATAATGATATACTAGCAAGTACACACATACAAATGTGCACACCACTGAAGCCATCTATTGCTGAAGGACTGATGACACAATGCCACAAAGAGGACACATCTGCCTAGACTTTTGCTTGAACTGAGTATACTCTCTCCTAAGATGTATTTTTGCTGCCTTCCTTCCATGTGTCAAAACTAGTATTCCTTTCCACACAGACAAAACCATATATACCACACCTGTACCTTAGGCGGCTCTGCTTTCTCATTCAATGCATGACACAGCTACATGAAATGCAGTTACAGCCCAGGGCACAGTGAATAAACACATTTTTCATTTCAATGAGAAATGATTATCATACAAGACCTTTTACAAAAGAGACTACTTTCTAACTAACTGCTTGTTAACTGTCCAAAACACCTAAAATAACAGATTAGCTTCATACATTTTGCTTCATACTTTTTTTTTTTCCCTGAGCCAGAGGAATAAAATAATCACATATGGAAAACATAATCCTAAAAACATTGCTGAAAAGTAATGTAAAGATCATCTAGTTCCAGCTCCTCTGCCAAGGGCAGGTACACTTTTCCCTAGACCAGGTTACTCTAAGTCCAGTCTGGCTTCGAAGCTTCCTGCGAAGGGGCATCTACAGCTTCTCTGGGCAACCTGTACCAGCATCCTCACAGTAAAGAATTTCTTCCTAATATTAAAGAGGGTAAAGTCATTCCCTTTGTATCATCACTCTATGCCCTTTTAAGAAGTCCCTCATCATCTTTCATTTAGGTCTCTTTTGGCCACTGAAAGGCTGCTCTAAAGTCTCCCTGGAGCTTCTCTTCTCTGCGATGAACAAAAGTCTCTCAGCCTGAACAAAAGGCTCCAGCCCTCTGATCATCTTGGTGGCCTCCTCCTAGCTCACACTCCAACAGATCCATGTCCTCCTCTGCTGGGGTCCTCTAAGCTGGATACAGCACTACAGGTGGAATCTCACCAGAACAGAGCAGAATCCTCCTCACACACCCTGCCAGCCATGCTGCTTTTGAATGCAGCCCAGGATACAATCAACTTTCTGGGCTGTGAGAACACATTGTTGGGTTATGTCCAGCTTCTCATCCACAAGCACCACCAAATCCTTCTCCTTAGGGCTGCTCCAAATCCATCCTGCCTGTATTTGTATTTGGGATTGCTCCAAACCAAGTGTAGGACCTTGCATTAGGCCTTGTGGAACTTCATGAGGTTCACATGAGCCCACCCCTCAAGCCTAGCAAGGACGGCATCCCTTTCTTCCAGTGCCTCATTCATACCACACTGACTGGCACACATTGTTGGGGTGCACTCAGTAACTGTCTATCTTACTGACAAGATGTTAAACAGTGCTTGCCCCTGTACCAGTCCCTGAGGACACCACTCGTTAGTGGCCTCCACTTGGACAATGAGCCGTCCACCACAACCCTTTAAATTTGTTGTTCACTGAGTAGTCCATTTGTCAAAACCACGTGTCTCCAGTTCAGAGAGAAGTCATGTGGCACAGTGTCAAACACTCTACATATGTGCAGGTTGATTATGTCATTCACTTTTCCCTCATCTGCCACCACTGCAACCCCATCACAGGCAACCATCAAATTCGTCTTTAGTGAAGCTGGGCTGACTGTCACCAATCTTCTCCTTACCTTCCATGTTCCTTAGCATAATTTCCAGGAAGTTCTGTTCCATGACCTTGCCAGGCACTGAGGTAACACTGACCAGCCTGTAGCTCCCTGAGTCATCCCAATTTCCTTTCCCAGAAATATATGGATGTTCTCTTTTGCCTTTTCCAGTCTGTGTAACTTCAACAGAGAACTGCTACAACTTGGCAAATACAACAGCTGGTGGCTTAACTACTATCTTGCCCAGTTCCCTCAGGACCTATGGATGTATCGCATCAGATCCCATGGGTCTTGGACCTGATCTTCTACAGAGGATGGTTCTTCATTCTCCCAACCCCTGCTTTCATAAACTTGGACAGTGTGGCTGGAACATTTGCCAGTGAAGGGAACAGGCTTGGCCATCAGACAGTGGGTGCTGAGCCACTGTAGTGTTATAATTTGTTTCTCTTGGGTTTTACTCCTCTCTCCCTCTCATTCATTACTATGATTGTTGTTATTATTATTACTACTGTTGTTGTTTTAAATATTAAACTGTTATTATATAAATCAATGAGTTTTACTCTTTTTTTTCTGATTCTCTTCCCCATTTCACTAGGCAGGAGGGAAGTGAGGAGGGAAATGAGGAAGCAGTTGCATGATAATTGCTGGCTGGGTTTAAACCACGACATTCTGATGACGGAAATTCAGGCAGTTCTAAAAAAATTAATTTTGGTGTT
Organism: Chloebia gouldiae; assembly: GCA_003676055.1. Taxonomy (NCBI): domain Eukaryota; kingdom Metazoa; phylum Chordata; class Aves; order Passeriformes; family Passeridae; genus Chloebia; species Chloebia gouldiae. The sequence continues at coordinate 13,463,630 of QUSF01000011.1, forward strand.
GTTTACATCTTCAGTTTGTACAGCATAATTAAATAACAGTATCAGTAAATTACAGTTTAAATACTTCATCCACTGGGAAAACCAAAAGCAGAAGTTCAACGTCACTGACTGGAAACGATGAGCATTTCTGTCCAATTCTCCTAATGCAGTGACTCATCCTTTTAATTATCATGTAATAATTCAACCGACAATGTCAGCTCATTTGCTTTTTTGTTCTAAATGCAAGTTTTACTTCATTGTAATAATACTATGGCTTGTTCAGTCATAACTGGGCACAGAAAAGGACTTGAAGTTGTGAAAATAATGTTTCAACATACCTGAAACCTAGTGTATTCATGGAAACTAGTTCTTACAGTAAAATAATGTAAAATCATATCAATTTTTACATGATTATTAGAAAAATATGTGGAGAGAAACACAGCGGGAATCAGACTAACACACTGGACTAATATCTAGACAGAGGCCTGGTTTTCCTAGGGAGAAAAGTAAAAAGCATTCTTAACCCGAGTGAGTTGATTCAAGGTTACATTCTCCTCAAAGCATGGCAACTTGCAAATTTGAAATTAAATAGAAAAAATCCAAAGCTTGTCTTGTTGAAGGACTTTCCCCAAATTGCCATTTTACCTCAAGTTAATTTGTTTACATAAGCTTTTTTTTGCTTTTAAATACAAAAGCAGAATAGGTTTTCATCTTGAGAACATTCATTGGCTTTTTAGCAGCACACCAGCACTTCTTGTTTATACTCTCAATTCCATGCCAAATACCCTTATCTTCACAGCAACTTTAAAATAATCACTATTAAAAAGTTGCCTTTTTTTGTTCAATGTTAAGACACATGGGAAAAAAAACCCAATTCTCTGAAGCAAGCTAGGACTTTTACTACACCTGCTCAAACTTGATTGCCTCTCAAGCTTTTTGCAAGGTACAGATGGACACCATAAAATGTTGATGTCTAGTGTTGAACAAATGCATACTGGTAGGTGACCTAGTCAAAGTAAATACTTTGTCACCAAACAAAGAAAATATCTGAATACACATGAAGTAGAACATCTGACTAAACCAGATACTGTTTCACACTGTCACTTTGCAAAGCAGATCCATAATTTAAACATTAACCTATTAACATCTGACAATCTGGCCTTGGAAGAACCTGGTAAAGTGTTATTCCAGGTAAAGTGAAAGTATTAACATTCAAACTCTCCTTTGATATGTTACAACCATATAGTATTTCCAAAGCTTCTGTTGACTCATTTTATGACATCAAAATCAGCAACTATAATAATCTTACTATCCACTCATAAAACAAAGTGTTGTGATAAAGTAATAAAAAGAAGAAAACAGATAAATTAAAAAATACTTTCTCTTTTTTTGAGAGAACTGAGAAAAATTCTCTCAACCTCAGCTTAGTAAGTCATATTTAAAAATTAAATTACAGTAACAACCTGGAAGAGGTCTTGGGCAATTAACATCTAAGTCCATTGAAATAACAGAAAACAGGTCCCTAGAAACTTCAACTACTTTGAAAATGTTAAGCTACAATTTCATCCAGATGACTGTCAAAAAAAGTAAGGTTGCTGACTCTCCCCACATGAAACTATTTTGAACACAACAGAGGATGACATGGAAGCAAATGTTTGTAGACAGAAGGCTGAACTTCAGTTTTCATTCCTAGCAGTCTCTCAGATAGTTCTACCACAAAGAAAGGTTTTGAAACAGTATTACCTTGTTTGGCACTGCTATTTCAAAACACACCCATAATATTTAAACTTTCAAGTGTCTTTCCTAACAACATACACAGTTAAGCATATTGACTGAACTCCAGTCTGTTTTACATTCACACTGAGCAGCGTCAGAAGCAAACTTTGATGAGCTCCAGCTTTCTTTTATACAACAAAATTAATGGTTACAGGTCGTCTTGACCCAAGAAGTAGGGAACCAAACACACTCATAGCCACAGCTGATAGCTGTAGTTTCCTTTTGGGATGAATCATGACCTGGACATCTTATAACTGACTTAAAGTGAGTCAGTAAAAACCGGGTTTCATTGCACAACTCTAGGACACTACACAGGAAGGAAGATAAGAATTTGTCATTTCAAGCAGAAATACAAGCAATTTTGCCCTGCAACAGATAAAGCATAGCTAGAAATAACACACATAATAATGTTTCCATGTAAGAGTACTGTCTTTCATGTCTTAATGAGTTGCTATCTTATGGTGGCTTTGCCAATGACCCATGCTAGTTTCATAATAAAATTATTTCCTCAAATGTCTGCAATCAAATCAAACTCACAAAGAATCCACATTTCAAAACTCAGAGTCAGATTCTTGATGAGCTTAAAAGGCTAGCAGTCCATAAAGGGTGAACTGCAGCAGCACACGGTAGTTAGTGTAAAGGACTCACAACTCAAGTTCTAGCCATTTCTATTCCCTTCAGGGACTCTTCAGCAAGCCACTGCACTTCTCCAAGCCTTTGTTTGGGGAAGCAATGCTTCTTCCATAAAAGCACTTGGCAATCTACTCTCTCCCTGTTAGTTATGTACCTGATCACTGGCAAAGCAACACAAACCAAAAACTCCATTTAGAATAAGCACTGTCCTGGCTCAGGCCAGGAAAGAGTTAATTTTTGCAGTAGCCAAGAGGGGCCATGGCCTGGACCCAGAGGTTGTTCTCTACCACCTCTTGTCATCGACAGCAGCTGGGGAGAAATGGAATCTCTTCCAGGGAGATAGGGGGTTCCTTCTGATCAAGAAAACATGGTGGAGGGAGATGTCCAGTATTGTCTGTTAACAAGGGAATTTTTTCTGTGTCAATCATTCATTTTCTTGCACCCTCTGTCATTAGCACTGTTGCTGTTAATATTTGTTTTCCTATCTCATTGCTGTTTCTAGTAATTTGTTTTTATTTCAACTTGTGATCTTGCCCTTTTGTGCTTCCAGCTCTCCTCTCCAGCATGCCTTGGGTTGACGGACAACTTAAGAAGAGTGAATAGAGAAAAAGCTTTGCAAGTTACAGGACACTAAGATTCAACTTAAGCCATTGAGGTTTTTGTGCTGCATAAAAGTGGAAAATGCTTCAATTCCTGTCTTTCACTGTTATTTTAATCTTGAAAACTCTCAACTCTAATATACAACTCAACTAATTTATACAACATTCAATGTTATTTAACAAACAGATAAAGCACTCAGGTTCAGGGCGGCAGGGAGACAAAAAGGTGGCAGAGAGAGAGAGAGAGAGTGAGAGAGATAGTGGGAGTGTGGTTTGGAAAGTCTCAGTAGGGTCACTGAGTTAGGGAGTAACATTCCTAAAAAACAACACTGTTTAGCAAGAGCCAAAAATCAGTGTGTTACCATTATTCTCGCACTTAATACAAAACAAAGCACCATATCGGCTACTAAGAAAATTAGCTCTATCCCAGTCAAAACCAGAAGACCATTTCACCATATCTTCCAAATTCTGAAGATTTTACCTTAACTTTACTCCCAGACAATGCCCCTTTTTATAGAGACAAGGTTTATAATAACTAGATTGAAATATTTTCAGGTTTTTTTTTTTACATTAGACTATTACCACAGCTAAATATTCATTAAGGTTTACTTTGCTGTTGCAATTTTGAACTGTACACATGGCAATTTTTTAAAACTGTGTGACACCCCTCACTGAGGGTGAGGGATTTTAGCAAAACAAACTCACAGGACAAATGCATCTGACATAGATATATTTTCTTTAAATAATTATGAATGTCTTACTTTTATGCAGAGAAATATCTACACAAAAGACACTTCACACTACTACTTAAATAAGTTTTCTTATTTTACTCTGTCTGCCAGTCATTTATCAAAAAACACCTGTTGAGTACTATGGCCACTGATACCTCTGAGTTACATCTAACTAAGCTAATAATCAGGAAAGTCAATATACTTTTACTTCTGAAAGTTCCTCTATCAAATAATCACCTACCATTGCTCTAAAATAATATTGATATCACAAAATGATGGGAGAAAAACCTCAGGTTAAGAAATAAGTATAATCAGAGTATATCACGAGGCAGACTCCATAAAGAATCACACATATGTGTTACAATGCACTGAGACACAAGACAATGGAAACTCTAACACTAAATGCCCCAGGTATTCAAGTGCCTTGAGACACAATAGAAACCTGAATCACAATCCTGGAAACAAAGAACAGACTAGATTCCATTATACAGTTTCAACCTATTTTGTTTGTAGCATTCAGTAATCCCTGGATTACAGAAAAACAGTGAAACAGAATTGGATCATGTTAAAAGAATTGTTCCTATAAAGTGCATTTTCTTTAAAAGTAAAAAATTACATAAAATACTAAAAGCATATGCAAGCCAGGAAAGATGTTCCACTACCAAACCACCCAAAGCTTCAACAATTTATCATTTACACCTGCGTGATCTTTATAAAGCAGAAGACTGCCAATTTGGGATTGCAAGAACCAGGCACAAAACTGAAACCCTGGATTTATGGATTTAAAGTTTCAACCATAAACAGTACTGAAATTTCAATCAAAAATTTAGAAGCTCTCCACTTGACAAAAATCAGTCTCAACACAATGGATGCATGCACACTTTAAGTAACTCAGCGATTGTATCTGTAGTTTAGTCTAGTGCAGAAAGCACATTTGTGATCACCTACTTTAAAAAACACAGAAGCTGTTAAATATACTGTTACTGAAAACTGTATTCCACACTGAAGAGATATTCTATTTAAAGGCTGAAGCTAAATAAAAAGGGGGGGAAAAAACCCTAAACCTGCAAGATGATCTAATTTGTTTTCTGTGGAGGTAAGCTCAATTTCACTAACTCTTCCTGATGGGCATTGCTCTGAAAATTTCAAATAATCTAAGAACTGGCAATCATTCTCTGCAAGAACTTTAAGTTGCTGGAATTATTAGCACAGATTTACTGTATCCACTGTTTGTTGGCCCAGCAGTAAATAACACACAGTAAATAACACGTTACTTTGTTTCAGAGTTGTAATGCTCACAGAATGGGCAACTCAGTATCTTCTAGTGTGCCACACACCCACAGACAGTAACTCTGGACCAGTTATAATAAACTGATGAATACAGCAATTGTCAACACAGGGCACTAAAACAAGAACACATCAAGAAGCATCAGCAAGCTTTAACTCTTCTAAAACTCCCTCACTCTAAATGATGAAGGCAAAAAACCTGGTTTTCCATGCACTTAATTTCCAACACCGCAATGCTCAAACAATTCAAGTCACTCACAAAGACATGATGGCATGAGTTGCTCCTAATATGTGCACGCTTTTTCTTTGTTTATAGGCTTTACCAAACACATTAAGACAACTCTGCTAAGCAAGAAATTGCAAAGACTGTACTGCCATGAACTCAGAAAATAAACTGAAGGAAAAAAACACTGGACAAGAGACAAACAGTTTTAGTGAGCCAGAGTATCAGCACTGCTAGGGTCAGCTAAAGTCAGCGAATTTACCCATCACGTAGTTACTAAGTCTCTTCTCTGAGCAAGACCAGTATCATACCCAGCCAAGAAAGCAAATATTTGGTCTTTGTCCTAATACTGAGCCAAACTGTGCTAAGCACAATCAAATAGCTTTCAGAGAATGAGAGACAGACAGACAGCAGTTGCAATCAACTGATCTCCCAGAGTAGCTTTGTACTTAGTTTATTTTCCATACTAACTTGCATACTCACTGTTCTAGCTGCATAGCACAGGATCAGAGTAACAAATCATTCTCCTGAAGTCTTCCAATACAGGAAAAGATCTTGACAGAAAAGTTGCAGACGTGGTTTACATTCATGGGGCAACATAAAATAAATTTTTTTTTAGCCCTAAATTTGGTCCTGATGACACAAAATATTTTCTTATAAAATCTAGGTTCATGTTCTAGCAGTATCTGAAATTACCGTAAAGAAATAAACAACTCAATTCTTTAAGTTCTAATGTTAACTATAGAAATATACTGAGGGAGTTCCTTTGCTTTTTTTTTTTTTGTTATTGTTGTTTTGTTTTTCTTTCAGCCTACAAGCTACTGGCCCACCTATCTCAACTGTACAAACCACTTGCTGATCCCAGATGCACTTGAACAGATGTGCAACTTGCCTGGCATTTGAGATTAGCCTATTCTCAAGGCCGCTTCTAGAAACATTGCATCTACTGTTGATATTTATTATTATCAACCGCTCATTTTTGCAGTTTAAGAGAAAAAGCCAGCATTAGTCATTCTATGGGGACAGCGCATTTTTTAGTGCTGTTACACTGCCTGAGACTTCAATCCAGTGGTCAACCCAGCAGGGCACTTACTTCACAAGAATTAAGTCATAACTGCACATTAATATTTTAACAACAGTTCCAAGAGAGAAAACACAGTTTAAGGTATCTGTAGACAACAGAGACATCTTAAGTAGTGTCCTCTGTTAATTTCCTAAACTTGCATGACTGCTTTCAGTAAAAATTCATGTGCTTGAAAGGTTGTACAACCATTTCAGTTTATGACAACTGTTTATTTGAAAACCTGGCAGATCCACCAGTATTCAAATCTGAAACAAACCTGTTAAAGTCAAATGTATTACAAAATTCACAGCTAAAGTAAATCTCTTTATTAATCCCAAAGGACCCAACTAATGGCTGACTGCTTTATAGGACAAACACAATCCTCGGGTTAGATTAAGTTTATGAACCTCTCTTTTGAAATATCCTAACAAAACAAAAGCCTGAAAACCACAGACTTTTACAAAAACTGCATTGATGCTGTTCACAAATATATGGAGAACAGAGAAGTAGAAAGCACCCCTTTCAGACTGAGATTGCCAGGAAAGCAGTGGAAAACACTAAAAAACAAACACAGTCTTTTTACTTTTGGGAGAAATGCCTAGATCAAGCCTGCAGCGAGAGTATCTCACTGCACACAACACTGCAGCTGCCAAAAGACTAGAGGACAAGAAATCAGCTTCAGTGCATTGGCAGCTGAGAAAACCTTAATGAAACTCAAGTGTGGGTGGGACACTTCTAGCCCAAACACTTATGTACGAAAGAAAGAAAAATACAAAACAAAACTGAATGTAGATTAGACATAAGGACAAAAAAAAACTGAAAGAAATATTAGCATTTTCTCTGTTCAGAGCAACTAGGTGAAACAAAAGTCTGACAGTCTAGTTGAAGAGCTAGCACTACATTTGAAATTTCGGAGCTTTTACTTCATCTTTTGTATCCTCTTCTACTAACCAATCCGTGTCCTTCAGTTCACACCTAAGGAATGATGTCAAGTTCTGTATCTAGACATTAGTGGTGCTTTCAGACATGTAATCTTTTTTTATGAGGTCTGCAATACCAAAGACACACAAAAAAATGTGGAATAGCATGAAGTTGCCACAGTTAGAGCCATTTCAATGAGAAAACTGGGAAATCCTATGGAAAACAAAAGAAGTTCTGAATCTAGCAACACCTACATTCTATGTAAGCAGGAGTCTGCATTTTTATATTTTGATAGCAGCTTTGCTATGGTTTGTTGCTTTCTAATTTAAGTAAATGAAGTTTTAGTCAATACTTGCATAGCAAACCTACTAGAAGAGTTGAAAAAATAGACGACTTGCAGGAAACAGTGTGGATGAATCAGCAGGTGTCACTAGTTTGAGACAAAGGTAGCACAGACTTTCACAGGAAGGCACAAAAGCCCTAATAACTTGGTTATCTGACATCACCATGCCATGCTAAGTATTATATCTGTGACTAGCACATCAAAGTACAGGAGACTGATGATTTTACAAACACAGTACAAGGCTACAACTTCTCAAAGTTCGAGGCCTACTCACTGTTTTTAAAGACAGTGTTAGATCAAAATAAACACTGGAAATACAGAGATACAAGTGACTGTGTATGTTTTCTATAGTCATGTTAGCCAGCCAGTGAGACAACTACCACTAAACCCAGTCCTAGCTGAACAGGACAACTCACAGGTAGAAAATGAGAGAAAAGAAGGCTTTGGGGTGGCTTAATTGTGGCATTCCAGCACCTGAAGGGAACTTACAGGAAGGATGAGGCAAGCCTGTTTGCAAGAACATGACAACATGTGCTGACAGGATAGGGACAATAGCTTCAAAGAGAAGGAGAGTAGGTTTAGATTAACAATTACGAAAAAATTCTTCACTGTGGGGGTGGTGAGGCACTGGAACAGGCTGACCAGGGAAGCCGTGGATGGCCCATCCCTGGAAGTATTCCAAGCCAGGTTGAATGGGGCTTTGAGCAACCCAGTCTAGCTGAAGGTCTCCCTGCCTACGACAGGGGAACTGGAAGATTCTGTTTCCTTACAACCCAAACGTTTGTACGACACAACGACTTCACGAATGAACTACATCCAGCTTCCGAACCGGTCCTCTGCAGAAGTCGGAGAGGAGGGCGCGAGGCGGCACATGTCTCCACTGCCGCCGCTAGCCTCAGACGGCAGCAGTGCTCTCCGGGGCGGCGCAGGTGCTCGCCCAGCAGCGCCGGCGGGCCCGGGCGAGCAGAAGCTGCTTTGTCACTGGGCAGGGCCCCGGCCCCGCGCCGCCGAGCCGGAGCCGCGGGCCGGCGCTCCGCTCGGCCCGGCCCCAGCGCGCCCCGCGCCTCCCTCAGCCCGCCCCGCCGCCCCTCACCTGCCGGATGCTGCTGGCCTCGGAAACGGCGAACTCCTCCTTCTCCTTGGGAGTCTTCACTGTGACTTTGATGATCCGCGGCTCGGAGACATCGGCGGAGTCGTGGGTGGGCGAGCCAGGGGTTCCCCCCGCGGGCCCGTCCGCTCGGTCCGACATTGCCGCGTGCGGCTGAGGCGGAGCGGGGCGGCGGAGCGGAGCGGAGCGGAGCGGGGCAGCGCAGCGCGCTCGGCCGCCGGCTCCCGGCGGCTCCAGCCGAGCGCTCGCGACGCGCCCGCGACACCGGAAACGGCCGGGCCGGGCCGGCGCGCGCCGTGATGACGCAGCGCGGCGGGGAAGGTGCTGGAAAGGGGCGGCGCGCTCGGGCCGCGCCGCGTGAGCGCCGCGGAGCGCTCGGGCCGCCCTTTGGCTTCGCGCTGCCGCGGCCCTGCCCCTCGGCCACCTCCAGCCTCCACCGACAGCGCTTTGTGAGAACTCGTCTGGAGTGCCGTGGCCAGTTCTGGGCTCCTCAGTACAAGAGAGACAAGGAGCTACTGGAGAGGGTCCGGCGGGGGTCACAGAGATAATTTGGGGTTTGAAACATCTCTCGTATGAGAAGAGACTGCAGGAGCTGGGCCTATTTAGTCTGGAGAAGACTGAGAGGGCATTCATCCATCTATGTGAATACCTCAAACGTGGATGCAAAGAGTGTGAAAAATGCACATTACATGACTGGGTCTTCGCAAAAATATTAATATGAATACTATAGGTGTTATGTTGGAAAGTTATGCTGTATTAATCTCTTTTAAGTTATGTCGTAAATATAGTTTTAGGCTATAGCATATTAAAATAAAAACTATGCCATGTAGGATTCTTTTTGCAACTAGCTCAAGGAATGGATAATTAAGAAATTCTTCACATTGGGATAACAGCAACAAGACACTAAAATTCCAAGAGAATAATTATTGCCTCCTTTTTGGGAAGATGCAGACCTCAAGGGACCAACACAACTGATTTACAAGTTGAAGGGGGGAGTAAGCAGAAGAAATCCTAAGCAGAAGAAATCCTTTGTTTGAATTTTTGAATCATGTATAAAACTATGAATATGCAATAGGCTATTGCTTTTAAGGGGTAGTCCTTTGTTAGCAAGGTGTATATTGTAGCAGAGTGCAAGGCACCTGGACATGCATAATTCTTTGCTTTTTATTGTCCAAATTCTTATTGCTCTAATTTTTGCTACTATTTTTATAGCTATTTTATTCCTATTAAATTTATCAAACTTTAAAACAAGTGATTGGTGTTTTTCACAAAGAGGATAGTGCCAGCCTCTTTTCGATGGTGCCCAGTGACATGACAAGGAGCAATGGGCATAAACACAGGAAATTCCACTTCAGCATGGGGAAGAACTTTACAGTTAGGGTGACAGAGCACTGGAACAGGCTGCCCAGGAAGGTCATGGATTCTCTCTCTCTTGAGGCATTCAAAACCTGTCTGGACATGTTCCTGTATAACCTGCTCTAGCTGACCTTGCCTTGGCAGAAGGCTTAGCCTGGATGGTGATCTCCAGAGGTCCATGCAGAAGGTCACCAGTTTCCCAACTAAGGTCTGGGAGTGCAGATGCTGGCCATGCAACTGTGGTTCGCTGGAGCTCCAGTCCATAAAACATGAGGTGTTACAGAGGCCTGTAGTGAGATGCAGAGGTTTGTTGTCGGAAGATGCAAGAAGACTAATTTGGCATAGTTTGTGAATGTACGATGAAATAATTCAGTACCTTTTGCCTTTAAGTTACTTGGCCCCAGCTAAAGAGGAATAAATCCTAGACATTTACTACTTTCAAGGTATTGCTAAGGTAGCATTCCACAGCAGGAAATCATATCTTCCTCAAACTTGGACCAAAAAAACTTCAAACACAACTTAAAACTGCATTACCAAATTAGGCATCCTCCCAAAATACTCTTGCCTCTCAGGCAATTCAAGATGTCTTTTCCTGTTTTGGTGTAAAGTGTGTATGTGGCTGAACTGTAGAATCAAATGTCCTTTTTTGATTAGATGAGAACGGATGTTTCCCATCCAATATTCTGAATCACAAGATGATTTGCTGGTTTGCTCTGCTCTTGGGATAACTTCTCAACACCCTTTGTAGATTGGTTCAACTAGTACTAAAAAAATAAATCTCCATAATACAGCATGGTAGGCTCCACAACTCTTAACATTTTTACTAAAAGAATTGAAGACCTGCTAAGAGACCTTAAAATAGGAATACCACAGATTGGCTGAAGGGAGTTCCAGGTTTTGCCTGTTCTAGAGCTTTTGTTTGTTGCAGATAAGAATGATTCCAGGCATATTAAAGTGTTAAGCCTTTCCTAAGTCACACATGTTCCTTTTGCCCATTGGTTGTGACGCTACAAGGTGTTGACTTCTGCTGCAGCAGAACACTTCTGCCTCTGCCACATTATCTTGTTGTCTGGCAGAGTGAGGGACATCACACAGTAGAATCCTGCGCTGCAATCAAGAAGTGATTTCATGCAGAAATTAGATGAAAGAGGAAGCAAACACCCTCCTCATAGCACGGTGTTCACAGTTTATGGATACAGCTCATGCTGACTGTAACATTACATGAATAGACTTTGTACCAGAGTAGCAAAACTTCTACCTGGTTATAGCTAGCAGAAGTTTACACGTTAGAGGAATTTGTGTTATTTACATAAGTATATTTGTTGTAAGTAGCAAGGATACGAAAAATTTAGAGCAAATAACTTGGAAGTTATTGAAAGTACTTAACTAAGCAAGAAGAGACCTTGTTTTTATCTTCATGTTAATTTTGGCGCAGATAACAGGAATATGGGATTCATTTGCCAGAACTGAAAGGGTCCAGATGGAAAATACCGTAAACCAGAACACACGTATGGGTTCTCATCAGGTAGTTGAGAGCAATGCTTATAAAAAGCACATGGAAAGTGAAAATGATACAGCAAAGAATTCTGACTTCTTAATCCTCTTAGCCTGACAGATTTTTAAAACCATTTATTTTCTCTTGCCTTTCCTTTTCTTTCCCACTTTCTTCCACCTGTGCTTTTATTTCTTCTTTCTAAAACCACCTGTGCAACTTTTCTTCATTAATTGCTGATATTAACAGAATTCAGAATGTTTATTAGACAGCCAGGTTAATTTTTATACCACTTAATTTTCTTCACCTACAGTTACTGTTGTTTACTGCAGAAGTTCAGCAATATTCCCAGCTTTGACTAGACAGCGTCAATTCACTATTTTTTTCCTATTTGATGCAACCAGTGCAAAGCCATCTAAACTGGCTACAAAGAAACAAACTGAAAATGGAGATGCAGTGACCAGACAGTGCCGCGTCCTTGCCCCAGACCACTGTCCCACATCCCTCATCCCCGGCTAGCTCTCCGGTGGGGCGAGTACTCCAGCGGAAGCACTCCCCGCTGGACCCAGATGGACTTTGGAGAGTGCTTCGTGGGTCCTAAGGTCGCTGCAGATCCCAGCGCTGAAGGAAGGAGGAGAGGCACTTGCTGGGGGCAAAACTCCGATGTTTATTGAGACCCAGAGGGTCCAACAGCACGTGAATGAAGCCAGCCAACAAGAGCGCCTGCGAGGTGCTTGCAACCAGTTATATGGGGGGAGGGAGGGGAACCGATCAGCCAATGGGGAGACGTTAGGGAGTGGATCTTGTGGAGATAGACATACAAGGGAATGAGTGAGGGATAGACAGGGGAGGGGCACCAGGTCCTCATCCAATCACTTGGTGCCCTGGATGGAAGTTTCTAGAGGTAGGGGAAGGGACACTGAGTGACAGACAAGGCACCTGGGAGGGGACAGGGGGATGACAAAGCACTTTTTAGAGAGATTACTACATGAGGGAAGGCAGGAAAACTCAGGGAGAAACCAATACAATTTTAGGGGTATAGAGGAACAAACTATTACAGAATGCAAATGTGCAAATGTAATAAAGCATATAAAAACACAACTCCACAAGACAGTATTTTGAATCAAAGTGAAAGTAGTGGCTCACATCAAGTTGAATCAAATTAAGAATATTAGCAAAAGGTTTTGAACCAGTTTGGCTGAATTCTGTTTAATGTTTTACCTGGTACTAGTGACACAATCTTGACTTTAGATGAGGCCTTAGGTTGTCTAATGACAGTAAAACTTACATACAATATCTCCAAAGTTTTGCTGTAAATGACACATCACATTCCTTGTATTTCTGAATATTCAAGCCAAAATATAATACAAACACCTGTGATTTATTTTTAATGTAAAAGGAAAGAATATAAACTTCTACTTTCATATGGCATTAAAAAGGTATTCTATATTTTTTTCCCATTCTTGATTTGCCAGAATAAAGGTTAGAGCTTTTGGTTTAGACTCAGTTAAAGGGGTTAAATTTAAAAAGTTTCATGCTAAAGCGTAACTGGGTCGACAGCAATTACCTACCCTGTTACTGTCTACCCAGGAACACTTAGGGGGTGTTATACCCAGTTATGCTTTACAGGAGCCTCACTGTGCAGATTCTCTGCCTTTAGTACATCAAATCTCAAGCATATGTCCTTGTTACGTCTCAACCAGGAGGCAGCATTCTTGCCAGGTCCTCAATAATTCTGATAAATTAAATAACCTTGGCTCACTTTCAGTGAGATTTGTTTTTCGGTGATTGTTTTTCTATTTTTTACAAAGAATCACCCATTAAAAAGTCTAGGAAAAGGAATAATCCTTTTCATTATCCCAAGCCATTAGCAGGTGTTTTCTGCCACGTGTCCCCACTCCACAGGAGCCGATCTCCTTCCAGCCCCAGCTAGCTCCAAAAGGGGTGATCGGACGGTGGGAGGCACTCCCTGCTGGACCCTGCTGAGCTTTGGAGAGTGCCTTCGTGGGTCCAGAGATTTGGCTGATCCCACTGGCAAATAACGGAGATGGCAATCTTCGGGGCAAAAACTCCAAAGGTTATTGATACTCCGGGCAAAACCCCGGAGCCCAACCAGACTCGAATAACTCCAGCACCAGTGTGGTGCAAACAACAACTTATCTTCTGAAGGAGGGGAAACCCAACTAACCAGTGAGAAAATACATAGGTGTGGCTCTCTCAGTAACTGACAACTAGGGTATCTGCCGCTGCCTTGCTGCCTCTTGGTGTCCCGCTCTTGAAAGAGCTCAACCCCGGCTAGCTCTGCCTGGGGCGAGGCGGGCAATGGGTGGCGCTTGCCACTGATCTGCAAGGCAGCTTAGGCAAACACTCTCGTGGGCTTGCGTGGACGCGGTGGATCCAAAGACCAAGAAGGAGACACTCTCCAGTGAGCTTGCTTCGGTTCATTGTGTCCAATGGGACAGCGTAACATCCAAAGCGCAGAACAGAACAGGTGCTCACCGGAGAGAGCACAAGACAAAGGGATGCAACAGCTTATATAGGATGTGGGAGGGGAGACAAACAACCAATAGTGGGCCAGCAGGGGGATGGCTAGGGGCACGAGGGACATAAGAAACTACTAATGGGAAGAGAGTAAGGGAGGGGCCCCAGGTCCTTGTCCAATCACTCGGTGCCCTAGATGGAAGCTTCTAGATGAAGGGGAAGGAACGCCGAGTGACGGACAAGGCACCTGGGAGGGAACAGGGGAATGACACAGCACTTCTAGGGAGATTGACAGTTACTGGAAAGGCAGGAAGGTATACTGACTGGGCGAGAAAATCAGGGAAGGACCATTATACAATAGGGGAGACCGGACTAAACCAAATACATTACAACAGCACATAAGAATACATCAAATAACTTAACAAACACAATAAACACACCACCACAGGTATCCAGTGAGGGAGGAACAGGGGAGGGGCCCCAGGCCCTTGTTCAATCACCCGATGCCCTCTGTGGAAGCTTCCAGACAGAAGGGAGGGGATGCCGAGTGACAGACAAGACACCTGGGAGAAGACAGGAGAATGATTCAGCAGTTTTGGGGAGATTGACACATAAGGAGAGGAGGAAAAACCAGCACTAAACCAAAAGGGTTCAGAGGGGTACAAAGGAATGAACCATTTTGATATACAAAATACAATGAACTACAATAAAACATGAAAATGCAAAAACCACAAAAATATAAAGCTTTAGTTGATACTAGTGCACAATGCACATTAATTCCATCAAGAAACGTAAAGGCAAAATCTGTCTTTATCGTTGGTGTGAGAAGTAGATCACCAGACTTTACCTTAGTAGAAGCTGATGCAAGTCTGACAAAATATAAGTGAAAAAAACACGCTATTGTGACTAGCCCACAGGCCCCTTGCATTTTAAGCATAGATTACCTTCAAAAGGAGTAAAGACCCAAAAAGACTCAAGTAGGCATTTAAGATAACAACTGTAGCAACAATGAGCATCCAGCAATTAAACACCTTACCTAGACTGTCTAAGAATCCAACTACTTTTAAAGAGAAAAAAACAAAAAGTACCAATTGCCACTTCAACAGTGCATCGCCGACAGTACAGAACAACTCGAAATGCTATAGTTCCCATCCATAAGATAATCCGAGAGCTAAAAAGCCAAAAAAGTAGTCAGCAAAGCCCACTCACCCTTCAACAGCCCCATTTAGCCTGTGCGGAAATCTGAAGAAGAATAGAGATTGACAGTAGACTACCATGCATTAAATGAAGTGACTCCATCACTGAAGCACTGCTGGAAGCATGCTGGAGCTCCAGTACGAGCTGGAGTCCAAGGCAGCAAAGTAGTATGCCACTATTAATATTGCCAATGCATTTTTCTCCATTCCTCTAGTGTCGCTGTGACTTCCTTAGTAATAGCTTGCCCAGCACCCTTGGGCACCGTGGGCAGCAAGAGCCACCTTTCTTGGCCCCAGTTGGTAGGAGCAGTGGCCCGTGGGCATGGAGCCACCAGAGCGAAGGAGGCGAGAAATGACAATGGCAAAAACAAGAGGTTGTCCTCTGAGATGCACCAATATTCCAAGTTTATTGGAGATCTTCACAGAAACAGCCATAGCTTGGAGGGAGGTACGCCCAAAAGGCCCTGAGCACAGTGTACAGGGGCTTATAACTGGGGGTGGTAACAAGGGGAGGGAAGGGGAGAGTAGCAGTCCAATGGGGGAACAGCGGGGAGTGGTAACTGGGGAAACAAGCAGAGGAATCATTCAATGGGATGAGGGGGAAGGAGGGGACCCTGGAGACCAGTCTATCACCCGAGGCCCTGGATGGAAGCTTCTAGATGGAGAGGAGGGGCCTCAGAGTGACAGATGGGCCCCCAGGGTGGGGTCTGAGGAATGACTCAACAAAAATTTTACATGTGGGGAGGAGGGAGGAAGGATTGACAGGCAGACGGGGAGGAGGAGAGGGGAGGCTGGACCATAATACTGGGGGTGAGGAAATAAGCATAAATGGGGGAGAACCTAAAACACAACCCAACAACTCCCCCTTTTTTATTTTAAACAAATTTGAAAATAGAGTGAAAAATCTCTTAAAATGAAATTAATTAAATTCAAATTGGGGGAGGAATTCTGAGTCCAGATAGGTGTCAGCGAACCACGGCTGGCAGGTGGGCGCTGTCTCCGTCCAGGGTCTGTCTTCTGGTTCAGGCTCGGATTGATCTTCCTCATCCACGGTGGACTCCTGGACAGAGAGGAAGGCAGCAGGGCTCGTGGTGTGGATTGTCAATGCTCTGGTGATCAGGCTGGACACCACCCGCCTCAGAATTCCAAACATAATCAAAGCTAAAATAAGAACAAACAGAATTAACAGACCGGAATGAGTAACTGAAGTCACCCAACCCAAGATACCCCAATTTCCGAAAAGATCGCTCAGCCAGTCCCCAGTTTCTTTCTTAATATCCTTGATCATGGTCTTCATCTGGTTGATTGCTTTGCGGACATCCCCAGCTTTAGATGTTAAGTTCATACAGCACAAGCCCTTGAACTCCTCGCAGGAATGGTCATGTAATAAAAGGAGGAAATCAATTGCCGCCGTGTTCTGGAGAGTAGCCTGCCTTGTAATCTCCTCATCTGATACGAGGCCAGCGAGCGCAGCTGATGTAATATTTGCCTGTTTAGCCACCCAGCATTCGAAGCCAGCCAATTCCCTGCATGCAGGGGCGATTGCCACCCAAGGTAATAATGCAATGGTGGCAACACCTTTTGGCTTAGACCAATGAATTATTTCTGTATTGCAGTTTTCATCCAGGTTCATGAATTCGGTGTCTCTTTTGTATCTTGCCAATTGGGAGGTTTCGTTTAACTGTTTCCAATGAGAGATTTGTGTTTGGTTCGGTGTAAACAGGCTCAACTGGCCAAAAGTACAAGGGTCTCCGATAAGGTGAGGGGGGATGCCGGCCCAGGCCCGGGTGCCGCAATTGAGGAAGGTGCCCTTAGGAAGTGCATGGGGTCTGTTATCTGGTGTGGATAACATGGGGATCTGAATGACCTGCTGGCACCATTCCTCTGCGGTATATTCTTTGATAGGTTGTTTGATTTCTATGTTAGGACAGGCCTGGGGATCGGGGGTAACTGAAAAATGGATACAAGTGTAAGCCGGGGAGGATCCAAGTAAATCAAGTTCTTGTGGATCATTTTCCATTGGGGGAAGCAGTTTGACCCAAATCCTCCACCCGTCCAGTTGGTGGATGGTGAAGGAGTGGGCTTTTCTGATGGGATCCCCACAAGGCAGGAGAGAAAAGGGTCGGCAGCAGAGGAGGTGGACAGGCAGATGTGATCCTGTCCCAGGGCTTGTGCCAGCGTCTTCCAGATGTTTCTTGGTGGCTGGGGAATGACCCAGGAGCAGGTGGGGACGGTGAGGCACAGTAAGATGATGAAGAGAGATGAACCCATGCTGTCTATTTTGGGGATCTTGGGCTTGGGCTGCAAAATCAAAACGGAGAGGGTATTAACAATTGTAACTCAAATGGAATTGGTCCACCTCCTCCTCCTCCAACAGACGCCCCGAACTTGTTGAACTGGCTTTACCTGGACCACCTTCGGGATATATGGGTGCACCCACTTCGCCGGGACCCATCTCAGTCCTGAGGAGGTAGCTACACAGGCGTACCCCCATCCCCATATTACTACTTCATATGGCCCCTGTACCTGGCAAATCTCTGGGTCCTTTATCAGGACTGGGGACTTCTCCTTCAGCTCCAGCTGTGGATTGTTTTTAAAGTGCCTCATGATGGGGGGATTCAGGTTTTCAAAGGCACAATTTAGGAAGTTGTGTGTAAACAAAGCCTGAACCAGCTGGACATGAGGGGATTCCACCTTCATCGTCGCTCGCTGACAAGACAGAATTTTCTTAAAACTCTGGTGGGTCCTCTCAACTATGGCCTGACCTGTCGGGGAGTGGGGGATGCCTGTCTTGTGTTCCACTCCCCATTGCTACAGGAACCTCCTGAGCTCCCTGGAACAGTACACTGGGGCATTGTCCCTTTTCAAAACCTTAGGAACCCCCAACATGGAGAAGGCGTGGATGATATGGTTGATAACATGCTTTGCCCTCTCCCCTGCGTGCGCGGAGGCGTAGACTGCGCCAGAAAAAGTGTCAACGGAAACGTACATCCTTTAGCCTGCCAAACTCAGGGATTTTTGTAACATCCATCTGCCACACCTCACAGCTGTTCTGTGCTTTCAGAACTGACTCTGAAAGTTTGTTCTGTCTTCTTGTCAGCCAGTTCACCTCCTCCCACAGTCTGTTACCTTGAAGAGGCTAGTGCTGTCTGGCTTGCTTTGCTTTGCTTGCTGGCTTTCACTTGCTTGTTTTGATTGCTTACTTCTGCCTTTGCCTTTGCTTTTGCTTGTTAGTTTAGCTAAGCAGTCCAATTTTTTTCCCAAACTGTTTTGTTTTCCTTTCCCTTTCCTGAATATCACTCTAGCCTGCTCCAGACTGGGACCTGGGAAACACCGAGGAGCACCGCACTCTGTGATCTGCAGCAGACATCCCCAGTGCCCAAACCCGGGCGACCACTCCCAGGAGAGACTTTCTAAATTTGTCATTACTTTAGAGTAGTGAAACAGTTTTGTTATCATCTAGTGTTATTAATTTTTTTTTTAGTGCTGAAGAGTATTTTGTTTATTAAATAAACAGGTTCTTTTCAACTTCTGAGAAAATTCTTCCCGAACCAAGTAAGTAAGGAAGAGCCATAAAAATTTGTTTTCTAGAGACTCCTTCCAAAAGTTTTTCTCCCAAATTTACCCTAAACAAAGATCCCAGAATTTCGTACTACATTCAGTGCTGCACAAACAGTTCTGCATTTTTATAGCCATATTGCATTCAGTGACAGTTAACATGGGACAAACTAAATGTTTGAGCTTTGTGTTTGCAGTACCAGAGGAATGGTTTATTACTAGGCTGGCTCTGGAGAATGACATATGGCACTTTCTTTAACACTTAACAGCCAGAGAGGAGCTTTTTCTGTGGTAGTTGCACATGTTGGCGTCTCCGTTTTCCAGATGAAAGTCATGTAGGTATAAACAAGACACAGACCCAGACCATAACATTTTAGAATCACAGAATGCTTTCGGTCAGAAGGGACCTTTCAACACCTAAGTCTGTTATGTACCCTGTTAGTAGTCTGACGGCCAAGGGCAGGGACTAGGTCAAGGTGCTCAAAGCCCTGGTCAACACTTCCATGAATGGGGCAACCAAAACATATTGTTATCCAAAACCTATTTCCAACCTATTTGCTTTCTTAAATTTTATCCAGATTTTCTTGCATTTAAGAGCTATGTATTGTTGGGAATATTTCTGTACATTCAGTCCAATACCGAAGTAGTTAAAAAAAATTAGAATTTTCTCAGGTTTAAGAGAAGTTCCTTCAAAGCTGCAGTATAACAAGAATACAGACCTGCTCTTTGCTGTATTTTCTCCTATTACACATAATTGAAATTGGAAATCTGATTCACCATCAGGAAGAAAATCTTTGTTTGTTAATAATTACACAGAATTCCTATTCACCACAGTGGGTAAGGAAAATTGCCTTCTCTCCCTGTCTTCAATCTGTGTTAGCATTGCCTAGATGGTATCTAAAGCAAAACGCAAAAAATTTCCACGAGGAATTGGGACTGTTATAAAATCCAGTAAAGTAGTATAGAATTATTTTAAATTATTTTATTACTATTTTTATTCATTGCTTAAAGTACATTGAGCAGACTGACAGAATGGGAGTTTTCTGATACTTCAAAAAGTACTTTTACTTGTAGCTAGTAAAGACAGCTGTTTTCACTTGAATTCATCAGAATCAACTTGTTCTTCCTCTTGACTGGATAACAACACCAATACTGTTACGTAGAATGAAATTATCAGCTGATAACTAAAAGTTACAACTTCTCTAAGTGCCTGATATAGGCAGGCAACATAGTTTTACAGCAACTCACAGCATGAACACAGTAAGAAGTTATCAGCACCTCAAATTTTGCCCTTTCTATTAAAAAAATTCACTATCTACAGAAATGCAAGTGGTACTTGCCATTAATCTCATCTGAGAAGGTGCTGTCAATACAAAGCTCACCATTCTAACTTGTCATGTATCCTAGTAAGCAGTCTAAAAACAACTGAACCATGACAAATTTGAAATTATTCATATACTGAACTACAGCAACTATACTAGTACAACACACAAAAGACATTTACAAATTTGACTGCAATATACAAACAGGAATTTTATTATTTCTAAAGCGCAGTAACAAATTATGGTTTTATTGCATTGTATAGCAACGTGTTTCATAATGTACTAAAAAGAAAAATAACTCAATCCAGAGTATCTTACAAAACTTGCAAATATATGCACTGGAAAAAGTTGGAAATTTACAGAGGTCTTCTCCCTTCTTCCTACTGCTACAATTTCCCAAGACTAAGTGGTTGCCCACAAAGATACATATCCTAAACAACATGCTTCTCTGTATACGAGACACAGAATAGTCTTTCCCATGCTCCCTCAATATCCAGTCTCTAGAATAATCATATTCACAGTCTGATAGTGTACTTAACAGTCATGAATATGAAGGTCATTATCTTGCCTAGAGGGAAAGGGCTGAGCCCTAATTCACTCTGGGAGCAGAGGTGTGTGATCAGCGTCTCTGTGTAGGAAAGAAACTGAATTTTCACTGAGTGGAAAGAAATAGAAGCATCTTTTGGGAGGAAGAACCAGTCTTGCTGATCCTTAAAAAGAAACAACAACAGGCCAAGAAGGCTATATTGTGTATATGAGGTATTGTGGTGGCATTGAGAGGTATGACACAACAGAAACAGTGATGAAACTGAATCTTCTTTTCTCCTCCACGTGAATAGCTCTATTGTACATCTGGATTCTGGCAAGAAGGACATGAAACAATTACAAACTTATACTAATGGTTGTTGTGTTTTGTTTGTTCGGTTGGTTGGGGTTTTTTTATGTCAAAGCACAGAGTTGCACTAGAGACCACTTATTTTTCCCCTTCAAGAGTGTAAATGCTTTTTGAGCTTTAGTAAGTAAGTAGCTAAAATAAGTTAGTAATTGAAAAGTGTGGCACTTTTCATTGACAATCTCCCAGAAACTTTTAAGAAATCAAATGCATGGCATATAAAAAAGCTGTTAGTTACAGTAGCATTCAGATGCTTTCAGAGAGCAAAATTCCTTTGCCTGAACTGTAACAGTTTGAGGTAGTAAATGCTGAAATTGTTAGAATCCAGAGAAAACAGAGTGCCAATTTAAACCATTGGCACACCACTGCTAGAGCTACTGCTATGAACAAATGTCTCTCACTTGACACACGGGTAGAGGTGGAATACATTCACAAAAACCAGTTAATACAGTAAAAATACAATGTTCTACAGCTATCTGACATAATTCTGTGTTTTCACTACTCTTCAAATGGTCTGTTGAGAATTGCATAAACATTTATCAGATAATATGCTTACATTTACTGGATGAAAATAATTATTCAGATGACTCTCCAAGAAGGCTTTTCAATTTCTTCTTCAGCTCTCTGCTGGTTTTCTTATAGAAAAATAAATCTTTTTCCAGTTGCTGGATTTTTACCTCATACCCTTTCAGGGTATCTGCAATACCTTCACTATTTTGTTCTAGAAGAAATAAAATCAGTTTAAGAACCAAGTATCTTTGTCAAAAATCAAGATGCCCAATTAGACAGAGTATCTTGATGGCATTTTGCTTGCAATGTGCATGTTTTAACTAACATGAAATAAGATCAAGAAGGCTGTGCTAATCCTATATTAGTTGTAATAGTATTTAGAAGATCCAGCTCAACAGAACTGGTGTCTTACTTTCCAAGATCAGTAAATTCAATATGAAAATACAACAGGTCTGATACTGCTTTTAAAAAATATTCTGTTTTTCATTCATACGGACACCATGTGTCTGTTCCATGACATATTACATAGCAATAGAATTAGTGACAGCCAAAATATATCTCTGAACCTTATTCATTTTTTCAGTTGGAATACAGTAGTTCTCTGTTAATGACCAAAGAAAATATTTGGTGCATAATGCCCGCCCAAGAAGAAAATACCTTTGAAATTTTTCAATATAAACTGTATTTTTTTCTCGTGTTCTTGGCGCTGGTGAGTCAGCTGCCTGTCGCATTGCAACTTGATGTTTTCAAGTGCAGATTCTAATTCACGCATCATGTTTTTCTGATGTATGGACTTAATTTCCTGTTCTTCAATCTGCACTTGTAATTTTCGTTCAGACTCACGCAGGCCAACAATCTTGGAAAGAAACACACTTATTTTGATAAGCAGTTTTCAGAAAATCTTTTACCCTTCGGCCTAATAGATTAAAACATACAAAAGCACTGGATCTCTACAAGAAATTAAGCTTATAGTGGAAATAGACTTGCCACTGCTACAGGCTGACTCCTCAGAACTAAAGTGCATACATTTTGATCACATGGACTAGTGTATTTTTTTAATACCCTGTGCAAAATTTTAACTGAAAGAAAGAACATTGCTTTCCGGATTCTGAAAAACTTCCAACTTGCATCCCACAGATAACTCTTTTACAAAATTACCAAAGGTTCTCCCAAGGTCACAAAGACACCATGTCATAATGCATTTAATATTTATGTTTCCAGATGTGAGTATGATTCCTAAGTACATAGCTGCATACACTGCAAAGTACCAGTTTATACTGGTGTCGTGGTTTGATACTGGCTAAAAGCCAGGCACTCAAGAAAAACTATTCATTTTCCCCTGCTGTAGTTCAGCAGAGGAGGAGGAAAGAAAAACTAAAGGGCTCTTGAGCTGAGGTAAGGACTGGGAGGAAACACTCTAAGGGCAAAACAGGCTCACATTTAAAAGATATAATGAAAAATTTATTAACAGATCTGAAAGCGGATAATCAGAACTAAAATAAAACTTTTAGAACACTCTTCTTCTCCACCTCAAGTCCCTCCTTCCTTTCCACTGACAGCACCGAAAGACAGCGTGTGAGAGTTTTGCTCAGTTTTTTCACTTGAAATCCTTCTTCAGCTGACTTAGGGAGAGGATTTTCTTTTGCTATGCTGTGGGGTCCTTCCCACAGGACACACAATTCTCTGTGAACTTTTCTAGTGTGGTTCTAATGTTCATAAGTAGCAGTCCCACCCGACCTGCTGTAATGTGAGTTCCTCCCACAGTTAATGCAGTCTTCCCAAAACTGCATAGAGTGGGTCATTTTAGTTCATGGCATGTAGTCTTTTAAGGATAATCTCTTCTAGTCTGGAAGCAGGGCTCTCTTTCTCTGCTCAAGTTTCCCACTAAATTACAGCTTTTCAGCATCCACTTAGTCCAGCATGAGCACCTTTCCTCATGGGCTGTGAGTGGATCTCTGCATCGCCCTGTGCACTTCATGGAATTACAGGGAAAGTTTGTTGTATTATAGTCCTCACCACAGCTTCTACATGAATCTCAGTTCTAATGTTTGGAGCACCTCCTCTTCCTGGAGGAGACTTTTCACTGACCTAAGTGTCACCGTGTTGTTCTCCTCAAGTGTCTTCACCTCTTTTCTGACTCAGAAGAAAATTGTGTGCAGGTTTGTTTGTTTGTTTTCAAGTTCTTCCATTGAATAGTTCTTAGAGGGTTTTGCAGTGCTAAAAGGCTGATCTCATCTGGGCTCTATATGGGGAAAATGCTCGCCATGCCCCTCACTGTTTGCCAGATGGTCCCTGCCACTGCCGCTTGGGTGGTGCCAGCCACTGTGGTGCTGGTACCATTCAGTGCCTCTCTTCATGTGGGGTGCCTGCAAGGATATGCCACTACCACCATCCCTGCCCTTCTGCCCGCAGCACAGCTGGCTTCAAAAGCGGCCCAGCAAGCATAGTTCCTGTGGACTGTGCCAGGAAACAGCAGCTGGTGCCACTACCCCTGTCTTTCTCTCCACAGCATGGCAGGCTAGAAGTGGCCAGGAAGGCACAGTTAACTGCGGGCCATGCTGAGATGGCAGCAGCCACGTGGCCACAGCAGCCTCATGGCTACCCCAGCATCCCTCCTGCCCTCGGAAAAGAACAACTACGTGCTATGTTTTTCCTTCTTAAATATGTCATCACAGAGATGTTACCATCTCCTCTAATTGGAGAACATGTCCAATTAGCAACATGTCCATTATCAGAGCCTTCAGAGATTGGCTCTGCTGGACATAGTAGAAGCTTCGAGCAGCCTTCTCTCTCAGAAGCTGCTTCCATGGCTTCCTCTGCCTCCTCTAAATCCAGGCTGTGTTAAACCAACAAAACCAGATTTAGGAGAAACACAACAGGAGTAACAGCCTGAGCTTTATGAAGCTTTCTGAAATTCTGCAGGAACAATTTGCCTACAACACCACTATTTAAACACATTGTTTCTCCTTAAGTTAACAACACAGAGCACTGGAAAAGGGCAAGGTAATTTCCAGATTTGTAGCACGTTTCTAGCTAATCTATCAAAACATGAGATACAAATATAACTCACAAGTATCCTATTTAAGTTTAATAAAAATTAAATCCTATTTAAGTTTAATAAAAATGAAAAACTATTAAATAGCAGGTCTGTGTAACTTGAACATAAATTAACCAAAAGCTTTTTCTTAAATTTATTTTTATTTCCTGCCACCATCTCAGAATCTAGAATAGTAAAAGAAAATG
Organism: Chloebia gouldiae; assembly: GCA_003676055.1. NCBI lineage: Eukaryota > Metazoa > Chordata > Aves > Passeriformes > Passeridae > Chloebia > Chloebia gouldiae. The sequence goes on from QUSF01000011.1 coordinate 13,488,343, forward strand.
GGATAAAATCATATTCAAAACAAACCTTGTTGAAATAACTGATGATGACAGCTCTGAGCTCAGCAGCAGACAGAGAAACTAGTTTCCCTATTACATTATGCTGGCTCTGTGGAAGACTCTGAGACGATGACCTATGTAAGTGCTGGCGATTATGAATACTTTCATTCTTGTAATCAATTGCAGCTACAAGGGCTTCAATTCCTTCTTCTAGTTGGAAAAGAATATGTTCTTCCTACAGAGAAACACATGAGTGAGATCTTTACAAAACAAAAAAAGCTCAGAATTAATCTTTTAAGACATCTTTAGCTTCATTCTCAAGAGCAAATTGAACTTAATGGTAAGATGAACTAGTAGCACAGACAGTGGAGTGGGGAAAACAAAAGGTATTAGAGGTTCTAGATTGCAAATCTAGAACATTTGTCTTTTCCTAACAAAATACAGGGGTTGATCAAATGGCTCATCACAAAACTAGAAGTCGTGTTTTTCTTTTTATCCTTCCCTCATCCTCACCATAGTTTGACTTCTGCCATTTTAAAAATTTTTTAATGTACTAGTTTTCTGTTAGATTAATGAATTAATCAATCAGTCAGTAAGGAGTTTGGTGACCATGAATTATGTAGGGCAGTGGCAGAAATGCCTGGCCTGAAGCACTGCAGACTTTGATGAGTGAGGCAAGTAGGGGTGTTTCTGGAACATTATCACCTAAGCCATAGTCTCATATTGCTTCTCAAGACCTAAAAGTAATCTATGCATTTTATATGAATTTATTTTATCTTCACCATAATTATACTGATCGACTCCAAGTAATGGGCCATCCATATAATATGACTTATTTTCACTGTAGAAGATAAGTAGTAGTCCTTCAGGTGAAGTTTGCTTTTTCACAAGATTCTTTGAAAAAAATCAAGGGGCATCACCATGTGAATACATGGCTTGTTCTGTATCCTGACATTAAAATACCTGCCGGTGAAAAACAGATTAACTTCTAGTTCCCTTACTTCTCATTATATGACTCTTAGTCTAATAGAGTTTTGCAAGACATAATCTGACTTATGTTCCTTTGATCTTAAACTTCATTCACCAGTGCTATCATACTTGGTGCTATCATAGAAGTACTCTAGAATAGCTATTTACAAAAGTATCCAACTTCTGCTCCTTATTTCTAGCTTACCTGATATTTGGAGAAGTTTTAGGTTCTGACTGAAATTCTTTATTATCAAACAATACCTAAAACCTGTATTTATCTCAGAAGTGCTTACTTACTTCAGTTGACAACACTTCACCATCTTTCAGTTTCTTATCCATACTATTTCTCCTTCTGAGCAGCTGATCCCTTTCCATTTGGAGAACCTGTATTTTTTCCAAAATGTCTGACTTGTCAGTGGTGCTGCCCTGAAGCTGCATACTTTTATCACACAGCTCCTGATCCAGCATGGTTAAGTGGGTAGACAATTTCATACTATCTTTGTTCAAAGCCAGAAAAAAAAAAAAAACACAGCAACCAGAGATATAAAAATGAGATACTCCTTTTCAGTAAGAAAAATGTAGGTGACACTGTCACATTCTGAAGTGAAAAAATTGCTTGTTTCTTGTAATGGGACCTCATTTACTCGGAGTGGACAGATACCATTAAAAAAAAAAAAAAGCTCAACATGCAGTTTTCTACATAATAAAAATTAAAGGCACTAGTCATTATATGTAACAATGACACTCTATAATCAGTCTTTCTACTAGAAAATAAATATTGCAAGATATTTCCTTGCTGTGTTCTCTAGAAAGCAGAAAGACTTAGTCATAATCATAAATTATATATAATAAATATATCATTTAATGCTCTGCAATAACAATTCCACAGTTCAGAACTGTTTGGTTTTGGTTTTTGTTTCATTGTTGCAATTTTGGGAAGAAAAAGTGAATTAAAAATTACTGTCTGTAATTAAGATTTAAATGTCAATTGGCCAAACTACTTAATATCTGCATCACTGTAGTATAGACACAGGAGGTCCCTTGAGCCTCCTCTACTGTCTTATCTGCCCTCCCTCACCACCAGTCTTTCAGTTAGTCTTATGACTGTGGTGAGTTTTGTGGTTTTTTTTCTTGAATCACCTGGCTAGATCTCAGTTTCTTGATTTCCAGGCAGCCTTTCTCTTGCAATAATGCTTCTTTTTTTGCTACAATGGCTTCTCTTTTCTTTAAATCTTCTTCTAGTTCTGCTAATTGTTGGTGCTGTTGAAGAATTCTTTCCACTTCTTCATCCAGCCACTTCTTCTGCTCTTCTGATTTCTAGTTTCAAGAGAGATCCAGAGAACATTAACCAGGCTATTTTGAATCAGAATGTCATGTTTTACCTTTCTTCAGAATTACTGATAAAACTGTAGAAGACATTAATATTTCTAATGTCAGTATTAATTCTGCAACAGAATCCTTACTCAGAATAATACAGAAACTGGGCTGACTTAAAAGCGGCCTCAGCAACATTAGATTGCTACATCCCATATAAACAAACTTTTATCAGATGCAGTATCATTTCTAAAGACTATCTTTTTAAAAACTATTTACATAAATAGATGTCATCTACCCAAGCACAGAAACTAATTAAAGTAGGATTACTAAGAAACTAAGTTTAGATGGTACCATGAAAATTCAGCTAGCCCATCCTTATTGCATTTTGAGTGGCCCAAAACCAGCTCTTTGTTGGACCTGCAAGCATGGTCCATTATAAATTTATTCTGAAGCCACAGTTTATAACAGGATATATTCCTTTTAAGGCTAAAAGGTTTCCTGTATTTAACTTTTAAAATTTCTTTTCTCCTTTAAAGACTTAGGATAATTCATATTTCAGTGTCCACACCTGAAGTAATGTAGGTGGGCACTGCTACATAGGATATATACTTTTCTAACCCTGTTATCAACAACTGAAACCAGAAACTGAAACCACTGTAATTAATATCAGAGTAGAAACCAAAACAAAATAAAACACCTGAACAACCCACAGAACACTAAAAATACAGCACATCAAGGTCACCCTCAAACCAGCTAGACAACACTATCTGCTGAATTCACAGGTCTCTGAATCAGTACTTTTGACAAATTATAGGAAAAAAAAAAGAAGACACTAACTTCATTTCTTTCATTCAAAAAGAGTACAGCACAAGAGCTGCTAGGCTCTACTCCCAATTTTTGCTATAGCAAAAAAAAAAAAGACAAAAATATGATGGAATACTCTTCATACAAACAGTTTACAAAAATCAGATGACTAGAGATGAAGAAAGATTTTTTTTATTTCGGGGTCACACATATTTGGAATAGATTAACTACTTCTCTGGAGTTCCCACTGAGTTATTTTTCTTCTTTTTAAAAGCAGCAATTTCTTTATCCTAAATTTTAAGTATCTTCTGTTGTTGCTCCATCTTAAGTTGAAGATCCTGTGAACAAACAAAAAGTACCATTCTTCCTACATCAGTCAGTCAAAAACATTTCATATGACAGTCCTCCAAGACATAAGTTGAAATACTGACCCTAAATTTATTTATAAAATTGCAATTCAGAACTAGACACCAGATAATGAAATGAAGGGGAGATAAAAAAAGCTGAAAGAGAAAGGCAAAATGGAGATTAATGTAAAATGTTTATAGACAATTTCTTTGGTGCATTTATCAAGAAATTCCTTATGGCATTATTGAAACTAAGGGAAAACCTGGTAGTGTAGTTTATTGGGGAAGCAGGGGCAAAAATTATTCATCCTAATCTTTGTCATAGGGAAACAGGAGTAATCCTACTTTAATTTGTTGCTGGTCCTGCTGAAGCTCTGTTTCCAGTTGTTTCTTCTTTTCACTCTCCTCACACAGGCTCTTCTGCATCTGGGATTGCTGATGCTTCATCTGAGCCACTTTCTGCTCAAGTTCTCTTGCTTCTCTCTTCTGTAAGGTCAGAACGTTCATGTCAAATTTCAGCTTAAGAGCAGGAAAACTTGTAACTAAAATACGACTCAGCTTCATTCTTTATTTCACTGAATTCTTAGGGTCACCAAGATTTATTAACTTCTGCCCAAACAATCAGTTGTTATTACTGTAGTTTCTGAGCTATCTGGGGAAGCTGGCACAGGCAGAATTAAATGACATGAAAAGGTAGAGTTCATGCTTCACAATACAGTAAAAGTACTAAAATCTAGCAGAAACCACAGTTCTGGAACATTTGCAGAAACACAATAGTGTCAGAATGCTGGTCCTGAGCTCAAGTCAATAAGCAAACTACCTATTTCTGTGTGGAACTTTTCTGACCTGTCATTCTAGGATTGAGAGGCACAGAGCACCTAAGCTGGCCCTACACAGAATGCTAACTTAGATGTTACAGAACTTAAAAACAGAAGGTCAGTGTCAAACAAATATGCCTGTGTTGGGCCTGATCTTGCAAAGCATCACAGGTATTTGCTTAGACCTACAATTTATATAGTATTTCCATAAAACATCAATTTTATTTACAGCAAGTAATAAATTTGTAATAGCCCCTCTTGGATAAGTCCTTCTATTGGAGTATATACAATGATGTTATGGAAATCTCATATCTCCCAATACTTTCTTAGCCTTGTACATACCAATAAAGTATTTTATGTATTTAACCAATTTGATGCTAACCAGCACTTTGAGTATAATAGTATTAAGTTTCCCACTAGCTACTTCAATCCAACCAGCTCCCAGTGTGTAAAACAGGTATGAATTTTACAGAGTGTTAAGGTTCAGACAGTGAGACAGAGATTTACAAATCTTAATGATCAGATCATAAATACCTGCACTTTCAACTTAGCTGCCTCTGTCTTCTTCTGGCACTCTTTCTGTAACATGACTTCCTCAGGACTATCTCTCAGCTCTTTACTATCTGGCTCCTGAAGCTGCTTTTGTGTTTCAGACAGTTGTGTTTTGGCCTGCTCAATTTCTTGCTCCAGTTGACTTATCTTCAAAGAACACTGCCTGCTTACAGACTGAGCATCCTTACCTTAAAGACAACATATACAAATAGCTTAAAACCAACATAATAATCAGTTGAAATGTAATACTCACTCCTGGAGCTGAAATACTATTTAATTTCTTCTGCCTAAGTCAGTAATTTCTGATGCATCTTCCAACACTAAAGGAGCCTGCAGTTCCCTTCTAACTCTGAAATGGAGATAGAGTCCTACATCTGAACATTTCATGAGTTACCTCATGCCACCAAAGAAAGCGCCATCTGAGTGCCAGAGTTAAATTCTTCTGCTTACTTTTGATTTTGGCAAAATGGCTATCCTGTATTTCATAATTTTGTTGTTTTGGTTTTTTTTCCCAGAAGAATATGCCATTTTTTTATTACTCAACTTTCAGCTTAATAATTGGGTTGTGTTTCTATTCTGTGACTTGTCCTGTTCGGGCAATCTGAGATGGCACAGAATCTTTCTCAGACCACCTCAAGAGAAGGTAAACAAAAGAGAAGAGTGTGATTAAAGGGGCTGAGGAAAGAGATCCTTCCTGTCATCACAAGGTTAGTCTCTCTATCAGGACAGATGTGTAAGGGATGTATGCTACCAGTGACACTGATTTTTTTCCTTCATCCACTTCTGACTCCCATTTCTCTACTCTTATAGAATATAGAAGATACAATGATGTATCTTTTCTCCAATCCCAGAGACTGTGTCACAAATACATATCTACAAAGAGATAGCACTGACCATACATTAAAAATCACATTACTGTTGGATAAAAGCAATAATCAACAAAGGACAAAAAATATTTAACAAATAATCTTCATAGCAGAGTAGGCTGTAATCAAAATTTTCAGTGTGATCACAGCAAGTAAATAGCAAAATCTATGGATTTTTAGGTTGTTAAAAGTATTCTTGTCTAAAATAATGATGTAAAAACAAAGACATACAGAACTTCAGGTTTTCAGTACCTTTTCCTTTTTTTCAGAACATCTTAACTCCCTTCAGTATCTAGTATTCCTACAGTAGCCAGTTACCTGTTCTTACTAAATCCTTAATAAGTTCCTCTTTCCTTTTGATATTAAGTGCAAGTTTTCTTATTTTTTGCTCAGCCTTGGCAAGTCTCAACTCTGAATTCTTTAACTTCTGCATGTTAAAAACATGGCTTTTCTGGAGGCCGTCAATCTCTTCACCTTGAAAAAACAAAGCAAATTAGAGTTGTGAAACCTGCAATAGATGCTGTATTCAAAAGGTAGTACTCTGCAATATTGACTGTGTGCTGTTCTTTGATATGAAGTACAAGAATCAAAAGGAGAGATGAAAGCAGGGTATTCTTCCCTGCCATGTGTCTAAACAGGAAAAAAAAGGATGGTATACACTTGCATTTCAAGACCCTATGTCTGAAAAATATTCCAGGACACCACTTCAGTATTTTTGGTAAAATAACAGCATCCATTTTCTTGCATTGAAGCAATTCCAAAAATTTATACCTGAGTAGCATTTTGTGAACTGCTTTCTGGCTAGTAGGTATTACTTAGAGGTTACTAACATCAGTTTCATGGGAATGGGAAAGAACAGAAATTAGAAAACCTATACTGAATTAAAAATATTTGTAACAAATACACATATTTTGCTGGGAAAACTAATTACATGTGCTAAAGACATTATTGCATATTCTGATACTGTAGTAAGATTTGCTCTAATGACTTCCATTATACCTGTGTTTATGTCGGTTTGTAGCGCAGATTTATTGGACAAATGAGACTTGTCTACTTGATGTTTCATGTCACTCACATCAGGAAGAAAGCACAGAGATGCATGATTTTGTGTCCATGTTCGGGTTATGAAACGCCTATGGGAAGAACAATAAACATGCTACTCTGCAAATACACAGGGATTCTTTTTCTTTAAGCATCATGCAAAGTAGATGATCTTAACAGAGAAGAAGCTCAAACTTACGAAAGCATTTATACCTTCTTCATCATCCACACCACTCCCACACACACACCATCACCCAATCCCCCAGTCTTCAAGGCAGATTTGGACCCACAAGCAAGGATTACACAATCTTTGCTAAACCTACATATATTAAACTTATTTTGCAGTATGCCCAGTTGGTCCCACAGGTTTACTGTAAGTATCATTACAGATGGTCTCATATCATGGAAGGATTAGGCACTAATACTACCTTTGCTATACATTTTTCTGTAACAAAAGTTAAAGAACAACAAAAAATTACTTATATGAGGTTTTCTCTTCACAGCCTGTATTTTCTTCCTCTTCGTCACTCTGATCAGGGAGGTGGCAGTGAAGGACTTTATCTTGATCTTCTAACTTGCTCAATATAATCTGTCTGCGAATATGGAATTCTGCCATTATCTGGGCCAGAGACAAGACAGGGGGGCTGCTATACCCCTGTCAAAAAGCACACAAAAACAGTGAAGGGTAAAAATACTTGCAATTATTTACCATTTAATTACTCATATTTTAAAAAATATTTCACCACCTCAGCTTGTAAGCAAAATTACACAGGTTTTCTATAATATCTCTGAATACCTGTGTAACAAAATGTTTTGCAAGAGCCTAGAGGAGTTGTTCCAAACATGAAAGAGGGCACTGTTAGCAATTCATTATCCCATGTTCTCAACATATTGCTTAAGAATAATAATTCATTTTTTATGTTTCATACTTGAACCCTCAAAACCCCTAGAAAACCAGCTGGGAGGTGAAAAGATGACAGCCATAGCACTTGTAGGTGGTAATTTTAAGTCTAAATATTTTGGATAATTGTGGCATAAACAATTATCTTCGTAAGCATAAGCTCATGAAGCTGAAGATAATATCTTCAGCTTCTTAAGCACTTGGGAAATCTAAAGATTTCACATCTGCAAACTCTCATTTCAGTTTTAGCTGATCAATGACTATATGCTGTTCCACCATTTTTTCAGCCTCATGGGAAAAAAATAAAGCAAAAGCAAAACCGAGCTCTGTATCATATTTATGACTTCTAGTTCCTCACAAAGGTCATGAATGTTGTAAATCACCCACTGACCCCAAATTATTGTGCAGGGCACAGGCAAATTCTGCAACAAACTGAGAATTCTGTGACATATCTTCAGTCTCAGAGCCCCCCTCCCACTCCCCAGTCCAGTAAAGTTTAGGTACATTTTTGTTCAGACCTACCCAGGTGTCCTGGGTTACAGAAAGAGTGCCAGGGTGGGGTGTAAACAAATTGAGTATTCTATGCCATTTCTGACAAACTGTTAATGATTGGTTGTTTGCACTAGCTGCCCAGTAGATGCCCAGCTGACACCTCAGACTACAAGCTGGGTGTTAAATGAGACAAGGTAGAAGAGCCAAACCCTGTGAGAAGGGGAGTGTTTCTTTTTCTTCACAAATGACTCTGCAGTGCTAACTCCTTCTGGGGAAACACCAGCACAGTCCCACCGATCCTGAGGTGGTCATCTCTGCCAAAATGGACTCAATGGCACCACCACAATGGACAGCTGTAGCAACTCAGACCACCAAGGATTCCCAAAAATATCCTATGACTCACAGGATTACATCATTCCCATTGTGCAACTGTCCACCCTAGGGGATGTGCTGAATACTCTCCCTTGAACCTGACCATATACAGCTGGGGGCTTTGAACCCCCACCACCCCTGGACAGATCCAGAGGAGGACCACCACTTTTGACTGCAACCATCACTTCTACAGGACTGCAATCACCACTTGACAGGACTGCAACCACCACCTTGGCCAACAGGATGGCAGGCTGTAGTCTGACTTTGTGGGTCTAAGCCAGTTTTAATGGCATTACATTTATTTTAACCTTTCTATTAAATTGTGACTCTGACCTGAAATCTCTCTCAAGGTAATTGTGTGGGTTTCAATTTTCCCATAGCACACCTGGTCTAGTTACATTAGCCTATCCAGGCATCTAGTGAGAAGTGGATGACATAATTAGGAGCTCATGGTTGCTTTATATGTGTGTTTATGGAGAAATAAAATGAAAATTAAATCAATATTTTCAAACTGAACTTATGGTCTGAGTCCTACATAAACACATGTACGGCCATTCTTTTAAAGTTCATGGGCGACAGCATTAATCTGTTTATCTTCCTGAATTGAACATGTATATGGGCTTCCTCTTCCACTTTGTACAATTCCACTTTAAAGATTACTTGTATTAATAAACTAAACATGTACATGATCCCAGGATCACTTGCTGCTTTTTCTTCTACCCAGACTCAGGTTTGTTAACAATGCTAGTTTCAAGACCTTATCTGCTTTTCCTACAGCATCCTCCATATATTGTTCAAAAGTACTTATGTTATCTAAACTGATTCATCCAAAAGGCCTGGTTACTTCCATTTTCTACTCACTTGATTATTTTTGAATATGGTTAAAATCAGGCCTAGCAACAACAGGAAGTTGAAATATAGCTCATGGTACATTCTGCATTCTTCTACTTCGAGTGACATATTTTTATTAATTCTTTATATTGTTGTCTTAGATTGAAAGTTCCTTCCAAACACAAACAATGCTTTACAATTTGACATTGCATTGGAATACAATACATATTATTCCTATGTCATAGACAATAGAATATATTTGCTATAATTTTGGAAGAAGTATCAGCCAACTGATCCACCTTGAAGCTCTTGGCCCCTGGTACAACTGCACACACAACTCCACAGTGTACACCTATTGCATAAATACATATGTGTATAAACATTTATTACCTCCTACCTCATACCCACTACTCTAAAAGTCCTTATTCTGTCACGTACCATTAAATTACATATGTCTGTGAATACAATGTAAAATATTTGACAGAAGCACTTGCTTTACATTGTATGTTTTTAAATAGAAGTGGCAGTTTAGTGAACTAAATGCCAAAATGGTGCCTGAAAGTTCCCAAGCTTCCCTCCTGCCTCTCATACTGAAAGAATCTTCTATCTACACTGTGACAGCTACCTTGTATCCTCCAAAATTTATACAAGCATTATCACAGTATAAGTTGACACTATGGTCACTATGGTGTGCAGGCTAAAAAAAAAAAATCTAGCCAGAAGTGACAGAAAAGAAAAGAAAGAGACAGCAGAAGGAAGAAAAAGATCATGATTAATTTACTTACCTTTAATGCACTGACTCTCCCCAAGCCATCAGAAAAAAAAAAAGGAAAAAGGAGAAAAAGTATAATAAGGAGAGGAGCACTCACTATCCATGTTTCTGCTTTTCTCTTTTACAAATACATATAATAAATTATCTGTAGTCTGCATGCCCAGCAACCCCAGCAGAATATTAACTATTCTATGTGCATAACTAGTGTGTTATGCACATACTAGTCACCGTAATTTCATTAGCAAACTCAAGATCCACACAAAGAAAGAGGCAAGCAGCCACTTTGCCATTACCTCACTTTCCACTGTGTCACTCTGTTTTCTCTAATGGTAAATGATCAGAAAGTTAGGATGGAATTCTGTTTTAAAAAGTCAAAAGGGGCCAATACTCTAATTCTTAATAAAGCTGTAACAAAATAACTTTCTATACAATTTTTCAATTAAAGCATGCGAGAGGATCCATATAGTTTTTTTTAAATTCTAAAGCATCTTTCAAATTGTAATCTATTAATTATCCTGAAACTCCTTAACAATTATACAAATTTGGGGAGAGAGTTGTGTGTTATGCTTCAGGAAGCATGGAGAGCATGAATAGTTCAGTTCAAGTTATGACGGAGGCTTCTGGTACAAATAGGCTCATATACAGTCTCCAGGAATCACATACTGTGATACATCCACTAGAAGAACCCAACTCATTCTGTGAAACAGCTCTAATTATAACAATATGTCCCTAATATTGAAAGCTAATTAAGTAAAAAAAATCTGAGGGAGCTACTGAATGCATTCACATGGTAGAAGGATGGTTCAATGCAGATAAATGTGTACCAGTGGAAAAATACCTGCAATCTTTGTGTTTCTTGAGCCTCCTTTAAAAAATCCTGTTCTTTCTTTTCTTGTAGCAATGCCTTTGTCTGATTCTGCAGTATATGCACTTCATGATTCTTCTGGCTAAACAGTTCTTCATTCATAGCTAGTACCTGCTAGATAACAAAAAAAAAGTTCAGCTGGGCAAAAGGGACATTATTATTCCTACAACTGGAATATTAATCAAAATTAAACCTCATTTGTTGCTAAAAGACATGACCAGAACTGCAAAGTCTTGAGGTATGTATAGCAAATTGTCTAAGTGGTTATCTGCAGTTTCTAGTGAGACAGAGTGAAAATTTAACAGAGTAGAAATCCATTTGGATTTAGGTGAAATGTGCCACTTTGAGCTTGCTAAGTATGCTGTTTAGTCTGGTGACTGCAGCCCTAGAAAAACTACCCCATCTAAGGAGAAAGAATGCAAATTTCCACACTAAAAGATAAGAGATAAGAAAGACTCCTCAGACCTTGAAACAGACAGGGCAGTGTGACCCAGGAGTTCTTTCCTACTTTCTGACAAAAACTGAGTACAAGTGTAACTAGCTGTAAGTGTAATGTGAAATCGGCAGAATGAATGTGCATTAACCTACTGTGAAATTCTATGCATATGGAAATTAGTAAGGGTAATAAGAAAGGATCAGGAATTCTCAGAGTTACGCATGTCCATTAAAGGGCAATGAGTCCCGACATGCGTCCACAGTGCTGTGAATTAACATACCCATTCCCTTTATTGGAATTGTGGGGTTTGAGTTTTCATCCACGTTTCACTAGCTGCTATTTCTTCATTTCTGTTTCATCTATTGATTTTGTTCTGACAAGTTTAATTCTTCCCAAGGAGATAATGTACTTACAACCAAACGTTATTTACTGAAGTATATATTATATTCAATTATTCTCTTTAGTATGCTGTTACATGTAGCTACAAGATCATAGCATCTTGTGAGTAACATACTTCTCAAATGAAAACAATAAGAACAGCTGTCCTAAATCTGCAACTTGGACAATAGTTTAAAGATTAAAGAAAACACAAGAATGCTTGTTCATATGTTCTTGTGAATGAATTTATACTGACTGATGGAGACTTCCAAATCTTCTTAGTCTTCCAGAAAGCCTGCAGAAGCCAAAGTATTGAAACATTACATCAAACCACAAACGTTCTCATTCCTGCTCTTCCTATTTTTTTCTCCAAGAGTCCTAGTGGTGGACATATGAATGAGTTTGGGTATTAGCTACAGCCCAACCAGTATTTTGATTACCATGTAAGACAGCATTATCCAGGCAATAATAGCTGCTATCAAATAAATGTTTATGTACAGCCAAGAAGAGGTCCTCTACTAGTTGTTAAATCTGTCCATATGCAGATCCTGCTCTAGAGTCTGTAGTGTCTCATTTATTTTAGCCTTTCTCTAACCATCTCTTCCTGGCTGTGGATGGCATGGTCACCCAGGGAAAGGTGTTTAAGCTAAGTTTAAGCTCAGCTTTTACACTGTTTTGAACCTGGGAAACAGGTTTAAAGCAAGCCACATAAGAAAATCAAGAAGGAAAAAAAAAAAAGCTGTGATTTAGATTGCTTGAGAGCAAAGAAAAGACAAAATTTGCTCATGCAATTGCCTGATAACTGCCTATAGCTTTATCAGTTTGGTTGCAAACGTAAAAATTGGTTGATGTTACAAAATTCTAACTTATTGGAGCACTGCCTCCTTCCACACATGACAAACTCAGATTATTTTTTCTGAGGTATACATCTGGCATCAGAACTTCACTCAGATTCCAACTGATGTACAGTTCTTTTAGGTAATAAAATTAATTTTGATTTGAGATTATTGTCACTGTAAAATAACCTGCATTTCTTTTCTTTTGATGTTCACAGTCAATGTTTTAACTCAGCACATCCAATATAACTACTTCCTAAATGTATATGGGGATGTTTCCAAAAATAATTATTTATTTGATCATGTGTCAGTTCTGTTAGGAGACATGCTCTCAGAAGGCTGAGAGCTCTTCTCTCCACAGGTCATCTCTAGGACTATTATCTTCTGTGAGAGAAATAGCTAATCAGCACTAGCAATATGACAGGATCTTCATGGGATATCTGCATGCTAAGACTCCCAGATGTTTTGAAATTTTCATCTTATTTGGAAAACCATAAAGAAGCATGATGTCACCAAAAACCAAAAGTTGATGTTTAACACAAAAGCAAATGTTAGAATGTGATTAGACAAAGAAATCTGCCAAGAGTTTAGAAACTCAGTTAGCTAAAGGCATGGCAATGGAAAAAGAAATACAGGAGGTTTTGTGAGACCACAGCTGAAGAAATACAGTTTAGGAAATTATAAGAGATAAGAGATCAGACTGTAACTTTGTCATATTAGACAGACTAGCGTATTACATACATAGTATTAGATAATATTAGACAAAAGTTGCAACACTTCCTCCCTGGGTTATCTGTAAACTCACTGATATCTTTGAAAATATGCGCATTGTAATTCTGTCTGTAATACTTCTGATGGAATAATATCTTTCCAGGATTCAAAACAATTTCTGGGTTCACAGGACAACTGCAGAGGGTACGCAACTAACTACACACTTCCAAGTGAAGGGAAAGTTCTTTCTCTCTCTCTCTTCTTTTTCCCCTAACTAAGGGGAAAACTAACTTACCTAAATAAGTACACTCCCTCACTTCCAAGCCCCCAGTACCAAGGAAGAGTAAAAGAAAGAAAACTTGTGGGTCAAACAGAAATTGTTCAGTAAGTGAAGGTGAAGTGAAAGAACAGAGAAAATAACACAATTAATGCAGAGGTAGTTAATTAGTGCAAAACCAATCAATCTTTGCCTCCAAAGGATAGACTGATGCCCATTAGCTCCTGTGCAAAAAGACAGCTAACATAACTAAATCCCCCTCCTTCCCCTTTCAGTTTCTGACTGTGTCATATGATGTGAAATATCTCTTTGGTTGACTTGGGTCATCTGCCTGGTTGTGCTCCTCCTGTCCCTGGGCAAACTCGCCTATCTATTCACTGGTGTCACAGACAGAGAGTTGGTCCCTTGACACTGTGCAAACACTCCGCAGCAAGAGAAAACACTGCTGTTTTATCAGCACTGTACCAGTCAGACATGTAAAACATGGCACCCTGCAAGCATCTATGAAGAAAATTAACTCCATCCCAGTAACTTAGTACAACCCCCACTTCATATTCCACACCATTTATGTCATGCTCAAGCCCTACACTATCCAATGCAACCTGATTAACCATCCTTTCTTCCCTTCTCATCCTTTGACTTATGCACAGTCCTTTAGTCTACAGACCACTTCTGTAAAATACCCGTAAAATGTCCACTGAGATTATTAAATTCGTGATGTGGGATCTGTCTGGTTACAATGATCACTCGGACAGGAGCCCAGGCTGTGCTGCAAGAATTGTATGATCCTACAACAGACCAGCACAGTCCTTCCATGGTGTCACAGACTGAAATAATCACTCACAGCTTAAACATTGTCATAACAATTTTTGCTGTTATGGCAAAACTGTGCAATGAAGCTGCACCACCAAAGCCCAGTGAATGTGCCTCCTGATTGAAACTCTGTGAGTTAAACTGACTATAACTATTCAAGAGAAGAAAAGTGACACTATTGGTTAAAGCATCTCAGGCCTGGGAAGTAATGGATAAGGCTGGGAGAGCATTCACAGAAGAGCTAAGCCCAGCAGATTCAGGGTGGAGGCCATAGCCACAGGCATGTGCAGACTAGCTCAGCTCTCCATGCCAGAAAAGTCACATCTATGGGACATTCACAAGAGGGCAAGCTAAGGGGGCATGAAGTTCCATCAAAGCCCCTCTGAAGGGTTCCCCAGACCCTGTGCCAGAGGACTGTTCATGATGCAAAATGATGCAACTGACCCAAAGTCTTCCAAGGGACAGTGTCAAACATGCACCCCCTTCAGGGGAGGCACCTGGCCATTCCCACCTGGCCCAAATGCATATTAATCCAATGGATACTATGCTTTGGCAGGGGATCCTCATCACCAAGAAGACCATATGGAGGGGATCTATGAGACATCATTAAGATCCATGGTGGTATGTTTCTACTTAATCTATCTCTGTCATTCTTTCTTTTACTCCTTTCCTTCCCTTCCCTTCCCCTTCCCTTCTCCTCCCCTTCCCCCCTCCTTTCCTTTCTCATTTTCTTTCTCATTTCCTCCTCTTTCTCCTCTTCTCTTTCTCTCTTTCTTTATGTTTCTTTCTTTCTCTTTGTTTCTTTCTGTCTTTTGCTTTGTCTCTTTTACTGTTAAATAACTTGTATCAATTCTTTTATATCAACATATAACCTTCTTTGGTTTTAATCTCATTTCAGGGAATAATGAAACCTCAGAGTTCCTTCCTCAGAGTCGTATTCACAGAGAGTTCTCTTTGCTCCTTTGTGATTAGAGCAGATTGTAACACATGGTAGAAGGATGGGGTTCAAACACACAGAGCTGTAAGTCCACTGAATCAATATCAGAAAGAGGAAGGGGTCTACTGCATCTCAGGCATTGGCTGACAGCAACTGGAACAGTAATCCTCCTGGATGACCCTTTTAAACCACTGCTTCTTTCCCCTTTATGTCCAAACTGCTTTATGTGCAAAGTTCCAGGACCAAAATAGGTGCACTGCCCCACTTCTCATCCTTTTCACAATCATGCAGATAGAACTGTAAGGTGGGATTTGTCATGGGCCCATGGTTCCCCTTCCCTTATGCAGAGGAATTCCTAGTCAAGGGAGCCAATGTGCTGGCCTGTCCAAGCAAGAAGTTAAAGAGTTTATCCACATTATCTTTTGAGTTGCTACACCTTGTGTAACAATCTTTCCACAGCTGAGACACAGGCCCGTATCAAGGAGAGGGAAAAGAGCTTTTCAGTAAAACTCTAGGGCTGGCAGTTTGTTCTGTACAAAGTTGGTGCCACATAGTCAGCCTAATTCAGCCTTACTCGGCTTACTTGAGTTGCTGGCATATGAAGTCTGTGTTCTGCACAGACTTCAGCCACTCAGATCGTGTGCACTTTACATACTTCGGATCTTTCCAGCCGGATTATTGTCCATGTCACTGAAGATCACCTCCATCACCTCTAATTCCTCAAACATTAAATATATTCCTTTATGGCAGTCCACACGCCTCACTGGATGACAATATCTTCCTTAAGAGAGTACTCTGTCTTCATACTCAGTAGGAGTCACCTCTGGAACCTGGAGATGGCTGACTGTCTTCCAATCCCTCTGTCAGTCCCACAATCCCTAGCAAAGAATCCCAGTTGCTGTGTTCCCCTACCTTTTCGTTCCAGACTCTTAGCCCTACTATTCCAGCTCCGGAGCAACAGGTAGCAATTAGCTCATCTTGTCAGCCAAAGTCTTTACACATTATCTTGCAGCTAGGTCATGGAGAGGGACCAAGTAGCTTCTGCCTCTCATGATTTCTGTCTCTTTCCTCTCCTACCCTGCTATGGAATACACTGCCTGTTCTCATTCTTTCTCTCTCCTCCTCTGATCAGGAGCTGCTTATTCTCTTATTAACTCGATCTCTGCTCCCACTGTTTCTTTACTACAAGATCAGCTATTACAGTTAAGGGTTTAGTCTCTGGTTTAGTGTCTCTGTGGCCTCAGTACAAGACACCTTCTCAGTCTCAGACCACCACAAGCCTGTTTGTGGGCTTTTAGACCAGACCCTCTTGCATTTCTAAGGGCACTGGACAACGACTTTATAGGCATGGGGCAGATCCAACACAGCTATAGAAGTCAGTGTTTCACCTTAGCTCCTTCAAATAACGTATTAGTTTGATGGGTTAATGAGCCTGCTCAGGTATGAAATCACAAGCTGTCAGGGGCAGCAATGGCCCTGTGCTCCTGCCCAGCTCCTCCCACACATACTGATACCCCAGGGATCAGTCACATTAGAGCATGTTCCTGTGTAGCAAACTCCAAACAGCTGTTTAACCTTATGAACAATAATCAAAGTTGGGATCACAATACATCATTATGAACAGTCTGATTACATAAGGATACTGAAGGAACTACATCAAGGCTATAAAAAACTGTCCTGGAGGAGAGGAAGGGATACGTGCCACTTTTTCCCCTCTCTCTGCAAAATGCCTCTCAGAGAAGAAGAGGGGGAAAGTATAGTTGCTGATTTTATCGGTGAAGTGGCTCTTGGAGTCCTGGGACATTCACAATGTAAGACCCAAGTACCAGATAAAGCTGATGGCCCATGGTTTTGTCATAGCTCTCCCAAGCAAAGGAAAACAAAGT
The DNA here is from genome assembly GCA_003676055.1 of Chloebia gouldiae. Lineage (NCBI taxonomy): Eukaryota > Metazoa > Chordata > Aves > Passeriformes > Passeridae > Chloebia > Chloebia gouldiae. The sequence goes on from QUSF01000011.1 coordinate 13,505,561, forward strand.
GATAAAAAGCAAACAAAACAGTGAAATCTGAAAATAGTCATTAATGATTCTTGGGGCTGTTGTACAGCTAGAAAGGAATCAAGCATCTAAATATTCAAGGACACATACAAATCAGCACCCAAAGCAAATATGCAGCTTCACGACCTGCAACAGTCATTAAACATCTTAACTAAACAGGTATTAACAAGTTTACTCTAGCACACTATAATCAAATCTGTTATTATCTTGAAATCCTTGAGCCACAGGTTGGGATCCAAAAGAAACTGTTTAGGGGTATCCCAGTAGATAGCTAAGCACACAGAGCTGTCTTTTCACTTCCCCCAACCCCCATCTCCTAGGAGGACAGAGGAAGAGCAAAGGGAAAGTGAAAGTAACAAAATTTGTGAGTCGAGATAGAAACTGACCAGTAAGCAATGATGAAGGGCAAGAGAGAAAGAAAAAAAAAAAGAGATGATGCAAAAGCCATCACCCACAACTATCCAGGGCTGACTAATGCTCAGCCAGTTCTGGGCAAAATACAGCTAAGTCTCCCTAAATCTCCTCCTCTCCCTTTTTATTGATGAGCATCATGTTATGTGGTATGAGATCTCCCTGATTAGCTCAGGTCATCTGCTTTATTCCACGTTTGTGTCTCCAACTATTCATACATCCTCCAATCTATTTACTGGGGGTTGCAGGCAGAAAAACAGAAGGCCCATCACTGTACAAAACACCACTCAGCAAGAGCAAGAACATTACTGTCTTATTACCATTGTATTGTTCACAAATCTAAAACAGCACCCTCAGAGATGCTATACAGAAAACTAACTCCATCTCAGCCAGACCTAGCATACTGGCAAAGCTAAAACCAAAAATCTATCAGATAAAACAGCTCAGCCTCAAGAATCATCTTGCAACTGACTAGAGAAAATATAACATTACTTATCTCTGTTGTCACTGACTGTATATTCAAAAATCCATTACAAAATACCTATGTCCCAGAGATGAGCCAAATGAAATTCTACAATGCTCTAAATTAAATTTAATTGTCAAATGAAGTACAGGTGACAATTTTATCTGTCTTTCAAAATGGAGTTCAAATTTTGGCAGATTGCCTTTTTACTTAGTCATTTAAATGAACAGCTTATAATGAAATACCTGGCAATTCTCTAGGTCCCTCTTCTGCTGGAGAATTGTAATGTGATGTGGTAGAGGGCTCGTCTCAGTCCCTGTGTCAGTCTCCTGGACAGTGAGAGCTTCCTTCCTTACTTTCTGCACCATAGTGATCCAGCTCTGCAACCTGTCCCGTTGACTTCTTCTTAAGCTAACATCATCATTCAAATCAACAAGTAAAAGTAAGGCTTCATCTACACAATTCCTGTAACTGAAATATTGAACCTGAAGGCGAGTGAGCTGCTCCTCAAGTGAACTGATACGGCCTTTTTCTTCATTTAAGTCATGCAAATGCTGATTACTGACCTGCTGGCTCTGCAAAGCTTCCCGAAGCAATCTGATTTCAGGTTCCATTTCATCAATTCGGTCTTTTTCTAGGTTGTAATTTACTACTGGTTTATTTCGAATGTTTTTTGCTCTGTTGGCATATTTGAGGGAATTTAAAGATTCATCAAAGTCCAGTGACGATGGACTTATACATGTTATCATAACAGTCTTGGCATTTCCTCCAAGGGAGTCTTTCAGAATACGAGTAATTTTAGCATCCCTGTATGGAATATGTACACTTTTCCTTTTTGGGTCTCCAAGGGCACTGATGACATTTCCCAAGGCAAAGAGACCGCTATTGATCTTAATTGATTCTTTGAAGCGTTCACCAGTATTTCCAGTCTTTGCTACTCTCTCTGATCCAGCCAGATCCACAAAATGAAACTTTGAAGCGATCGAATCCTGTGCAGCATTCTGATACTCTGCAGACTGCTTTTGATGAATACTGATAGTAAAAATGGCATGAGATCGACTAGAGTGCTCATTCATCTGTGTTGTGCCTCTGTGACGAGCTGCATTACCACTTTCCAGCAGGCTTATCACTTCATCTGCACATTCTACTTGGAATTCCTTAGCACCGACAATCACTTCAAACACCAAACCAGATGAAAATCAGAATAATTTAATTAAATCTAAACTCTTCAGCAAAAGTTTACAGCAATAACTATAATAATGTATTAGACAAACATACAAGCCTGCTATAGCTATGACCTACCTATGAGGTCCTAGCATATAGCTATAAAAATAGCAGATACAATACGTGAAAAGCATGAGGTACAACACATCTGAAACCTGCAGATATTTAATATATGGGCCTATTGGGCCATAACATTTGAAACAGTATCTTATACATAAGACACAACTAATTTACACATTGCCTACTGCACATTACCTTTAAAATTTACAGTGTAGTGCTACCTAGAAAAAGTATCAGGAAAGTCAGCTCAAAGAATATTCTGCCAGTTAAAAAAAAGACTAAAGCCCGGATTAAGAAAAGATCTTCTATTCTGAATAGCACAGATAGTTGGGCCTTAGGGACAGGTATCTGTTAGTAATTTAATAAAGTGTAAATGTACTTCTACAGTACTATACTGTGCTATTACTAATTATCTTTTTTATCATATTTTTCTTTTAATGAGAAATGGAAAATGTCCTAGCACAAGAAGCTGAAGCTAAATGTACTTAAAAAAAGGAAATAATTTAAAATATATTGTGGGATCCATTTGGATCCTTGGGGAAATCTTGGCATTCTGCAAGATTTGTGCTGAACTAGTGCTTTCTCCCAGCTACTGACAAAAGACCCACGACAGCTTAATATAACAGTATAATAACATTAGAGTAAACACAACAATGAGAATATAAATTTTAAAAGATCCAAACCTAAAATAGATTAGGTACTTTCAGAATAAAATACTTCTGATGTGGATTCTTCTACTATTTTCATGGAGTGAACAGGATACCTACAGGGCAAGTGTTAATCTCAAAGCCTCTAAAAATATCTACTTCCCCTCCTCTTAATGAAGTGGTCTCTTCCACTCATCTCACTGTAAAAGGGGAGCAGATATTTACAATATAATTGACTTAACAATTGTAATTTTGAAGGAAGAAGCAATGGTTTAATCTTAAAATATTTATTCAAGTGAATAATCACACACTATTTTGTTTCTAGACAAAACTTACAGAAACAAGAGTTGCGTATTTACCATTTGTTGCCACTTCCATCCCTATAACAGAACATCTACATTGCTCACAGGCATCTAAACCCCTAACTGCTTCCAAACAGCTAAACTGAGTTTATATTCTGAAACATTAACTTTTTATTTCTTTTTATTCTTTAGTAGAGAATAAGCATTTTCAAGAGAAAGCAAGAATAATTTGGACGCAAACTAAAACACAAAACACCAAATTTCAGAGCTAGAATCCTACCTGTATTTCCCTTCTCATCCTCTCGGATATGTATATCTTTCACAGAGGTCTCCAAATCCAACAAATCTCGAAGTTCTTCCTTGTAAATCTCTATATAGGATACCTTCACACGAAAGTTAATATTATGGTGTTCAGAAATATGATGAAATAATTCCTGAATAGCTCGTGGGATTATGCCCCTTTCATCCACTGCAACTGATGCTAAAATATAAGCACAAATGTCACAGAGAACTGCCGTCATTCTGTCACATAAATTATAAAGACTGAAATTTGAAAGAAGCCTGCAATATTTAGTATGCAACACACTAAGGAATCTGAAGAGCTCATTGTTCACAAGGATTTTTGTAATTTTTTTTGTGTGATGTGTGCATCAGAAGTTTTGTTTGCATACAGTACTAGGATTCAAATTTAAATTCTAAATTACATAATTTTATAGTGATGAAAGTTATGAAAAATATGATTCTGCTTTAAAACTATACTCCTCAGAGTACAATTTCTTCTTTTTCCCTACTCAATATGGTTAGCAATGGCATCTCAAGGGTTTGAGAAACTACAAATTCTACTTATATAAAGCAAAATCATCAGTAACATAATGAGACAATATTTATGACCAACTTTAACAGTAATTTCCTATTTTCTCATAGACGTGGAACACTAGTGCCAAACTCTACTTTTTTAAAGAAAATTCAGCATAGGACAATGTTTCCATTAATAATCTGTGGATTTTATCCAAAACCATGGAAGCTGTTTGCCTATGAGACAACACCAAGAATCTCTTTTACCAAAAAATTAATGGGTTGCTCACATCTTTTAATTGAGTAAATATAAGGGTGTAATCACAGAGCTAAGATTTTTGTATAGTCTAATTTATGGAGAAGTTTTTAGAACTTTAATTATCACATAAACTTTGGAAGTTTTGGGTTTTTCTATTACAGGTTTTTGCCTTGATCCTTAAAATTCTGCACCATTATCTGCTATGTAATAAATATTTAACTTGTAAAAATGCACCCTCGACTGATTAAAAAAACTCCAAAAACCAAAAACCTTTCTATAACCTACCAATGTGGTCACCACCAATGGTGTAAGTCTTCCCAGAACCAGTCTGACCATACGCAAACACTGTAGCATTGTATCCTTCAGTCAGAGATGCTAGAAGAGGCTTAATACAAACAGCATAAACTTCTTCTTGGGTTGAGTTTTTGCCAAACACAAAATCAAAAGTGAAGACATGGTCCTTTCCAATGATAACTTGGTTAGCATTTTGGACTAATCTGACACACACTTGGTGGTTATGAAGTATTTCTTTGGAAAGCAGAGGTCTGACTCGGACTGCAACTTTAACTGGGATCTCCTCCATGCCAAACTTCACCCTTGTGCTTCCCACTCAGTATGGACACAGCCAAGAAGAAATCTGTTCACTGCATTCACAGTTGTCTGCAACTAAGAAAAAAAAGTTTTCCATGTTATATAATAGAAAATAATGAATCTCCTGAAGTGAAAAGTTGAGATTTCCTAAGGAACGTGTAAGCACCATTACAATCTTGAAAAGTACCTGATATAAATGCAGCTCTATTAATAACTATATAATCAATTAATAAATTATTTTTGCATCTATTAATTTCTGGTTTAGCAGACTTAAGTCTGAAAGTTGCCTGATTTCGTATTTGAATATAACACAGTCATACAAAGCAACAATATTCTAAGAGTTTTAATAAACACTGTTGATAAAGCAAAGGCTTACAATGGAGCCTCTCATTTTCCTGTTCCTGCATTTATATTGCATAGGCAACACAAATCAGTCAAACAAAACCTTTTTCTCCAGAAGTTGAATATACATACATGTCTCAATACCCTCTTCCACTTATCAAGCACCAAACATTTCTAACTCAACAACCACAAAGAACTGTAGTTTTAAATGCATCTATTTACTATAAATAAAACATTCCTCTGATTTTGACCTGAAACTTTAGGCACATATGTAATTATTTTTTAGTAATTGTAATTTTAGCATACATGGTTCCTTATATTGCCTGGTGCATATTCATTCTTACAGCATAGGCATTGCACAGTAGCACACTTGTAAAGGCATTGCCTTTCTTTATAGCTTTCTTTCATTAGAATTAAAAAATCTGCATGGGATCACACACACATATTTTCTGTTGTTGTTGCTAACTCTGAGAATTTTTGTCATGCAAGGTAAAGTTTGCTGAACTTTCTGCTCTCATGCACATTGTCTACAAGAAAGCTGCATTACTGAACTGGCAGAAACCAGCTAAGCGCTCAAAATTCCAAGTTTGTTGAAAACTATTAGCTTAAAACAGTGTTATCTCACAGCATGGAAGAGAAGAGCTTTTGCATTTCATTTTACCCCTTTTAATTTGAGGACTTGGCTGAAATTTGAAAAAAGAAAAGCCTTGTTTTCTTGACTGAGCACAAGAACAAAGAAGCAAAGCATGACAATGACTTGTATCATGGCAGTCAGAAACATACATAAAACATACTAACTACAGATTAAAACCACATTTTGATAGATAACTGAGGTTAGTTACCCGGGTGCATTACTTTTTTGCCCCCTAGCAGTGCTGCTCCTAAGCGCCACCATTTCCTACTCTCTTTTAAAAGTTATATTAATAAGCAAAAAAACCCCAAATTAACAAACCATGTCCCGGCTGTGGGAGGGAAACCCTATGTCCTAAGAATCTATTTTGTAAAAGAAGGTGGGAATATGACACATTACAAACAGGTCAGGGCTAGAGAGATACTTGGCTGTCGACGCCCGCGGCCGCCCTAAGGCAGAGGCAAACGCACAGGCAACCTTTTCGCTCGCAGGGATCTTGTGAGGGCGGCCCAGCAGATTTTCCGCGTTTGCAACGTCTCCAAGCCTGAGGAGCAGCCGGGATGGTACCACGCGAGAGCGTCGGGAGCCGCCAGAGCCGCGGGGGCAGCCGAGCCGAGCCGAGCCGAGCCGAGCCGAGCCGAGCCGAGCCGAGCCCCTCCGCCGCAGGCGCCGCGGGCCCGGGCCGCAGCGGGGCGGGCGCGGCGGCCGCGCGGGTCGCGGCCCTCGCC
>QUSF01000011.1:13517031-13930566 GCA_003676055.1 Chloebia gouldiae
GGGGGGGGGGGGGAGAGGAAAGGCACATTTTTACTACATCACTAGAAAACAAGCATTTGATTTAACAGATTAGTGCATGACAAATGGCCATATGAAAAGCAAAACAGCAGTTCAAAAGATAAAGCAACAATACAAGAGCTATCAGAGTGGACTTCAGTAATATATACACCGTACTCGATGGAATGGGATGTCTTTCATCTCTGCCCTGTGATCCCTGGCATAATCCCAAAGATAATAATCGAGTAAAACTGCATTGATCTTCTCATGCATACCCCGACCCTTCTTCTGATAGACCTCCTGAAGGTGCTTACAAATCAATGCACAACACCAAATAGAACAGCCACGGATCTCTACCTCTTCTTTGTCTCCAGACTGGAAAAGCGTTCCTGCAGACACAAGAGACAAGCGATCCATTTACATGGAACAGACAGAAGGCCATGGACTGACTAAATTTGTCAAATTTTTCTCCCTTTCACATTTATTCCATTCTAGGATTCCAGTTCTCATTACTTACTCTGCAACTCTTAACAGTGTTGCTGTACATTTTCTAATGGTTACTTTAATTTTACCATATTGCACTTAGAAGCTTCCCTCCCATTCAATTCAAGCAACATCCTGCATTCTAAGGAACTGCTTTAGGAGCAGGGTATACTGCAAATCATATGATCATTTCTTTGCTTGTGGAGACAAAAACAATAGTCTTTCATTATAGTATACTTTTTTGTATATAATTACTGTACTTCATAGTATATTTTCTACCAGGATGACTGAAGTCTAAGATTTTAAAATTAAAAAAGCTAACAGCCCCCCAAAATAACTTAATGCAAAGAGAAAAAGAATTCATGGAAGGATAAAATGTCTATGAGGTCTATTTATTTATATAGATATGCATAAAGACATAAACACATGTACGGCCATTCTTTTAAAGTTCATGAGCGACGGCATTAATCTGTTTATCTTCCTGAATATTTCTGAAATTGTATAACAGCAGTTCTACACCTAAATACAGTCATTTTACGGTGCAGAAGAGATTGGCTTATTTTTATTCACTAAAATTTGTGGTTACTAAGTATTGAAGACGAAACCATGCTTAAAAAATGAGATCCTAGTCATATGCATTTAACTTAATTTAAAGCAATATTTTTCAATGGATGTTTATAATATTACTTTGCTTATTAACTGGCAATTCAGTACAAATACAGAGGAATTCCCATGCTTTTATATCACATCTGAATTAATGACAAAATCATTGTTTCTTTTATGTAAACCTCAAAAATTGTAACTATTCTCATGGTTTTACAACAGCAGCTTTTCAGAAACTCATTCAGAAACTCAAAAATATCTTTGAGTCTCTTTAATCCCTCCCTTATCAATGTTTAATTCACAAAACACATCTTAATAAAAAGGTAACCTTGAGATCTCAGGATCGTGGTTACAGAAAAAGTTCCTTCCTGTTACCTCATCAGTACCTAAGAAATTCCCTGAGGAAAAGAAATGGAAAAACATTTTGTCCCTTACATGGACAACATATTACATTTTAGAACTAGCCTTAGTCTACAATATCAGGCAGTTAGATTATTTGATATTAGCAAGAACAGAACAAACCTTCACGTAGTTTCTTCATTAATTTTTCAGAATACTTCATTGCTTTTAAGTGAACAAGAACTTGTGGAATTCTGTAGTCAGCAAATATGGTCAGACTGGAAATATCATCAAAAGAACCATCTCCTTTCCCTTCTAAAACACTCCATGTGTCAGCCACAAGTATTTGTGCCCGTTTGTAGAAAGACACCTTCTTTTTCTGAAGAAAGAAATTTATGGATTATTTAAGTGCCTGATCAATAAATATAGCAAATAATACATTAAGCATATCATATTGTTAAGCAAACATTAGTTAACTAGAACAGAATAAACTGCAACACTCTTAAATATCTTAAAATCTAAACAATATCAAACTACAAACATGGATTATGTGGAATGCTCATAAATAAACTGAAATAAAAAATAGCATAATAGAAGTTACTGCAGCAAATAAAAATTGCTTAGAATATGCCTAGATCTCAGAATACACTCATAGATGTTTACTGCCGCTTAGTAAACACTGTAGTTGAATGTCCAGCAACATTAATTTTCAGAAACTCTACAGTACATCCAACCTTTTAATTTGACTAGAGAAGCATAATAGGCATGTATTGTACTAGACAATTAAAACATTTTATTAATCCATTTATCTGTACTGTTAAAGAAATAGAATTCTGGTGAAAAGTTTAATGAATGCTCCTCTTTGTTTACTGCCAAGATGCTGTAACTATTCCTGCAAATGATATTTTTTGTCCTTGAATTATATTCTCCAAAAATACAGTGAAGTTCAACTATATTTCAAAGAACAACTTCCAAAACATCCTCAAAACTCCTCCCTTCCCTGTGCCTCATTCTATACTTGACACAGATGCACAAACTTACTTCTAGAGAACGTATATGATTTTGTACCTTAAATAATAAAACACCACCTTAAACATCACACAAGAAGTGGTAACAAGATATAAATAATTAACAGACCAAATTTTATTAAAGCTCCTACTGTCCCAAAGCAAGGAATTTCCCAGTAGTAAAGTAATGACTGTCTCTAGTACTACACCATTTCACAACAGTAGAGAAAGAATTAAAATGGAACTTTTCAATTCATGCTGCAGCTTAATTAGGAAGAAAAATATTGTCTGGGACTCATCACTGAGCAGATAAATTTACAATTTCATTGTTTCAATTGTTAACTTTTATATGGTAGAGAACATATGAAGTTTATATAAAAATCTCAATATGAAAAAGACTACGAAGCATTTCCAGTAAATTTTCCTACTGTTTATCAGAAATCAGGAAAAGCACTAGGTGGATGATACTACATGTCAAATTGGAAGAAATTAAGAACTTCTTTACTGTGCAAGTAACTGCACTGGCACAGATTGTTTAGAGAGCTTGTGGAACCTCCCCCAATGGAATACACTCAAGAACTGTCTGGACACAAGCCTGTGCCATGTGCTGTGGAATGACCCTGCTTGAGCAGGAAGGTTGGACCCACTTATGGTATGGTTCCTTAAACCCTTCTCAGTCTCTGATTTTGTCTGTGAAAGGCAATAAAGATAGTACAGTTTATTAAAAAATTGAACGTTTTTCTACATGGTAATACAACTGTATCTCTTTTATCTTTTTTTTCTGCAAAACTTTGCCTTTACAGGAGATAGTACTGTGTACAGGAACATTTCATTCTTCTCTGCAGTACAATGTGCTAATATTAAGGAATAGATCTAATTATGACCTACTGACACTAAAAGAAAAGAGCAGTATTGTGCTGGCAAAGAGCAAAATGTGATAGCACAGCCATTAAAAATAAAAGCAAAGAATAGGATCATGAGAATTTTACAACCTCAGTCCCAGGCAATGGATGGTAAGTAAAAGATGAATACATGCAATATAGGGGAAGATCAAAAAGGACTCCATTAAGTCTCTGTCAGAACAGAAAACCCCTGATATATGAGTACAATAGAGTCTAAAACTTAAACTGCTGTTGGGAATCAAGTGCAGTACTGCATCTAAATATGAATTATCCACCAAGGAGAAAAAAAGTGTTTTGGAGATTTTGGTCTTGGTTTGCATTTTCTTTTTCAGAAAAACTAACACTGGCAATTTCTGTGATTACATGCATAATCATTAAAAGTATTTTGTGTATGCATTTGGAAAAACATACAGTCAAATAATTGTGCTAATTTTAAAAGCTTCCCTACAAGGTCAGCTGTAGCAGTCTGTGATGGTATGGTTCTAATGTACAACTTAACTTATATATATTTCTCGTTTGGAGAGTTACTGAAAAGCACTGGTTTGCTATTGGATATTTCACCGTCTTTCCAGTTCCCTCCTAACCCTTTAGAAGTCTTACTTGTGAGAGCTTACCTGCTGTCATAAAAATAATATGATCCATATCACCACCTTCAAAATATCTTTACTAAGTCAGTGCTTACAGTCTGGGATAATTTTTAGAACTGTAGTCTGCTGCTGCTTTTAAAGAGGCTTGCTTTATAAAGCACTCATCATCTCATGAGACACATAACATCAATGAATACAGTCACTATAAAGATAAGAAAATATCACTTTACTTAGAAAACATTCCCTTTCTGATCACAAAAATTGTCAAAATGTTACTTTTTATATTAAAAACCACAAATAAACCCAAGTAAATGAAACCAGTAGCTTCAAAGATTATTTCAAAAGAACCTCTGATTTTTTATGCAAATATATTTTGCTTCACAGCAGGAGACAACGGAAAATAAAATTACACTTCCTACTGAAGGGCAATAAATGCAAAGCAAATAAATGCAAAAGCAAAAATATTGAACCAATGCAAAGGCTCAAAGCTTCAGTGACTGATATTCCAAGAAGCTGAAAAGACTCCACAGACTAGTAGTATAGGCTGAACTGTCACTAACAAAGTCTTCTAGATTTAAGGATGTAACACCTGAGTTCTACTTCACATGCAACTGAGCACATGAGCGGCTATGTAAGTCACAGGTGCTAAATGAAAGCCATGCCTGTATAGGTGAAAACTGGGAGACAAAAAGTATCAGATGATCCCTGCTTAATTCCCATCAGTTTCTTTCAGTAAGCACTTCAGTATACTGCCAACATTTGTAAAAATCTAAGTTACTTCTAATCTGTAGTGATTTGAGTAATGCCTGTTGATCAACAGCCGTTAGAGGGTGGAGTCCCAGTAGCTGCGAATTAACTCTACCAGAGTTTCACTTCCCTCATTAGCTGCAGAGAGCCTTAAGGTAAAAGAAAAAGAAGATGATGGGAGGAGGGTTGCCAGCAATTCAAGGGAAGTGAAAAAAAAAGGAAAAAGGATTCCCATTTTTCAGTCAGGAATCCTCTCAAATACTATGCATTTTTAAGGAGTACAAAGGAGGTATGGTCTTGCTGGGAACTCAAGAGTGTACCAAAATAAATTACAGTAAATTGATAGAGACAGCATATGAGAAAAAAAGGTACTCCTCTGGTGGGAAAAAGAAAGTGACTCTTGTCCTGACTACCTGACTAGTTGTGGGCTATCAAATGTCTTTCACTGTTACTAAATAGTTGCATTTTTTCCAGAGCTTTAGAATTAACTTACCTCAAATACAGCTTCATCTCTGTAAGAGGGAAAATTTTCCAGTATGAGATGTAGCAGTTTCTGAGCACTTTTCTCACTCATTTTAACACAGGTGAGGAAAGACCCTCCAAACTTCTCTAACAGAACAATTCCACTTTCGTTCAGCATCCGGTGTCTTTCTTCAATCAAAGGCAAAGGAACTTCTGTGTCAGAGCGAAATACGTGCCTAACTTGGTCAAGCGTCATGGTGGCAAAATAGGATGCACTGGTGATAGGTATTCCTTCAGAGAAGTGAAAATAAGATATTTAGGCTATCACATAACATAACATATAGACCTAGTGGAGTGGTCTGCTAAAAGAAAGAACTTCTATAGGCCGATCTAAGTCCATCAACTCTTAAACCCACCTTTGCTTTCAACAACTGCATCCACAGAGCTGCTCACAACTAAATTTCTGAGTGCACACAATGTTTTCTTCTACAGCAAATTTCCAACATACAACCAGAGAACTGTTGTTACTTTTTGTATGTAATTTTCCCCAACTGCTTGGTTTTTGTATTTTAAGTGTGATGTTTACACAGCACACTGGCAAATATAGTCAGTATACAACTAGTTTAGTCATCATAGGCCTGCTTTCCCATGGATCCTAATCATGCTGTGCATTCACAAAAAGTGTCTTAATGCTAATACCCCCTTAATTTACTAAATAACTATGCAGAAAACTAATTAAAATTTTCATCTATACCTACTAACAATTGGGGTTTTTTTTCTGAAAACAGCAAGAAGTTTGAGTGCTAAAGTAGTGGGTTTAAATATGAGACTTTAAAATACTAATTTTAAAATATTGGTTTGAGGGGCATAATGGGTTTCAGACTTACTTTAGACACTCTGATATTTGATTAGTCCCGAGGATTCTCGCTTTATGCCTCATTTTTTCGTTTGCCATGGAAATATGCAACTCAAGAACACATGTGAAATAACCCAAGTCATGCACAGCTGACTACTGGCAATCCTTAAAGTCTTTTAAATGGAAGAGAGAACCCAGTTAGAGCCAAGAGTTAGGTAGTTTCAGTACAAAGGTATTTTGAAAGCAATGCCAGTTTCCTTCCCCAAGCTCTATGGGACGCCTGCACATACAGAGCGACCGACACAGCGAGCAGCACTTTCCAAGAGCGTGTCCCAGTTCCGAGGCGCCGCCTCCATTTAATGCACGACGCTCGGCTTCCGACGCCCCTCGCCCGCAGCCCCGGCCCGGCCCCGCTGCCCCGGCGCTCACTGACCGTCGTCCAGGGCCCTGTTGACGGCGGCACACAGCGACCAGTAGCCGCTGTAGGTCTTGTCCTTGTACTTCACAAGGTACTTGCACTCCTCCTGCTCGGACCAGAAGGAGAAGTTGAGGGTGTCCACCAGGAACACCCAGTCTACAGCCTCCTTGTCGGCAGCCCGGGGGTTCAGCTCGTGTAGGCTTTTCCACCCCGCCAGCCCGAATTCTGCCGCCGAGACTTTGTCGAACAGGCTCTCCGCCACCCGCCGCGCTCCCTCCTCGTCCACGGAGACATCTTTGCTGTGCTCGGCTATGAACTTGGCGGACTCCAGGGGGGACGGGAACACCTCCATCCTTGGCAGGAACCAGGCGCGCTGCCCCAGCCAGCCTCCCCGCCGCGCCTGTGGCGGGGCGCGCACAGAAGCGGCTCCGGCCGCTCGGCCCCGCTCTCCGCCCCGCGGCGCTGCCGCTGCGCGCAGGCGCGGGCGGAGGCGGGGCCCGGGCGGCGCTCAGGGGCGAGCAGAGCCCAGGCCCGGGCAGCGCTTGGGCCGGCAGCTTCGTGTCGAGAGTCGCCCCCTCAAATCCGGCCAGGCTAGAGCAGTGGGCAGACTCGGCTTCATGGCAGCGAAATTTTCCACAAGATTCCCATCATTGAAAAAGACGGGAAAAAAAAAAAAAAAAACCAAAAAAAACCAAACCCACAACTGACACACGAACGAACAAAAATATGCGTGTTAAGTTACTGAGCTCTTTTCCCCAGTCAAAACAGAAGAGAACCAAATGAAAGTCCAAAACTCCTTTTGCATACATACATAAATTGGAAGCACACAGAGAAATAGAGCCCATTTTAGTTCACTTGCATTTTGCCCAAACCTAGGCTTTGATTGCAGCCTTCTCTAGAATTTAGGTACCAATTTGCGTACCATGCCAGTTGACTTCCCACTGACAAGACCGTGATGACATCTTTCTACAGAATTCACTAACCTCTGCCAAGGGAGCCAGCCTTATGCATAACGTTTCAGGCTCCTAGCCTTTACTAAGCTATTTTAAAGAGTAGCTGCATAAAAAGGCCAAGTTCATGCACCACAAATCATGAGGAGGGGACACAACCAACCAACCAAGAAAAAAAGAAAATCTTCACTTAAGTCTGGACCCATCATATCTCTATGTGCCACACACCTTTACACTTTTTAATCAGTTTTTATTCAGGAAGTGGAATTAAAACTATAAATAAAAATGCCAAGGTATTACATGAGATATCCAGAGGTGCTATATTTTAATTTCTCACAAATAATTATTATGGAACTCAACATACATCTGGGAAACAAGTTTTGCATACAATGAAAAACAAGTTACACAGTTATACTGTCATCCTGCCAATTTGCAATTCCTACCTCATACAAAAAAAAAAAAAGCTCAGGAAACAAGTATAATTTATTCAGTAATGATAGAGCAACTCTGCATTAAGCAAGCTGTCTAAAACCAGGTATACTTTACCAGTTTACTCAGTGACATCACAGAGTTTTAAAGTATTTTATTTATATACTGTCACCAATATATATATGTACTGCAAGGAGGGCCAAACACTTCCAAATGTCAAGTTTTACACATTTGCATGAGTATTTTCACCTTCCCCCTACCCCAAACAGCAAAGCAGTCATTGTTTTCACATGATCTCTTTAATTTGTCAAGAAAACCCCACATAACTCCATCTATGTATCAAGGAAATCGAAGAGCAAGCTTATCAGCAACTTTTAATTTAAAAGGGGGAAAAAACCCAACTAGGCGTATCCATTTTAGTTATAACTTTATGTAGACCTGAAGAAAATGACCACCAAGAATAGGTTCACTAAATTTATTTAAAAATCCTAAAATGTTTCTTACAAAAATGCATTACATTCTGCACACTGCTCTCAGCAAATGCCAGGGACATGTGGCCTACCATATTCTCCCCATCAAAGATACAGTGTACATAAAGCAGGGTGTTCACAACAATTACAGAAAAACAGTACAATTTACCACCAACAATGAACAAAAATAGAATTCACTCTCTCTGCCACTTCAAAATTTCATGTTAGTCTCGTGCGCCCTCCCCCACCCCATGTATTTGTAAGGAACTAAACATTACATCTGGTGTACAGCAAAGATTCCACTACACCTCAAATGCAGAACACCTATGAAGCAGAGGAATGTTGGCTTTTTAAACAGAAGCAGATAAAAAAAAAAAAAAAAGGGTGCAGGACTCCTTCAGTTCTTCACTAGTCTTAGAAAAACTTTCCAGAATACTGCTTCACACTATAAAAAAGAAAAAATAATCTTGCATTAGAATCCTTCAACATCTGCATACTGCTTCACACTATAAAAGAAAAAGAAAAAAGCATGTATTAGAATGATGGACCATACATCTTGCATCAACATTCATAAAGCATATTAAATTACAAATTACTAACACATTTAAAATACATATTTTAAAAATGTCAATAGCTAACAATTATATTAGTGTATTTCAGGCACAGTTAAGTACTAGTAATCTAAAGCCAAACATTCCAGTTAGAACATTAAAACTGCTATAGCAGCCAGAATGTTAATACAGCAATTGCTATCTGTAGCTGTTAATATTTGGCAGAAAAAAAGCAAAGTACTGTCAGTAAGGTGTGAAATGCTGCATAACAGCCCCAAATCGATTTCAACTTGTCCTGTAGAGGCATGGTCTGTGCCATATGGCAGACTGTGATTTGTTGTCAATTTAGTTATCTAAAAACAACAAAATCACTAGTCTTCCACACAGAACTAGGCCAACATCCACTGAAATCTTCTATATTTTCTACAGGCTCTATGTAATTTATTACAAGTAGTTTTTTTGCAGCAGTTTTCACCAGAGAAAGGAGAGGACTGCTTGGTTAAGATGTCTTCCAGCAAGATTAGTTTTGAGGGTGTCTTCATTTTAATTAGAATGGAGAGCAGAAGAGAATGAAGGCAGAACTACCACTAGAGAAGTTAGGTTCAAATAGTTACTTAAAACCTGCCTTCCTCAAAAGCTCATTCACAGAGGAGAGCAGTTTTATAATATACAAGTTAATTTGACAGTAGGGACAACATTAACTTGCCTGTTCTGCAGCAAATACTGTGCATTTTGTATCTGGTCCTGTGTTCCTGTAATAGTTATTATCCGATCTTCTGAGCCTTCTAGTGGTTCATCAATTTTGATCGAAGCTCCCGACTCATGACGTATTTGTTTGATTCTCTGGCCTCCCTTTCCAATAATAGATCCTGCCAACTAGGGAAGAAAGCAACAACATTCATTTCCTGATACAACTGTCTTTCCAAAAAATTAGAAACTTAAAACAGCATTTGAATAGTTTCCACAAATTCAGTTTTAAGTGTTGCAATGGGAGCTTATTTCTTTATAGCCTAAAAATATCCCCTGCAGTATTAATTGTATAAACACAGGTGAGATGAAACTGGGAGAACCAGCTCTCATTTGCAAAACATAGGTTACAATGACCGTATCTATTACTGAGTATTAACCACAAGTAGAATTCTTTAATGTGTCTCTAAAGACAAAAAACAAACAGTCAAGCAAAACACTGTTGGCGATTTAGAAATACTTGTTTTGTATTAGAAGTACTTCATCACACATTTTGAGTATTTCTGATTTACTTAAAGAGTCTGAGAAATGGCTGTGAGTTTAAGAAAAAGCCTGAATTGAAAGCAAATCAACTTTACTTACATCTTTGGGAATCGTTACTTGTGTTGTGATGATGGGTCCACCAAGATCACCATATGAACCACGCCCCCCTGCATAAGAATAATCTGATTTAAGTGTATGCATCAAGCCCTTTAATAACTACATAATGAACAATGTGTAAAGGTTCTATATGAACACTTACCATAACCAGAGCCACCCTCAAACTGTAAGAGAAAGAGAAAAAAAAACATTAACATGAACAGCCAAGTTTCATTAACACATTTTTATCTTACACGTTATATTCTTAACTTTGAGCCCATTTAATCAAACATCACCACACTCAATCTAATATAAATGCAAGCGTTACACCATAAAGGGCATCCTGAGGCAGACAGTAGAACAGAAACAAAAGGGGTGGGCGGGAGAGATCTCATTAACCTCTGTCCATTTGGACCAGAGGCTATCTTGTGCAGGACCACCAGCTGGAGGCAATGATTCTTGTCGGTCCCATCCAACTCCAGATATTCTGCGATTCTTATCCTACCCTATCAAAACCCCTAAGAGACAAAATGGCAAAGAATTCAGCCATGCTGGTTTACCAAGGCAGTCTCATATCTCAGCTTCTTGTAGACAGCTGTTCATGCTGATCTACTACCTATGTACTATACATCAAAATTACAAAATCAGAGCCTTATTAATACTAGCTCAAAAAGAATAGTCTCCAGTTCCAGGGCAAGCAGTCTGCCCAGTAAATCATCCTACTAAATCTCCATCTTTGATTCTATGTTACAACCCTTTACATCTTAGAATAAACAATCACAACATGAAATTACTTCTGTTACATTTGAACCACCATATACCAAATGTAAATCACTGCAATGAGAATTCCTGGTCCTGTTGTTTTTAGGATTTGTAAACTTGCATTTGACATCAAATTCTCATTTCATCTAAGGTGTTTTAAGTTTGCAAAACCATGTATTTGCCACAGAAACAGAGAATAAATACACATAGTTCTCTCAAATTCAGCTTCTGAAGGGACTCCTCAGGTCTGTGAGAGGAGGCTGGAGGCTGCCTGAAGCTGAAACTGTCAGCCAAGCTGGTGACATCTCAGTGACAATATTTAAGAAAAGAGAAAAAAATTCCCAATGTGCACTGCTGTTAAGAGTAAGCAAGGATGAAAAAAAATGCTCCAGGCACTGGAATGGAGACATCCCTGCAGCCCATGGAGAGAACCACACTGGAGCAGATCACTACACTGCAGCCCACTGAGGGATGCTATGCTGAGAGCAGGTAGAAACACCCACAAGGAAACTGCAGAGGCAGATACCTGGGCCCTGTGAGCAGAACAACACCAAATTAGTTTGTTCCTGAAGGACTAACATATGAAGGGAACCCACACTGCAACAGTTCCCTAAGTATTACAGTCCACTGGAAACAGATAATTTGAGCAGCTCCCAGCTGTACCATTCCATGGAAGAGACCCTACACTGGAGCAGGGGAACAGTGCAGAGAGGAAGAAGCAGTGACAGGTCTGATGAGCTGACTGGAAACCTGCCATTCTTATCATCCCTGCACCATTCATGACGGAGAAGCAGAAGAGTAAGGAGTGAAGGAGTGAAAGCTGAGTCTGTGAAGAAGTGGAATACAGGTAAAGGTGTTTTTATGTTTCTCACCATGCTACTCAAAGTGGCAAGAAACCTACCCAAGCCAACTCTGTTTTTGCCTATGATGTTATTAAGTAAGTGATCTGCCTGTCTCCATCATGAGCCACAGACATTTTTGTCTTTCTTCCCTCACTCTACTATGGGAGGGACATGAGAGCAACTGGCAGTCTCAGTCAAGTTCAGCCACTCACAAGTACCCGCCTGTAGAAGTTACAATATAACAATTTTCCCAAAAAATATTACTTACCATCTTTCTTTTTACATCAAAATGGAAGCTATTCAGATCAAAGTGTTGAGCTTACCCTCTGTCTCTAAGCAATCTGTATTGCCTAATCATGTTATTAACCAATACATATTATAAGACAACATAATAGAGCTCACACTGGAGTCTGAAATACAAGACAATGAAGGATTCTGCTTCAGGTTTAATTGAGAAGCTAATCACATAGCATACTGCATACACACGCATATTGCCATAGGATACCTTTTCGGACTAATTTCTTTTAAAGAAAATACCCTTTCTTTATTGCATCTGCCTCTCCACACTACAAAACAATAGAATTTGATAGCAGTTGCTATATATATAAGGTAAGAACTGACTTCTCACGTGAATTAATAGAAAGTATTAATTTGGCAGCATTTTGCCATCTTCAAGACATTGCCAACACCTGATGCACTCCGTCATTTCTACAATGGAGTGACTACATCCGTGTACAAGAGAAAGGCTACAGGTACCATGTACCTGGACTTCTCTAAAGGCTTTGACATAGTCCCCATGTTTTTCCCTCCAAAGTGGAGAAGGATGGATTCCACAGGTATATTGTTTATTGAATAGGGATAGTTACATCCAGGTGGCGGTGTCAATGGCTCAGAGCAGACATTCAGTGGTGTCCCTCAAGAATTGGACTCCCCTGGGACCAGGGCTACTCAATGTATTCATCAATGACACAAACAGATTAGGTACACCTGCAGCAAGTATGCAAAATGAGTGGCAGACCTGAAGGACTGGATGCCATCCAGAGGAACCTGGACAAGTTCAAACACTAGCCCATGGGAGTCTCTCCTTCAATTTAACAAGATGAAGAACAAAGTGCTGCACCTGAATTGGTGCAACCCCCAGTACCAACACAGGCTGGGGGATGAACAGATGGAGAGTAGCCCTGCCCAGAAGAACTTGAGGGTGCTGGTGGGTGAGAGGCTGGACATGACTCAGCAACGAGCACTTGCAGCCCAGAGTGGCAACTGTGTCCTGTTCTACATCGAAAGGTCTAGCCTTGAGATCCCAACATGGGTACTGCATCCAACTCTAGAGGCCCCAACATTAAGGGCATGGACCTACTGGATTAAGTCCAGGAGAGGACCACCAAGATAATAGAGGGATGCAGCATACATCCCGTAAGAAAGCCTGAGAGCTGGGATTGTTCACCTTTGAGAGGAGAAGGCTCCAGGGTGATGTTATTGTTGCCTTCTAGCTCCAGAAGGCAGCCTACAAGAAAGCTGGAAAGGAATTTTCACACAGGCACGTAAAAGAAGAACAAGGAGCAACAACTTTAAATTGAAAGCAAGTTGGTTTAGTTTAGGTATTGGAAAGGAATTCTTCACTGTGTGGGTGGTGAGGCACCGGAACAAGTTGCCCAGAAAAGCTGCGGACGCCCATTTACTGAAAGTGTTCAAAGGTGGGTTCAATGGAACCCTGAGCGTCCCAGTCTAGTTCAAGGATCTCTACCCATGGCAGGTTGGAACTAGATGACCTTTAAGGTTGCTTCCAACCAAAATAATTCTGTAATTCTGTGATAACATCCCAAAACCTATGTGATCAAATGATACATTTTCAATGAGATTGATAAGTAAACATAGTTTATTCACAAATAAAGTGAGAAGCTACTTCAAATATTTGCTGCTTGAAATAAAATCCCACATTATGGAAGTAAACCAAAATATAAATCATAAATTGATGCATCTACAGTGCATCAGTTATAGAGAAAGTTACCATTCAGCAAAATTAAAATACTGTGAAAAGGAGGCAAAAGAGGTAAAGGAAACCTCCTCTATTTTGACCAGGCTGCTGCATAATTCCACATTTCTATGAAGATTACCTGCCTTCAAAGGACACACCATTAAGTCTGCCCCTAAATTCAGAGTCAGAAGAATGGCTTTATAAATTTTAACAGGAGTACGTTGCCATGGACTACACTCAAGATCTCTTAAATTTGCTTTATCAGTTAAGTCATTCAATAAAACAGTTTTCAGAAAATAGGCTGAAAATACTCACCAACTCTGGTGGCTGCATGTCATCACAGGCATCCACATGACACTGCATCATCTTCCAGATGCAACAGAAGAGTAAGGAAGGAAATCCAGGTCATACAGACTTTTAGAAAATGTTGCAACCCAACAGAATACATAGTGGTACAAAGAAACCCTTATACTATTAACAAAGAATTGAAATTATGTGATTTAGACTACTTTCAAGACTCACTGGCTTTTAATTTTATTTTTGGGCAACTCTATATGGGCAACTCCTGTTTTCCTTCTCTTTCTACGGTATTAGCAGATTTTTCCACTAAGAAACTCAGAAACTAATGGCAAGGCAAAACTTAAGCCTTATTTTTATTTTAGAAAACCTTTTTACATTATTACATGTAGAAATACTTTATCAATCTTTTATTTCTGCCATCTACTAGAAAAAGGTATAGTAAGATTGAAACAAGTAACTGCAAGTGATTATGCCAACTGCAGGTTAAGCAGGAAGGACACTGCTTATGTTCTACTATCCACATGCCTCATCTAGCCAGTAAGCAGACTAACAATCTACTGCTGCCTAACTCTATTAGGAACTTAATTATGTTTCTAAAACATATTATATATGGCATTTCTTTTTTTCAGAATTTTACAGTTTCAGCAAGCGATGTCTATTTGTGCAAAATAAGTTTCTGAAACAGGGTATCTTACCATACATTACATTTTACATTCAGACTAATTTGTGCTAGTCACTACTCAGAACTGGAACAGAAGCCAGATGACAGATAGGCTGGATAAGGCAAAGAGCTTAACTTCTAGATCTAATAAAAAAAAAAACCCTGCATGCAATCCTAATGTCAAATTCTTTTGTAGTAATTTTTTTGTAGTACAATTTTTCTGGTTTTTAAGAGTGACCTAGGAAAGTTAAATTTTGTTATTTCCTTCCAGCATCTGCATGAATAAATAGGAGAGTTGCCATACATTCTTCCTTAATAATATTTTACATGTCTCTGAGAATGAGGGTGTTAAAAAATACAGAAAACTCAGGATTTTTCAGATTACCATAGCCCTTATGGTACACAGGACTTAATCTGGTGTAGTTACACGCTGTAGTAGCTTTACTTCTATATAATAATATAATAAACAATAATAATAATAATAATAATAATAATATAATACAATAAACAAGTCTGTACTTCCGAAGAAAAGCTTCAGAACAGACTGTAAGTCAAAGAAGCATTTAAACAGCAGTACGTATTTATACTACAACTTTAAGCCAGGCTAACAGAAAAGTATCAACAGAAGTGATTAACTCTGTATGGCCAAGAGGAATTTAGCCATCATTGAAAACCAAAATGGGTTTTTCTCATTTCAGCATTTACAAGGCTGTCAATACCGTCGTATCTCTGAATACAGGAAAAACCACAGCTTGTCATCCAGTTTTAAAGACTGTCAACTCTTCAATCTTTTTGCCTTTAGTGAAAAGGAGAAGTGGCAAAAAAATTTGCTTTCGTACATTAAACTTTTCCCATATTTCTGAAATGTTCATCTAGTGTTGCCTTTTATTACGTCTATGTGAAAAGGGCGTTTCTACTCTATCTCATTTGTGATGGCTTTTTCCATCACAAACCACAGTAATATCGGTTTTGTTTTAACTTTTAGCTACACAACAGTTTCTATTTGGGCTTGTAACACAGGAGGATTTTACCTTTAGGCATAGTACTTGAAGCTGTGATGTCACACTCAGTGTGAAAATTTCCTTTCTGCTTACACAATTTAGGATACGAGGATCATGATTAACTAAAACTAGAAATTAGATACTATCTTTGTTGGGACATAGTCCTTACTTTAACCAGCTATAATACTTGGTCACAAAGGAGCCAAAGTTTTGAGCAGCTTCACTATGAAAAAGAAATGAAATTGCCTTTTTTTCCATGAAGGAAACCAAACCAGTAAAAATTAATCCACTTGTGTGTAGAAACTCATGTCAATAAAGTGAAGGTCAACCTGACCTTAGGCTGAGCCTAAATTAAAGTGGATTTTCTATTCTAGCTGAACTGGAATAAAAATGGAACAAAAATAGAACACACTACTGCCCAAGAGTCAAGCTAAGTAAGACTGCGCTCAACCAAACAACCAAAGAAGGGCAGGCAGCTCAGTTTATGTACTCTAGCACAGGCTTTATAAGCTGCAAACAGAAGAACACAAAACCTAAGCTCTGAAAACATGCAAATACAGGTAAGGAATCTTGGAGGTGTACTTCTCCATTCTCCCAGTTTTTTAGCATGTAGAGTAGCATGGGAAACAGTTGCGTTTTTTTTGTGACTGCAAATATTTAACTGCAAATCTTTCATTATTTCTAATAAGCATATGACATTCTTGCAATTTGTAGTTCCAGTGACACTAATTCCCAAGGAGTTCATGTGAAGCCCATTTAGGTAGCCCATTTCATAGCTCTTTTTCATTTCTATCTTTTACATTCATTTAGAGTAAAAAAATAACATGCCATCTCTCATCTTAAAGAAAGTGCCAAACAAAGCCAGAGAAGAAAAGAATACTGCCACTATAGAGATCTACCTCTGTTCTGGTTTAAGACCAGCTGGAAACTAAGCACTACAGAGCTGCTTGCTCACACATTCCTACCCAACCCACAGTGGAACTGGGACAAGAATTCAAAGTAAAACTTACAACCTGAGATAAGAACAGTTTAGTAACTGAGAAGCAGTTAAAAAAAAAAACCAAGGAAAACTAACAAAAAATGAAACAACTACCACCATCATGCCCCAAAACAATAAAAATCCAAGAATAAAAATCGAGGGTACATGATACAACTGCACACCACTTTGCTGACCACTGCCAGGCCCCATCCTCAAACCTCTATGGACCCCCTGTCTGGGTAACTGCCCCAGTTTATATCCTGGGTATGATATTCTATGGTGTGGAATATCTCTTTGTCCAGTTTGGGTCACTTGTACTAATACTTCCCAACTTCTTTAGTGTACCTTCTCATTGTCAGGGCATGAGACTCTGAGCAAGTGCTTGACTTGGTATAAATACTACACAGGAAAAACAAAAACATCAGTATGTTATCAACATTGTTCTCATACTGAATTCAAACCACAGCACTGGATCGCTACTGAGAAGAAAGTAACTATCCCAGCTGAAACCAGGACAACCTCCTGGATCTCCTGAGGAAAGAGGAATTTTGTCTCAGAATAACAGATGGCTGCTGGGGCATGGCAGTTCAGAATGCAGCACAGAAGACTACCTGTATTCTTTATTTTAAGCTTCCACGTACTATGAGATTTCTTTCTCCCCCCAGAAAGAATTGATGTAGGATTCAACTAAGCAGTGGTTCTAGCTCCATAACACTTGGAATTAAGAGTGGATTTTCTGCAGAGAAACTAGTAAATATAGAAGAATTGATTCAAAGGAGCCATCACCTTCCATCAACTAGAGTTCTTCTCAGATGCTGTTCCATAATCTGTATTATTGTATCAATGCTCATGTTTGTCAATCTTTAGTGTTAATTAAGAATGCTTGTGTAACTCATCAGAGAACACTGTTCTGACATGCTTTCTCTAACTGAAAAATCTCCCAATTGCTATTTTTTTCATCATGCTGATTAAAAAAATCTGAAAGATGGCCAGTGCAAGAAAACCTACAGAGGTGAGCATAATCAAAATCACTTAGTATTTTTGATGACAGGGCAAAAGAAAACTGAAGAGTACCATTTATAGCTCAAATATTCATCCACAGGAGGACCACCTGTATGGACAGCACATTTTGGTTTTACTATCAAAACCGTGTATGGTGTGAACCATCCCACATGAACGTACATGTGGTTCAGCAAGAGCAGGTCAGCATGCTAACTGTGCTTAGGGACACAACAGGGCAAATTTTAAACTCATACCATGCCATCATAACGGTCTCCTGGTCTGCCCCTTCGGTCATAGGACATCAGATCTCTAAACAAAAAAGGCAGCAGTATGTTAATTGTGTTATCTGTGTTATAAACTAGATGGTTTATGCTCATCTAAAGTTTCCCATTCAGGGTTCACTTATAACTTGGTATCAAACTACTCTCCCCAAGTACTGACTAACAGAAGTTCCAGGAACTTACTACATCACAGCAGGTAATTAAATTTCACTAAATTTCAAAATACTCTTGGCCTAATACAGGCTCAATCCCACATAATCACTACCAACATGGAAGCATGTGAAAATCAATGAAAATATGAATATGATTCAGATATACAACATGAGTTTTTGTATAATGCAATTATCCAACAACTCACCCGCCACGAGGAGGCGGTGGAGGAGGAAGAGGAAGATTACGAGCTCTGCTGCCACCTCTAACACCTCGACCTGGTGGAGGTGGTGGAGGTCCTCTGCGAGGGCTCATATCATCATAATCTCTTCTTGAGGGAGGCATAGGTCGTCCACCACGACCAGGGGGCATTCGATCAAAACCTCCTCTTCCACGCATTGGAAAGCCCACTGGCCGTCCCCTTCTATCATCAAACATCATTGTGAAGCCGCCATAGTCATACGTTTCATCATAGAAATTGGGATCATAAGGCTGGGCCCGTCCTTTAATTGGAGACTAATACAAACAAACAAAACAATTCCTCAAATCAGATAGTTCTATTACAACTGGTATATTTAATTAAACTAACACATTTATGCATTTGGAACATATTCTTGATTCCACAATGCTTCATTTCACACCAATTAAGGAGAAGTTGATGTGCATCCTGTGAAGTTAACTAGGGCAGTAAAACTACTTAGATGTGGCAGAGACATTTTGTTTTCCTTCCTCTTTGAATTTTTCGTTCTGGTGATATGCAATGCATAAATGGCCTGCTACTACCAAAAACTGCTTTCCTCTATACTAAAGAATAGAACAAATACAAACAGTTCCCAATGTTCATAACTGTCCATCATTTGCTGCTGGGAAAGTAGGAGGTACTGAATTTAAACCAGAAACTGAAAGATGCCATTTTTCATCCAATTAATGTGCAAAACATTCATAAATGACAATGAAAGTATAAATTAAATGTAATAAACATTACCTCAGAGATAAGATCCAAGATAATCTTGATGCACTCAACAACTCTATCAGGTTTTCCACCAATAAGCACTACTCTGTCAGTCGAATGAGGACAACACTCTTGAAAGAGCTTAATGGTGGTCTGAGTGTTCTGCAGAAGAAAAAAAATTCCAGGATTATCAAATATATTTTTAAAACCTTTATAAAACTATTAAAATATTTTAAAAATAGATTCAAAAGACAATTAAGTTCCCACACATTTAAATCCGCATGCTTCCTTCTGAGTTATCACACAAAATTTGAAGATAAAATATTTTGAAGATCTTGCTGCTCTAAATTTTGTACAAAGATGAAAAAAAATCAGTTTTCTCCTATTTCAATTATGATGCAGCTACAATGCATTATTTAATTAAATATTAGAAAAAGGGACCACATAACCATTGTGAGCTTACAGGCTGTATTAGCTTTCAAATTAAACGTGCTTTGGATGCTAAGACAGCAATGTTGCTAGGATTATATCTAATTATCTTGCCTTTCTTAATCCATACAAACAAGTATTGGCTTATGCCTGAACTGACCTGAAACTGCCTGACACAATACCAAGAAACTCCACCATGTGTTTTCAGTTCATAGAGCCCATTAAGTTTTAGAATCTTACTCTTTCACTTAAAAAAAAAAAAAAAAAAAAGGTCTTGCAGGAGTTAGAATTAAAAAATACAAAATCAAACATGAAGTCCTGTCACAGTACATCTAATCTGGAAATGCTTTCATTCTCGCTATTTTGTGTGTCCAACCACGCAAACAATTCTACACTATGCAGCAGTTTGTTCTAAAAGGAGAAATTAATACAATTTTAATAAAATGGAGTAAAAATCTTTTCTTTAAAAACAGTATTCTACCATGTTTAACCAAGTCCTGGCTCTGCCACTGACATTATTTCTGAGGGTCTGCAATATAGTTGCAACTCCCAGATCTGTCCCACAACATCAAAATCATGTATGCAACATGTTGAGAAGAAATTACCACACAGCAGATACTTAGATACGTCTCTAAGGAACATAAAATATTATTTAATGAACAAAATGAAATCTCAGAAGAACAGAAAGCAAGTACCTCTCTGAGTTCTTTAATTTTAGCACCCTTGACACCAATGATGCCTCCTGCCAAACTCTGGTGAATAAGAAGTCGAAGTTCGCAGTCGAAGTCACTGCCTTTGTAGTGTTGATACTGTAAATAATTAGATGCATATAGGGAGAAGAAATAAAGATTAATCACAAAAATTCAAAATATTTGGGGTTTTAAGCTTTTTCTTTAAACAGAGTAAGGCAATTTAATTTATTGCTGCATTGTAGTCACGTACTTCTTTCAATACAACCACAACAATTTTAACACCTCACCTCAACTTGAAGTATCAGTTTTCCCTATTTTTTACATTATTTATTAAATTACACTGCAGTGCTTGCTACATAGATTTAAGAAGGCATCAAACAGTGCAACACTTATTTTTTGGAAAACAAGGAAGGCTGTTCAAAATGGTAGTTTAATAAACAATGACAGACTCTGTCCACTACCCTAAAAATGCCAACATGTAGTGGGACAACCATAATTCTTTAAAAGGCTTTTGGCATTTTCCACTTTTCTAATTTTCTGTGTTTAAAAAGCAGCAAATACTCAAGAACCATCTCATTCAAAAACTAATATTTCACTCTAAACAGAAGAAAATTTCAAGATAAATACCTCTTCTAAAGTAGGGATAATCTTCTTCAAGATTTCTCCAATTGTCTCTATATCTGCACTTATACTCAGGATGCTGTTGGAAGCCATGATGACAGACAATATGGAGAAGGTAGAAAAGAAAAAGCAGAAGTAAATCCTTTTTATCATCACACACAAAATTTTAACAAGATTTACTACAAAGAAGAGTTCACAAGTATTCCCCATTTAAAGTAAACCTGTTTGCTCAATTTACAACACATGCATCTTTGTTTATGCCCAGTATATATGCATGAGAAATTTAAGATTAGGTAAGTCTTGCAGAGAGAGAAAGACAGAATGGGCTTTTGGAAGGGCTCAAATTAAGTGGGCAAGAAACTGACGCAGAACTGAAAAGTAGAAGTGACTACTCATGTTCCCGCCACCACTAATTAGGACACCCTCGCTATTACATTCGTAGAACTGGCACACCTTCTCATATTAAAAGTGAGGATATGCAAGTGGTGAACGTTGTATCTGGAATAAGGTTATGGAACTCAGATTACTAATGGGCCCTCCAAGAAAACAAATACAAATGCAAGACAAAAAAAAAGACGAAACAAATGAGAAGTGAAGGAAAGCGAACCGGAATTAGCACTTCATCAGAAATAATTATGAACAGGCAATGTTGAGGGGAGCAAGGTGGGCCACAAAGACAGAGCGAGAGACTATTTTGAACCAATCTGATTTACAATGCAGCAAATATGCAACACTTGAAGCTGTGCTCCTTCCATTGAAATAAAATTAGTGGATTGTTTGGGTGGGCAACTCACGTAAAAGTTCAGTGACAAAAAGACTTAATGGGGAAAATAAGACAGAAAACTTGAAAAAAAACAATACACCGTCTATAAGGGGATACTATTTAATTATATCAAAGGCAGGTAATAAAATACATTTCTCTCTTTCTATTCAGGCAGTGAGGCATAAACTGTTGGGACATACCGCTCGGGGCCACTGCTGTCTGGGACTGAAACACTGGCATTGTACTGCATTGGTCATTGGCGTTCGTGGATGTTGGCATTGGGCATGGGTATTCAATCGGAAGTTGTCAAGTATGGTACCCGTTTGGCAACGAGCACATTTTTGGGCATAGCCAACCAGGGTTTTCACATGGGCGTTCAGGGGCGGATGGGCCAACGTCATGGTGGGCAACGCAGGGGCAAGTCGATCCAGTACATGGGCAACGGAGATATATGGCCAAAAAAACAAGGAGAGGGAAAAGGGGGAAAAGCAATAAATTTTAATTTAATACAAACTATACTCATTACTCTCAATTAATGAAACAAGCTTAAGTTGTTCTGAAGACTAACACAATAACGGATTGCTACATCGACTGTGGCCTAACAGTACGGACTTTAAAAATGAGGCACTTGATCTGACTAAACTACTACTTATTTTTAATAAATGATGTTTCAGTAGCAGGCTGGCTCGTGAGGGTAGACGCAGAAACTGTCAAGACTGATAGTACTAGAACCTTGGACAAATTGGGAAAAGTTTGTGTTCCAGACAAATCTAAATTATCCGGATATAGGTGACATACTGATTGACTCAAAAAACCAAAAAAAAAACAAAACCAAAAAAAAAAACTAAAAAAAACCCCGATTTAAAAAACCCTAAAGAAAGAGGAACGACTAGCTGCCAAAGTTAGTGAACAAATGTATGATTCCTGACCATTTCAACTAAAATCTCAACTCTAGTTGCGGTAGTTTATGAACTTAGTTGGAACTGATTTGTAATGATATACTGCCAAATCTTGTGCTGAACAGAGTCTTGATTGGAAAAACTGTTGAAATTGTAGCTGATGTTAAGTACAGGAGTGTAAACAAATGGAATTTAAGAAGTGTTGCCGAGTTTTATAAATACACAAAATTAATGCTGAGCATGTGTCTAATAACCAGAGTCAACCCCCTGTAAAATGTGAACAGGCATTAAGTCATGACCATTTAAGAATATTTCCAAGTAATAGAACACAATGTTCCTTTACTGTTTTATACTCAAATTTAAAGCAAGAAACCTTAATATTAATGGTTTTGCGCTTCATGTGCAAACTGTTGAGGAACAGATGGATGATTTCATTTTGCATTTTTCAAGGAAGTTAAAAGAATTCCTCTATCACTGGGTTAAGCCAGCCACTATGAGGGTTTCAGCAGTACTGTAACTGATGTACACATATGGGGAATGGTACTATTAAGGGATTTAAGTTTTGTCGATATTTTTTATTAGGATGGTAACTCAGTTCAAGTGTGTAATTTAGCAGAATCCTATTAAAAAGTGAAGAGATTTAACATAAACCTCTCCTCCCATGCATCCAGCTGGGTTTTAATTGAAATAGAAACTGAAGAACTGTTATCTACTCTGACAATCAATACGAATGGTTTTTAACTTGGATGTCTGTAGAGTTGAATTGCTCCCATTTCTAGAAATGCACACAATCAAGTTTTCGAGGTAGTGCTCTGAAAGAAGCAGTGTTAGATTAGTTCAAACTCATATATACTCACGTCTGTACGAAGTGCTTTAATATTTTTGCCACCTTTTCCAATCACTGCTCCAGCATTCTGGAAAATAGTTTTCAGAAATTACATTATGACCACTCAGCACAGACTAAGTTTTTGAACTCAAGACTAAAAACAGCAAAGCTATTTTTGCTGGCCCAAGAGGTGGAGGGAGGTACCACTCTGACACAAAAAAAATTTGCCGAAAGCTCTTTCAATCACGGAACACAGCACACAGAGAAAGATAACTCAGCTTTGCCACTAGTATTTCCATTCCAAAGAGAAGTTTTAGGCAATTCTGCCTATGTTGAACTTCTCATAGACTAGATCTATTAAAAAAACCAAACTAAATTAGTGTAATGTGGGTCAATTACTTCCTCAAGTATCTGATCAGCTTTTTTTTTTTCCTTATGGGATATGTCTGCATATTCCACTTTTAAGCTCCAAACATTTGATAATTTCAAGTGCTAATATTGTTTTGCACATAGGTAAAGTAAGTAATTTCTCAGAGCAATATAAACTGAAAAAGGCTGAAATGAATGTTAACATCCACCAACTTCATTAAAGCCACCAACATTAACAGGAATAAACTGACAAATAGTAAAAATAGTAATTGGAAAACCACATTTTTACCAGGTTCTTTCAAGGAGTCTAGAAAAAGTACTGCTTTTATTATGCACATACGTTATGCTAACAGCATGCAAAACATTTAAGGGTATTCATATAACTTGGCTATTGGTCAGAAATGCCACACAGCGTTCAGGGTACATTCTTTCACACCAACACAAAAGACTGAGATACTTAAGAAAGCATAAATCATCTGTAGCAACTGGAAACACCAGAGGAAATTCACACACAGCAACTTTAACTATTTACACTTGTCAACAAAATCACTGCAATCCCTGAAGGATTACTCCCATACCTCTTCCTGTTGATATAGTTGAACAAGTTTAGTAGATCTATTTGGGAGAATTACTAAAATCCTAAGTTCTCATCTCACATATTTATTAAAATCACTAATTTATAATCCTCTAAAAACCTTCTTTTCCAAAGACTCATATACAGCTCAAAATAGCTACCTTCCATTCAAATGTAAAATTATCTTAGAATCTTTACTGCTATACTTGTTAGAAAGTATATATTTTTAATAAACCCTATATTGATCCTTAGGGACTTAGCCTTTTAAGAGAACTTGGGAGGACAATTCCACTGCAATACACCAACAACTACCATTCCTATATACTGAAAATTAATCTATTAAATTATCTTACTTCAAAAAAAAGCACATTATCTCTCTACACTTATCTCAACATACACTTTGTCACCACCATCTTCAACAATGCCACACACAAAACCAGTAAAAAAGCATACTTTGCTCTGAAGCAAGATGCGCAGTTCAACCATCTCATCAGTGTTCCGAGATCTTTTGAAGGCCTGCTCTTCCTCCATATCTTCTGCAGGACGTTTGCCTGTAGAGAGGTCCATAGGGGGGAAACAAAAACATTTATTTAACTTTCTAAGTCATAATGAAGTGGAAGACATGCCAAAGTTACGCTCTGTACTATTAATACATTCTTTCATATTAGCACAAAACTAATTACAGATGTCTATTCTGAACATCCACAGCACAGAACCCAGTCTTCACGTCAACCACTTTCTTACCGATTAACAATTGAAAATGCATTTAAAAATCTGTGAAGTGTGGCTTAAATGAGAATGTTGCACACAGTCAGTAAGAAAGTCATGACATTTTAGACACATCTCAAGGAATGCAGTATCACCCACTTAGTATTTATTTATAATTTCAATTGGGGAAAACCTGTCAGGCATTAAAGCTCAAATGTAGTTTGTCCAACACTGAAATTCTGGTGAAATAATAGTAAAGTAGCACTTCAGATGCTCTGCAGAAAACTGGCACAAATCAACAACAATAAGGCCCAAACTTCCCTGGTAATTCCCAAGATATTTTCTATTAAGCTCTTCAGCAATATTTCATATATTCGTACTCCTGCATGTAACAATTACAATGAACAAAATGCAATTTACAGTTATGTCCCATAGTATTCATACATTTTCCATACAGCTATGAAATATTTTTCAGTGTTTAGAAATAACATTCAGTTCTCATGTCTAAAAAATGCCAACAAAAAGATTATGTATTTATGCTTCACATGCATGTGTAATGACACATTAATTAAAACAGAAGACTTTTAATGCAGAACACAAAATTACTGCTGATGCGAATGTATGGTGAAGTTAAATCATTATAAAATTCTTTGAAATACTAAAATTTTTAATAAATAGTCCTTTAAAAAATTTACCATTTGTCTCCGTGTTGGTAAAGGTCTCCTCTTGTTGTTCAGTCTCCATTGCCTTTTTTTATGTAGGCAAGCAAAACCTGTTGAAAAATAAAGATGGTACATTTTTTTTGTCAAAAGACAGACTGTACCTCAAACTAAAATGAAAAAAATAACAGAACTGCTAGAACTTACCGCTATTATATATCCTTGTTGACTGACAGAAACTCAAGTATTCTGGGTGGGATCAAAATCCAACAGCCTATTGCTTCAATAGCCTATGAAAACAGCATGTATCAGTTGTGAGTCTTCCCATGTTATGTGTCTGATTCTGGTACAGTCAGAAACCAAAGGGTTGACCTAAACTATTGCTGCAAATGTTTTCTTATAAAAGTATATCCAAGCCAAACACACTACTAAGAGAAGATAAAGGCCAAATCTGTAGACATACATAAACTCTTAATTACACTGTCTGAATTACACTTTCTGGGCACATACAAATTTTAAGTAACCACATAATCTCAACATTATAGGATATGTGCTTCTGTTTCACTTTCTATACGGCACTACACCAAAAACTGGTCCTGATACTTAGGTCAGCACTATTTACACTTAATAAAAAGTCCCGGTAATCATCAGCATTTGTTCTATTAATTCTCTACTAGTACACATTTGAGCATGTGTTCCTCTCAACTATAATTGATGAATAATATAAAAATTAAAAATTCCAACTACACTATAATAAATGTCTTTTTAAAAAATCACCTTCTGCAGTTACATACAACCGCATGCACACACCCCCAAACCTCCAAAAGCACTGTACTTCAGTACAATTTTCTGAAATAGACTGTGACCTGCTTTTATCTACTAAGTCACATTAGCAAGAAGTGTAAATAAAAAACCCACAATTTTCCAACTTGCTATCATTAAAAATGTGATTTACAAATCCAGCCAAACAATCACATATGTCCCGTTGCATCCCATTAATTTCCACTGTCTCAACAAACAACAGGCACTCATTCTTGTATCCATAATCGGGGGAGAGGTAATGGGGGTGGGGAAGAAACGGATTCTGACTTATTAAACGTACCCTCAGACAGCTATGTGATTACTGCCCTGCTTGTAGGGGCTAAAAGTAGGCTCTGTCTTCCCAACACATGCCGGTACTTCCAGGTACTTGAAGTGGGCTAACAAGCATACACAAGTTTAATAATAGGGGGATCTCAGGTAGACATTAATTACCAAAATTGCGCTGTTACGTGAACGGGCAGTAAGGGAATACATGGACAAAATGTGACAGCCCTTTCAGACACCGGTTAATCTACTTCCACCTATCTCATGAATTTAAGGCAGCAGGTAGCAAACTGTTATTAGTTACTGTTACAATTCACGGCTTAGGCTCTCCTAGTCCACCTTCCCCACACGTCATGTCTCCTCACTAATCTCGCTCAAGTAGGCAAATCGAGGACATTCACGTAACTGATACTCAGGTTCCCTATGAACACTGAAGGGCTAAACCGGACAAGAGAGGTGGAACCAGCAACCACAGACCTAAGAGCTGAGAAACATGAGAGCGCCTCCAAGGAGCAGCGGCACTTCTCGCCTGCACCTCTCTTCCCCACCCCCTCCTTCCCTGCGTCTCCAGCCGCCCGCGGAGCGCGGCGGGGACGAGGACGAGCGCGGCGGCGCTGCGGCACCCCCGCGGAGCAGAAGGAATGGCGCCCTGAAATGGCGCCCGCCGGCCCGCGGCGAGGCGGAGCCAGCAGCGGAAGGGCCGCCGCCACCACCACGCGGCCGCGGGGAGCGTTACCCGGCCCGGCCCGGGCGGACACAAAGAAGGTGCCCGGCGGCTCAAAGCCCGAGGCAGCGGGCAGAGCAGGGTCAGCCCTAGAGCCACGGGCACTCCGCCCGCCCCCTAAAGCGGCTCGACAGCGATGCGGAGCCTCCGCCCCCCGCTCGGCCTCTGCGGCTGCTTCCGTGCAGGCCGCGGCCCAGAGCGCCCTCGCTGCGCTCGCCATAATCCCCAACAGCAGCTCTCCCCGGGCACCCCCACCCCGCCCTTGGAGCGCGCCCGCTGCCGCTGCGGACCCTGCGCTCTCCCCGCGGGCACACAGGGCCAGAGGCCGTCTGAGGGCCCTCAGCAATAGCCCAGGCGGCGACACACCAGTGTCCTCCACGCATCCTCTTCCCCGTTCTACCGCCAACCCCACGGAAGCGCTGGGGCCACGGCAGCCCGCAGGGGTTAAGGCCCCACTACAGGAGACACAGGCCGTCTCACACCGCTGTGTCACGCCGCGTCGCCGTGCGGATTACATCGGCGGCTCTATCGGCCCAGGGACGGCCTTAACCGACCTGTGCACTTCTCTCGCCCCTCTCCCCTCCTCCCCGGCCCCGGCCGCACGGTGCCGCGGGCTGCGCGTACCTGCGCCCGCCGCCAGCCCCGCCGCGTACGGGAGAAAAAGGGGAGCAGCCCCAGACTCCGACGCGCACATCCACCAGCGCCACCCGCGAGTAGCCCCGCCGCCACTCCCCGCGCGGCCTCGCCGCCACCTCGTTGGGTGAGGCCGCTGCCCGTCAGCATAGGAGGCGGCGCCGCGACCCGCACCGCCCTCCGTGAGGGAAAGTACGAGACGAGCCCGGGGAAAGGGTGGCGCCACTAGATCCGTGCCGCGGCCGGCCGGCCTGCCTTCCCTACCTGGGCTGCGGGAGCCGCGCTAGGAACAGCGCGGGCAGTGAGGATGGGGCCCAGAAAAGCAGGAGTGGCTGCGGCCGGGAGAAGAGAAAATGGCGGCTGCTAAAACCCCGCCTTGTGCGTGCCGCCCAGCGCCGGCGGTGGCGAGACTCTCGCGATGATTCGGTGCGCGCCTCCCATTGGCTGGCGGGAGCTCGCGGCGCTTTTGCGGAGCGCGGGCTCGGGCGCTGCCCGATCCCTGAGGCCGGCGGGGCCGGGGCCGCCCGCCGCCAGCGCTGCTCGCCGCGGTGAGTCGGGCTCGCGGCCCCTCCGAGGGGCTGCGAGCTGCCGCCTGTCCTCATTCACATCTTCCTCCTTCTCTCCCTCCCTCCCTCCCTCACTCCTTTCAACTCCTCTGTTGAAAACTGCGCTTTACTTGGGTTAGCTCGGCAGTATCTTCCGAGTGGTGGATCTTTTGGGGAGAGCTTGGAGTCAGGTTGTTCTTTTGTTCGCGCTAAAGGCTATAATGGCAAAAATGCCCCAATAGACACAGCAGAACCCACACCTGGTGATTATTAAATATTCTTACTACAGGTTTTGTTTTCGTTGTGTTTGTAGAAAGATTGAGTTACTCAGTCGTCCTTTTTAAGGGGTGCACGATCAAAGCACAGTTAGACAACCTAATATTTTTTCAGTTTTGTAGTAGTGACATGGTTGCAGGACTTGAATGCACCATTAGCAGGTGTACTAGAGATACCAGATTTGAAGATGTTACAGACTTCCTCGATGGCAAAGAGCCTCGCAGAGGAATCTGAAATCGATTGGAGCACTGGGTAATTATCAGAGGCATGAAATTAAGCAAAACCAAATCCAGATTCTGCCCCTGGGATGCAGTAAAGCTGGGCACAAGTATAAGCTGGGAGAGGAGTGTGTGCAGAGCAGCCCTGCACAAGGGATCTGGGGTGCTGGTTGGCAGCAGCTCAGGCTGAGCCAGCAGTGTGTGCCCGGGCAGCCAGGAGGGCCAACCCCATCCCGGGCTGCATCAGACACAGCAGCACCAGCTGTGACTGGGATCATCCTGCTGGATTCAGCCCTGCTGCAGCCTCACCCCGAGTCCTGTGTGCAGTGCTGGGCCCCACAGCCTGAGAAGGGTGGGAAGGTCCTGGAATGGTCCAGAGGAGGACAACAGAGCTGGTGGAAGGGCTGGAAGGCACAGCCTGTGAGGAGAGGCTGAGGGCTCTGGGTTTGTCTGGTTTGGAGAGAAGGAGGCTCAGGGGTGACCTCATTGCTCTGTACAGCTCCCTGAGGAGGAGAGAGGGAGCTCTCTACCTAGACAGGGAGTGCTGGTCTGTTCCTGGCATCCAGTAAACAGGAGATGTGGAAATGGTTCAAATCTATTTCAGGGGAGCTTCAGACTTGGCAATAGGACTATTTTCTTTACCAAGGACAACAAAGCTTGTGAAAGGCCTAGAGAGTAAGTGGTGTTAGGAGTGTTTGAGGGAGCAGGGTTGGAGAAAACGAGGCTTAGGGTAGACATTATTGCTCTCCACAGCTGCTTGAAAGGAAATTGTTGTAAGGTGGGGGTCAGTCTCTGGAACAGACTTCAAGGTCTGTTCAAAGGAAGTTCAGGTTGAACATCAGGAATTTTTCACAGAAAGGGTGTTTAAGCAATGAACAGGCTGCCCAGGGAGATAATGGAGTCACCATCTCTGGAACTGTTCAAGAAGTGATGGCACTTGGTGCTGTGATGTAATTGGATGGTGGTGTTCAGTCAGAGATTGGACTCAATGATCTTGGAAATCTTTTCCAACCTGAATGATTCCAGTTCTAAGAGCATGATCCAATAAATACTGGAACAGGCTTCTTGTAGAGGTGCTGATGCCCTAAACCTGTTAGTTTTTAAGGTGTGTCTGGACAATAACCTTGGTAACATGCTTTTACTTCTGGTCAGCCCTGAATTGGTGAGGTGGTTGGACTAAATGATCATTCAGAGTCCCTTCCAACTGAAATACTTCTACTCTGTTTGTGCAGAAGAACTTCCTAAACTAACAAAAAGTTACCGTTTATTAGTCACTGATGTCCTTGAAATGATAGCTGCCAAGACTTGGTGCTATTGCAGCCAAGCCCTGTGCTGGGTCTCTAAATAAGAGTGTTTCAAGCCAGCTTTCTGTTGTCGGGTACAAATCTTTCAATCACAGACTGAAAGTAACTCCTCTGATATAAGTGTTGATAGACCTCAGCTTGGTTCTGTAGATCCTCTTCTGTTTGTAACAGTGCTGGTGAAGTGGGAGAATAACATCTCAGGTCAATTTCTAAAGTAAACTGTGTGTTAACAGAAAGAAAACCATAAAAAAGAGAAAATATATTTTAAAACCTACTGCTCTTATGGTTTGGATTTTTTTTGTCCATTCACTTTCAGTCTATAAGGAAAAGGTTTCAGTTATATATTTCTAATTTAATCAACAGAAGAAAAGTGTCATTGCTTGTATAAGTCTCCATACTTTTCTTATATTTTGCACGTAACTTTTATGCTGATAATTACACATACCTTTTATGCTGATTGAAACATTGAATGTTGGAAATGCCTGTGAATTGTAGAAGTGTTTTTAATTTAATTTTTTTATACAACATAAGCATAAAACTTGTAATAATTTCAGTTTTTGTCAAAAGATTAAGTATGTCTTTCTGAATTCCATTTTAGGGCATTCAGTCTCTTAACATAAAGGAAAATGTCTACATCTAGCATTGTAGCAAGAGTGGAAACCTGGCTTTCATCCACATGGCACGTTAAAGTTCCTTTAACATGGCTGGAAGCATGTATTAATTGGATCCAGGAAGAAAATAATGGTAGTAATTTAAGTCAAGCTCAGATTAACAAGCAGGTATTTGAGCAATGGCTTCTTACCGATCTGAGAGACTTGGAATATCCTATTTTGCCTAATTGCATCTTAGATACTCCCAGGGGAGAGTTATCCGGCTGCTTCTCTATACAGATTGATTCACTGGTGGATGTTAGCCAGCCAGCATATTCTCAGTTGCAGAAGCTAAGAGGGAAAAGCACTGTAAATGAAGAAGTAACAGCCAGTACTCAGGCATTTCAGAAGCCCTGGGAAGCAAAGCCTACTCGAATGCTGATGCTACAATTAACCGATGGCATACATCAAATTCAGGGCATGGAGTATCAGCCAGTGCCTGTTCTCTGCAGTAATCTCCCTCCTGGAACAAAAATCACTGTACAGGGCAATATTGCATATCGTCTTGGAGTTCTTCTGCTTAAACCAGAAAATGTGAAACTGTTGGGGGGTGAAGTTGATGCTCTTCTTGAGGATTATTGTCAGGAGAGAGTTCTTGCTAGGTTAATTGGAGAAGCTGAAAACCCTAATTCTGATGGACGAGCTGGACATGAACAGACTTTTTCAAGGCCTGTGGATGAGTTAGAACAAATTCTTGGTCCTTCAGATGAAGAGCTCTTAGCCAGCCTTGATGAAAATAATGAATTTACTTTAAACAACAGAACATCTTTAGAAAGTGGATACTGTAGTAGAAGCAACAATTTTAATACAGCTTCAGGTTCACTGACTGCTCACAATGGGAATGTTTTGCTACAAAAATCTGGAAGCCCTTTGCCTCGCTCAGATGAACAAGTTTCACCTCCCATAGGATACTCTGATGGCTTTTTAAATGACTTTCCGTTAGAAGATGACTTTCTTCTGGAAGAAGAGATGCAAAGAGAGATGGAAGAAGTGCCACCAGTGGAGATTAACAGAAACATTACTGGCAGACTTCCACATACATCTCGAAGCTCCTGCAATTCATCTTTAAATGGCACTGGTGAAGAAGACAATGAGAATGAAAGAGATAAGCCCAGGGAAGCAATCAGCAAGGAAAAGAACATGAGAAGAACAATATCTGATGAAGATAGAAATAGCATGAGTAACTTTTTGCTGCACAAGGGCTTACATCAGACCTGCAGTTCATCAGCTTTCTCTTTGGAAAATCCTCCTGAGGAGGAGCAGAATTATATAGACCTAGATGAGAGCAGATGTAAACACCAACACATTTCTAACAGCAGGGTATTAAGTGATGATCTTGTATTTTCCTTAAAAATGGATCCAGAAGGAGATCAGCAGAAATGTGATTCACAGATCTTTCCTTGCAAGGCAGTAGAGGCACATTTAGATTTAGATTCTCCACCTTTCACATATATTTCCCTTCTCCTTGCAAAAAAACCAGAAACTGTTACAATTCTGAAAGTTAAATGTTTTATTGTAACTCTCACTGGAAACCTCACAAAAAGTAATGGGTCCTGGGGTATAAAGGCAAAAATTTCTGATGGCTCTGCTTATCTTGAAGTAGATTTTGCTGATGAAATTCTAACAAGTTTCATTGGCTTTTCAGTGTCTGAAATGAATAAGGTGAAAAAGGATCCAGCTTTACGTCTAAAACTTAAGGATGGTTTAGAGAAATGTCAAAAACAGCTGATAGATCTCTGTTGTTTGATGACTATTGAGTTTAATCCATTTCAGTCTAAAGCTACTGTATTAATTCTCCAGGATGCTGATGCTAGGCATCTAGAACAATTGAAGAAACGTTTGAATAAATAATATGTGCAAACTTGCAGACTATATATTAGGAAAAGGTTAAGTCAGATTTCCCTTGAAGAACTCTTGAAAGTTAAACTTCAAGTTAAGTGTTGTGTCTTTTATCAGGAATTATAATGTAAAAGTGAGACAAGGAGATGACTTGTTGGAGCACAACTGGATAGATTGTTTCTTATGGTGACAGTATTGGAATAAGATTTCAAATATTTGTATCTTGACTTTTTCATTCTGCAAAATCCTATTTAATCCAAGTAATCCTCAG
The DNA here is from genome assembly GCA_003676055.1 of Chloebia gouldiae. Lineage (NCBI taxonomy): Eukaryota > Metazoa > Chordata > Aves > Passeriformes > Passeridae > Chloebia > Chloebia gouldiae. The sequence continues at coordinate 13,550,153 of QUSF01000011.1, forward strand.
TAGCAGAATTTGTCAGGAAATTTATAACAATGAACAAACCATCTTGTTATTTTACTTTTTCAAGTACTTACCCGATTTTTAAAAGAAAGGTGCAGGAGACGCAGTTTCTTTCTTGGAGAAAATCAGTTGAATAAATTTAAATCAAATACAGTCCCTTCTGCTTATGCCAATCTGAAGACTCAAATCTGTATTCACTGTGCAAGAACCGAAAGCATAGAGAAATTAAAAATTGTCTTCTAAATATTTAGATGTGAGGAAAAAAATCCAATCCTCTACAAAAAGGAGATTTAAAAACCCTCTATTTTTACAAATACTTTAAAAGAAAGCCAAGTGTTTTAAAGTGTTTATTAGCAGAAAATTATCATAACGTATGAGGATTCTCTTTTTTTGTTACGTTAATATTAATCATTGCTAGTCGTTTCAAAATTAGAGGCAAATTTATTTATTAACTTTTATGGTTACTTGACTAACCTTTTTACAGAGTAGTCAAATATTTGTGCTCCACACATGTTGTATACTCAATGCTGGTCTTAATTTTGCTTGATTTTTTTAAAATTTCTGCTTCTAAAATAATATATTAAAGTTTTCATTTAAATTTTGGTGGATGCTGCTTAGTCACTTTAAAAGAAAACTAGATATTTTGTTGAGTGTACAGAGTATAAGAAAGTATTTTATTAAGTTTTTTGTTCTTTTTTTCTTCTTCCCATCCTTTCCCCTTTACTTGTTTTTTGGTTTTGTGTTTGTTTTGTTTTGGATGTTTTTGTTTGTTTGTTTTCCTTTGGTTGATTGGTTTGAGTTGGCTTTTTTTCTTGTAAATACATAAAAATTAATATTCTGGCAGGAATAGGGGAACCAATGACAGGAGCAGTTTGCCCAGTGTTGATAGTACTTGCAAAGAATGTAAAATTGGTGGCGGGGAGAGAGATTTTTTTTTTAATTGACCTGTCTTTATCTTTTTTCAAAGCCTTTTCTTTATCTGAACAATGTCTGTTAGGCCATTGAGATTTGCTGTGCAAGACTGTCGATATAGCCTTACTGCTCAATCCCAAATTGAGAACCATGCTTGAAGACTCCAAGGAAAGCTAGAAGTAATTTGCCAAGTAGGGTAAAAATGGAGGAAGGTGGAGCATGGGACATCTTGAGAGTTCTTATGCTTGAGGTGTAAGGGGGGTTTAGGCTTTATTTTGTGCAGTTTATAAACAAAACATCCCTTTCTTTCCTTGCCTCTCCTGTCAAGAGAACCTGAGGAAATTATAAGCCACCTCTGGGTTTATTTTCGGAGGCTTTTGGGAACAGTACATTATTTAGAACTGTACAGCAAAAGCTTTTGCCTGTCTGGAACCTACATTACTGGATCTTGAGTTACAGTTTCAGAAAAAATGGCTTGATAGTAGGAAATTGACCAAGCTTCATTTCATGGAAACCTTGTAGAAGTTACTTGAGCTGACTGTAAACCTCCTCTGCCGTTTTATGGAAATATTTCTCCTATAATGACTTAGGAAACTTCCTTTGAAGTTTTTGCATTAACATGTAAAAGGATAGATGTCTTCAAACTTCAAATGGCACAAATAATCCACAGATTTTATTCTGCTTGTGCAGAGGAAGAATCATGTTATTCAAATTGCAAAATCAAATTAACTGTTGTGTTTGGTTTAGATGATGAAGTCACACCTGCCCCTCTTTTTTTGCATTTGCATCAATGTTTAGCCATGTCTGCTACAATAATTGCAGGTACCTCCTGTTCTCTTCCTTCCTCCCCCACCTTAAAGGCAATGTTACTTGTCTGACATTTTCTTCTTCCTCACCCCCATTGTCATTGTCTTAATTGTCAGCATGTGCTCTCTAGAAAGTCACTGTCATGCCTGTGGTCTAGTGCAAGCAAGATTTCAAGAAAGCTGTTTACAGTATGACTGCTCTGCAGATATTTCAGTGCAATTTTCTGGTATATAAGGTCTCCAGATCTGTGTTCAAGCTTTTAGAATTAATGAGAAATACTGCATAGTTTTTCCAACAAGAAAAGGAATTAAATTAGTTATATTGAGAAAGCATGCTTATTTAAGAGCTGATGTCAAACAGAAAATGGTTTGTGTGGCTATGCATAGCAGTCATTGGTTCTTGCCTTATCCACTTTGTTTCCTCTCAGAATCAACTTTTCTCTTAACAATCTTAGTGATTTGGTGTTCTTTGTATGCATGGTGTGCATATATTGCCTCACTGTACCTGGCAGTGGTGTGTGTCTAAGCTGTTCAGATAACCACTGTTCTTACAGGCTGAATTCACAAGACACGTTGCCACCCCAGCAGAGGTATGGCCACATTTCTGTAGAATACAACAGCACTCCTGCAGCAGCTGCTGAAGGCACTTGTCATGGCAGCTGCTCTCACAAGTTACATGTAGCCTTCTGGCAGAAGACAGCCTTTGCACTTTCTGTCCTCTCTTGTCTACAGCGTATCACCAACTAACTTCTTATCTTTGTTTCAGGTGCTAAGTAGGCTTCTACACTTGCAGCATATGTGACTGCAGTAAGGTCCATGCTCTTCAAGAATCTTTTCCTTTCAATGGGGAAAATAAGCTCTTTTTTTGTTGAAAAAAAACCCAGTCACAGGTCACAGTAAAAACTTCAAATTAATTTGGTGTCAATACATAAAACCTACAATATTCTTATACAGGGACATAGATGTTACCCTGTTAACAATGAAAGTCAGTTCTTGCCTTATGGTTATTCAAGAAAATTAAAACAATTAATGTGCTATGGCAGTAGCAGTCAGAATACCCTTTAAAAGCTCTGTCACTAAGTCAAGCTAGTAGAAAACATAAGGCTCAGAAACTTTGCCATGCCCTAGTTCTTTTCAAGGTATTCACTCAAACTAGAACAAGGCCATGGCTAGTCCAAAAAATATGGCATGTTTCCAAATAGTCTAGGCTGGCAAAAACGGCTTGAGGACTAGTCTAATCCTACTGGATATTAGTTGGGCCACAAATATGCATGTCATTATAACCCTGCAACCTCCTTGTTGAATGCAGGCAGTGCTCTCAGGAAGCAACAGCTATTTGAGATGATGTAATTTCAAAGTATGAGTGAAGAATGTTAAAGGATTTCCTGAAAGATATTCTGAACTGATCAGAAGTGTGAGTTCACAGTAGAAGAATTATATATTTCAAGTCATATCAAAAGCAGAAATTTTGATGGTAATGGAACATGATTAGATGGAACAATAAATATAACATTTGGTTCTAAATATAAAGACCTATTTCTATATAAATCTATATTTATATATATTTCTATTTCTTTATATAAATATATTTATATATTCTCTAAATATAAAGACCTCATGGTCTCACTGTAATAATGTCAAACATTTCTGTTTTGAGTAAAAAGGTAATAACTAAGCTTTTTGCTATAGGGAGGAAAGAATGATTTATAGTACAGTGTTTCTGAATTATCTGGTGGCAAGGAAAATTAAATGTATTTTTCTGAGAGGAAAAGGCAGAAAGGACTTTAAAATGTAAGTAACACCTCTCATTTCAGATCATATTCTCTGGTGTTATGCTCCTAGAAGGAGCAGAATATCAACAGTAATAACAGCCAATGAGAGGATAAAGATAAACTGACATTGCAACTCCTGAATTTAATAGAAGAGTTTGCAAGTTTCTTACAAATCAGCTGCTCATCTAAATGTATCAGTCTGTCACTTTTTTCCTTAAGGACTTTATTATTCCTTGTTATACTGGATCTTCTAATGGGGTGCAATTGCAATGTGTGGCTGTTGGAATTTGTCCAGCTTCTGATTCTTTTCTTAAGGCTAAAAAAAACTGGTTCTCTCATCTTTTCCAGGAAATGGCATGTGCTCCATCTCCCTGACCACCTTGGCAGTGTCTGCTGGTCACCTGCTTCCTTGTCAGCAGGGTTCTTGTGCTAGGGAATGCTAAATAGGACACAACACCACATGCAGTCTCACAAGGGCTGAAAGCAGAAGGCAGCTGCTCTCTGGGACATGCTTGTTGGTTGTGATGGTCATTGCCACCGCAAGGTCACACGGCTGACTTCTGTTAAGCTGCACACAAGTGCACACAGCTCTTACTCTAAAGCTTCCTCACCAGCTGGTTCCCAACCCATACTGTTGCATGGAGCTATTTCTGCAAGGATGAAGGAATTTGCATTTGTCTTTGTTGATATTCTATTTCTACAAGTCTGCGTGTCCAACCTGTGTTGATTCTCTATCTCTAATTGCTTTCTTTTCTTGTCTTGCCCCTCACTGCCATGTGTGAAAGCTTATCTACCACTTTCCCCTTATCTAAACAATCAGGCACTTCTTTCTAGAGGGAATTAGGTTGGGCAGACATGACTTGACATTGTGCTGACTGTTTCAATCTACCACCACCTTCATATGCCTCTCATGGATTGAGAGGGGATTTGCTCTAACCTCTGGGACTGAGGTTAGACTGTCAAATTATTAATTCGCTGGATCCTCCTCCTGGAACATGGGTGTGGCACTTGCCTTTTACCACTCATCAGGTACTGCTGAAACCTTTCCAGTGTCATTGAGAATGTCCTTATGGGACACAAGCCAGCACCCTCTCTGGTCCCATGGGGAGTTGTATGTGTTTGGAGGGTAAAGTAGTCTGTTGCTAAAAGGAGATACTGATACATATGATTTCAGTAAGAAAGACACTCTGACTCTAAAATACCATTTAAAACACTTGTTATCGATGACGAAGACAGACAGGGATGATTTTGAGGTGGTCAAAGAATCTAAATTTATTGTGAAGTACAACTGTATATATAGTATTTTAGAAAGGCTAGTAATGTTTTACTACACTAATTGGGTTAAAAATCACATAAACAAACTTAGGCATTTTAAACAACTCTTGCTTGCAGAAGTCTGATGTAATTTTCTTTTTTACGGTAAACCTGTCTGATTTAATCTTCTTGCAATCTTGATTTAATTCTCAAAGTTCTGTTTGCTCTTGCCAAGGCATCCTATTATCAAATCTCTTACACTAACCAGGTCCAAAGTCCATCATCTGTTTTGTGTCCCAATATCCCAATAACTGGTTATTAGAACTAGCACTTTCAGATAAAGACAAGGCCATGCAGGTGGCATAACCTCTGGTACACGAACTTTGTCAAGACAAGCAGCTGCTTCCTGAGTCCTCCAACACTGTGCTGCCTGAGCTTGTCCTACCACCAAGAGATTTGCTCTGCCCAACACAGCCTGAAGGCCACACTGGCTATGCAGAGCACAGACCTTACCTGCTCAGGTTAGCCATGACATGTCACTGAGCTGTCATCACTTTTTGGTCAGCATCTTTGCATTCCCCTGTCCCATTACTTGCAGTTGGTTGTAATACCTTTCTACAGATACTGTTAGTAGACTTGGGAAACTTAGTAGGCTTCTTGTCATCTGCTCATGGATCACCTGCTTCTTCCAGTATCCCTGTTGCCTCTGTAAGCTCTAAGTTATTTAGGCTGTGTCAGAGGTTTCATACTGTAATACAAGTCACAATTTATGCTAGCTTTAAAATACTTCTTCTGTAGTGGCACTGCAGATGGTAGAAGAACATTTTTGGCTAGATGATACTACCTAAAAAGCCATGGTAATATATAACTTACTGCTTTGTGGCAGGTGAATACCAAAACATTATTTTCATGGACAAAACTAACATTGATTTCAGCAAAGTTCAGTTAATATAAAAAAGGGGGAATGTCGGCTTCACAAATACCATCTGAATTGGTAATACAGCATAAACCAGAGAGGTGAGCTAAGTTGGGTGAACTGAGAGGGATATTCGTAGAAGGAGTAACTGATTAGAGGCCTTTCAGGATAAGGGTATTTCCCTGTTTACCAGGGAAGCTCTCACAGTCATTGTGGTAAAGAAAATTTGCCTCAATTCTGTGGCTATTCAAAAAGCAGTAGGAATTCCAATTGACTGAGAGAGAACATCTAATCTTCAGCCCTGTTGAGCACCTTTATGGTAGGTGGAGATTGGAGCTGGAAGACATTCCATACTTAATGCTCTTAGTAGCTAAATGAGCGTCTCCCTGCACATTGACTTAGATTTTTTAGCTTAATTCCTTGTATAAACCTCAGAGATATCCAATATAGTTAATTTAGCTGGTATAGTCCACCATGACGTGTTAAACAACTTCTTGTTTGCATGCTTGATAGGTTGGAATTTTCTTCTAGGATGAGAATAGTAATTTCTTTGTGGAGGGGGTGGGGAAGCTCTACAGAGAGACCTGGAGAGACTTAATCCATGGGCTAAGGACAGCTTCATGAGGCTCAATGGGCCAAAGTGCTGTGTCCTGCACTTGGGTCACAACCACCTCATGCAGAGCTATAGGCTGGGGGAGGAGTGGCTGGAGAGCTGTTCCGCAGAAGGGGACTTGAGAGTGCTGCTTGAAGCCAGCTTGGATAAGCCCTCAGTGTGCCCAGGTGGCCATGGAGCCCTATGGCATCCTGTCCAGTATCAGCAATGGTGTGGTCTGCAGCACCAGGGCAGTGATTGTTTCCCTGCATTTGGCAATGATGAGGCCACACCTTGAATCCTGTGTTCAGTTCTGGGCACCTCACTTTAAAAAGGTCATTGAGCTGCTGGAGAGTGTCCAGAGAAGGGCAACAAGGCTCCTGAAAGCCTAGAAAATGTGTCTTATATGGAATGGCTGAGGGATCTGGGTTTGTTCAGTCGGCAGGAGAGGAGGCTTTGGGGGGACCTCATTGCTCTCCACAACTCCCTGAAAGGAGGGTGTAGTGAGGTGGGGGTCAGTCTCCTCTACTGTGCCAGTGAGAGAACCAGAGGAAATGGCCTTAAAATGAGACAGGGGAGAATCAGTTATTATAGGAATATAATAAAAATTACTATATTTTTTTCACTGTTAGCATGGTCAGGAAATAAGTTTCCTTGGAGGTGCTCAAGAGGAGTCTGGATCTGCTGCTGAGTGGTGTGGTTTAGTGATTTAGGGGTTACAGTGGTAATGCTGGACAGTGGGACTGGATGATCTTAAAGGTTTCTTGCAACCTTGGCAATTCTATGATTATTCTATGAAAAGCAGATTATTATTTCTGCTTAAAGGGTCAAGGATTTATTTTATTGATGTTGATAATCACAGTACAAGAATGAGGCAATGGTGGCACTAACTGCAAAAGATGAAAATCTGATCTCATATTTAAAGTACTGGGAGAATAACAACCTTCACAAAGCATTCTTTCAAATTAAACATCAAAATGCTAAGCTGAAAATATACCTATGTTGAAAGAATCTGTGATGGAAAAGATTGTGATTTGTGATAATTAAGAGGAAATATCGTGCTCCACTAACAGCATTTACCAAAAAAAAGTATCATTTCAACCAAAATATTCACAACTGACTTTCCTGCTCCTAGGGCAATCTCTTGTTATATTTATAATTCCAGCATGATCATAACTTAACAGATGTGTACTATATAAAAAATTTGGGCAATTAATTATTAAACAACAAATCTATCATTTATAAAGAAATACAGCAGCCTCTAATGCTGCTGACTGCCTAAGCATATGCTTAGGTAATTTACTCCCTTGTACTAACTGTTAGTGTAATTCCCTCATACAGTGTCTCCATACTAGAAAGTGCTATTAAGTAGAAACTGTAAATAAGTATCTACTTCTAACTTAAAACATTCAAATTATCTTTCATTAGATACCTTTCTATGAAAACACATCTTTTGTCTTAAGCCTTTTATTTACAAAATGGATAACTCAAATACAAATACTGAAAAATTCATTTGAGCTGCCAAGAATATTCTGCCAAGCATATGTGCAGTAAGGGCCAGTATAAATAATATATTACTTTAAAATAAATGTTAGTGTACAGAAGAGCACTTCCATATAAGAAACTTTTTATTTTAGAGATAGTCAGATACAAAGGCAAGCATCAGCTTTTAAGTGCTACGGGAATCACATTGAATAGTGTAGGCAAAGGCAAAACAGGAGAAAAGTAGATGTCTTACTTATGAGGCCTGTTGCTATTCATGAAAGAGCATTAGGCTAATGTTCATGATATTTTTTTTCTAATACATTGTCAAAAAATATGTAAATCTTTTATCTTTTAATGTAAAATAAGAAAGGACAGTGGGAAATAATCCTCAGTCTCTAGCCAAGTACTTATCTACTGTCTAATATTGGTGATGGTTGATGACTAATCAAGAGACCAAAAAGCCCTAAAAATCTGGTTTTCTTCTGTCAAGTGACACTGGTTAGAGAATTCGCCCAAACAACACTTTGGCGAAACTGTTGTTTCCCCAAATGCATTTAAAACTCCTGATTCAGTGACTATTCTTCTATTTCTATTATTTGACAAATACAATTGAGAGTTAGTTTGATCTAATAATATCTTCAAAATGGCCTTTATAATAATCAGTAAATTAGGCCCTGGGTACATGTACAAAAATAAAGAGGTAGCATAATTGTGAATATTGACAGTTCAGTACTAGTTCTCCATATACAAGCAGTGATTGTTAATCACTCTGCAAAGACAGAAACAAGTATACAAAACACAGCATGTCTACATATTTATATGTTTTCCATATTGTTTTAGTAGTAATTTATCCATGTGACACAGAATCTGACATGTTTCAACTGTATGCTCTGTATTGATGGAACTTTTTAAAAACATCAGCTTGTAGATAGAAATTAAATATTAAGGCCTCTGTTGCTGCTTCTTTGTAGTGGGAAGCTTTATTTACAGAAGTTTTTTCCTCCTCTGAAAATACATGAAAATATGTGCTAAGGAAAATATTAAGCTTTTGATAATCTTAAAAAACTAGTTTAAATCCACAGTTTATGTTATTTGTGCTGACTCATTATTTCATTAGTAGTTTTGAATCCAAGAATCTAGTCTTCAGTGCAATTTACAACTTTACATCTTCCTGAGAAATGCTTTCATATTATACCAAGCATTTAAATGTTTAAGAAAAATGTTTTGTGATGGAATTAAGCAAAACAAATTTTTATCATGACAGAAGTATATCCTAATATTAGGAAATGGTGTGTCTGTTTCTGACTTCATTTTGGGACTTTAAGGGATTGTTAGAGGAGGAGAATTTTTTAGTGGTAAAGGAAAGGGTGGTTGGAAAGAAAGTCAGGTATCTTAAAGGAAGTGTATTTTAGCAAGATGTTTCCATACTTGATTGGAGAGGGGAAAAGCAAAAGCTTAAATAAAACAACTTTAACCAAACTCAAGCATCATATACAGGTTTTAACTTGATTTGGTTTCTGTAGAAAAGTCTATTTAAATAAACTAAAGTTGCTGTCCTAGGTAAGGAAACCATGTGCTTTACACATATAGTGTGGTTGATGTTGCTCTAGTTGTATGCACAGGCCATTCAATAGCAAAACTTTTATTGGACACTCTCATAGCAGAACTTATCTGCCAAAACCTTCATGCTGCTCAATGTTTTTTTTTTACCATTCTGTCTCATTTGGAATGTTGTTGAAATTAAAAACTTGTATAATAATTCTACAGAAAAAGCCTGCAAACCTCTCAGATGCTTTGGGTGACCTCATGCTTTTCAGACACAGGAAGTCAATTTGTTTGGGTTTTATGGGGAATAGGTTCAGTGCAATTAATTATTTGTGGTACAATTGACACAGACTGACAATTGTTGGACATTGTGGTATTGTTATATATCCATACTGTTATATGTCCCTATTGTTGGACATTGGTATAAAGATGTGTAAGCTAATATAATTTGTGTCATTTTGCAGGAAGTTGGGTAATAACCCTAGTTAATAACCCATCTTGCACCTAAAATTTTAGGTAAAATTTGGCTGACTGAAAAAATATTAAGGACCTGATAACTTCATATCTTAGTTCTGCATTTGCTTTAGATCTTTATGAAACATACTGGCCACTAAAAGAAGGTATTAAAACCTTCCTGGTCCTGTTTTCATGCTTGCATGCCATCTTCTATATCTGTGTTAAAAACAATCAAAACCATCGCCATTAACTGCTGGGATAAAAATTCTCTGTAGTTGTTTGTTGCATTGTGTTTTAAGACTCCCCTACATTATGGTTTCTCCTTCTCCCCCGATATGGGTCTCTAGTCCCTCTCTCCTTCCCCTCCTCCCCTTCCTCTCTGCCAATCACCCTGGTTATGTAACCCTCAATGGTCACCCCTAGCCCCAGGCTTCAGCCCTCCATCCAGAAGCTTCCACCAGAGGCCTCGGGTGATAGGCTGGTCCCTGGGGACTTCCCCCCCTTTTCTCCCTACTGGAAGTTTCCCATGAATGACACCCCGGTTCCCACTGCCTCATTGGTTAATAGTTGTTCTCTCCCCTGGTTACCGCCCCAAGTTAAAAAGGCGCGCACACCAGTGCTCCCCGCTTTTTGGGGCAGACTCCCCTTCGGTGCTGTTCTTCCCCGCGCGGATCTACAATAAAACTGGACTGCAGTCTACCTCAAGAAGACGGCTCCTTTCGTCTGTTACCGCTGTGTTGTGCATCCCCCACTGGCTCAGGCGGGCTTTCGACCCACGAGCCACGACTCTCGCCGACGCACGGACACGCAGCTATAGAGCGTGGCTTCAGCTGCCAGCCGGTGCCCAGGCGCTGGGCTAGCCGTATCATCGGGGGCACCGCGGCAGTTTTTGGGCTGGATTTTAGCTTGAATTAGTTCACTGAGGTAAAAAGGAGGAAATACTGCAGGAGTGGAAAGAAGCATGGGGAGGGACACTGAGAGTGCATATGCCAGTTTTTTTGTGTGTGGAGGCATAGCCACTGTTCTGATGAAGGATAGCAACAGGCATCCTTTAGAGTCAGCAGGAGGGAAATAGGATGAAAATATAAAAAGAGGGAAGTCAAGAACTGAAGGGAAGGAGGCTAAGAGGTAGAGCAATGAGTATCAAAATAAGAAAAAGCTTACTGTATCCATTGTTTTCTTTCATGAACCAAATAACGTCTTTATTAGGAGCAGAAAAGAATAATAAAGAAGGATGGAAAAAGAGAAAATAAAAGCTTTATGTGATATTGAAATTATATGTGATTGTAGGAGGCCCAATTCAACTGTGAAGCAGCTAAGAATGAAAATCATACATATTAATAATGATTAAATACTTTCCTGCTCCTAGGACAAAAGCTACCAGTGAAGATATACAAAATAATTTGAATAAATTGATAAATTTGAAGGGGCTTAGTATCTACAGTGTTTCTTGTTGAAATTTTCCTATTGAAAGAGAAAGGAAGGCACAGTGAATCATTATTTCCTCATAAGTATTCCACTGAACTCTAATTTCTTAGAAGTGTTAAAGTATAGACTGTAGTTTTGTGAATGAGTACAAAAATAAGGTAACAGTAATAATAATATGTTTGTCTTTTTAAGAGGTGATAACACAGGATCATTGAATTTTTTAGGTTGGAAAATGTCTCTTAAGATCATCAGTCCAACTGTTAATGTAATAAAACATTACCTTTAATAAGCCTTTAAACAGTCTTGAATCATGGTGCTAACTAAATTTTTCCTGTTAGAATTCAGAAGGCCATGCAATGCAGGTATCACACAAGCAAAGGGAATTGTATGTTTAGGACTTTAGTGCAAAGAAAAACAAAATGTGGTGTGTCTTGATATATTTTGAACCCAATTCTACACCATCTTGTTCATTCACTGGACTAAACTCAATGCAGTGCATACAAGGTCTGTTGCAGCACTTCACCCATCCTTCCACTGGTTAGTAGCATAGCTTTCTTTTAGGTACCAATATCCAAATTCCTCTAAGCTGCATAAGTAAATAGTGAACTGGTTCTAATTGGAATATATACAACCTTACTGAATTTTATAGCACTATTTACAACAGTGAAGAAGAGAATGGGTGAAGGTTGAGGAAGGATTCTTGATGCTGACTTTTCCCCTGATGTTTTTTAAATAATGCATTTATCTGTTCTTCATTTCTCTTAAGTATCCTCTCCAGCTGTGCAGTTGTAATTCAGCAGTGTCATGTGTTGTCATTTCTGCATTAGTAAATAGGTAGGACCTATTTACTGAGTAATTATGAAATAACCTCATAATGAAATGCAGGAAAGGGTTCTAATTAAATTTTAAAGTTGCTAAACAACTATTCAACTTTAAATGAGAATTTTCAATACACTTATCCTAATGAGTTCTCAGAATACATTACTAAAATATATAAATTATACGGTAAACACAAAATATGATTTTTCACACTTCCAGTGTATATAAAATCATTTGTAAACAAAATATACTCATACACAGGAATTTAAATATTATGGTGGAATAGTACATCAACCACATGAAATTTTTAATACTTTTTTTAATATATAACCAACAATAAAGAAAGCCTGTAAAGACTGATATCAATAACCCATGTAGTCCAGTATTTTGTCTGAAAATGTCTAGTACTAGGTGTGGAAGGTAACATGGCAAGGGTAAAGTACCTCCTGGATTCTTTCAGCATTCTCTGGCATCCTCAGCCAGAGATTGTATCTTTGCACTTAATAGTTGGAAATCAAGAAAATTACATAATCAGACTAATCCAGATAATCAGAGGTTTTAGTGATCATAAAATACTGTTAAAATGTAGTTCTTGTCTGTCATCTCTGATTCAGACACCACAATGCTTATTTGCAAAGAAAAATTATTTTTTGGATATAAGATGTATTCCTAGTTTTCTTAAATTCTTATGTCTTTCTGTTACCACATAAACCTTAGATAGGTTATTTTGTTTTTAAAAAATTTGGTATGTGCACAGTCTAATACGAGTACAGTTAATGCCATAATCCACATATCATAAGCATTACTTAAACTGTAAAAATAACACCAAAAAACCCAACAAACAAAGATCTCCACACAAGTTAATCTAAGTATGAAAACTGATTTAAAACACTAATTTAACATTTATAAGTAGCATTAATCATCACAATATTAATTAAATATAATTTGGAATTCATAGCAAAGCTACATGAAGGGGCTTTTATAATATTGTTTGAACGATCTTTTTGATAACTGATAAATTCAGTGAGGATAGATAGAGCTAGTCTAAGGAAAGTCTTGATTAGGTTAGAGAAGTAAATACACAGAACTATTTATATTGCTAAGAACAAGTATCTCAATCACACAGAAGCCTTACCAATAATGTAATACTATCTTCCAGTTTCTGACTTTACTGTTGTGTGTACTGCTCATACTACTTTTTCATATTCTTTCTGGTTTTTATTCTTGAATTGTAAATTCATTCTCGTACTATTTTTGTAATTGCATTTTTTGAAGTGAAGCGTCTTATACTGTTACCCTCATTTGGAACTTTTAAGAAGGTAATAGAAAGAACATACAACATAATACAAGGAAACAAACGAAACCTAATGACCCCAAATACAAAACTGTAACACCCTAAACCAAATTCCGAAATTCCTAACCCTTAATTCTAACACTAAGATATGAAATAATGTTTTACGTAGAATCATAGACACATTCCAGTTGGAAAAGATCCTTAAGATTGTTGGTTCCAACCATTCATCCAGCATTGCCAAGTGTACCACTAAACCATGTCCCTAAGTTCCACATCTACATATTTTAAATGCACCCAAGGATGGTGACTCAACCACTTCTTTGTTCCAATGCTTGACAACCCAGTGAAGGAATTTTTACTGACATCCAATCTAAACTTCTCCTGGAGCAATTTGAGGCCATTACCTCTTGTCCTGTCACTGGTTTCGTGGGAGAAGAGGCTGAAACTCACCTGTCTGCACTCTCCTGTCAGGGAGCTCTTTCCTAGTCCTGCTGACCATTGTCATAATGACTGTCTTTGTTGAACCTCATACTGTTTTTCTCAGCCTCAGTCCAGACCCCTCTGCAGGGAACTTCCTACACTACAGCAGGTCAACACTTAATTCATCTGCAGACTTACTAAATGTGCTCAATCCCCTCATCCAGATCCTTGATCAAGATATTAAAGAGCATGGTCCCAATACTGATCCCTGGGGAACACCTATAGTTTCTGGCCACCAACGGGATGTAACTCTAGTCAACAACACTGTCAGTCCAGTCATCCAAGCAAATTTTAACCCAGTGAGCAGTGGACCCATCCAAGACATGAACACCCAGATTCTCCAGGAGAAGGCTGTGAAAAATGTTGAAAAAGGCTTTATTAATGTCCCAGCAGACAATGTTCAGAGCCTATCCCTCATTTGTTAAGTGGATTACCCACTTCATATGGTGATCATAGGATGAAATTAGGTTGTTCAAGCAGGACCTGCCTTTCAGCCCCTCCTGACTGGGCTGTCCTGCAAACGCCATGCAATCACACTCAGGACGATCTGCTCTATGCCTTTCCCTGGTACCACGGTCAGACTGACAGGCCCATAGCTGTCTGGATTCTCCTGACCCTTATGTAGACAAACATCACATTGGCCAGCCTTCAGTCGTCTAAGGCATTTGGCAAGGGCTGAAGATAAATGATAGAATGTGGCTGACAGCACTTTCAAGAGCTCCCTCAGTATCCTCGGGTGAATTCCATCTGGCCACATAGATTTGTGTAGTTCTAAGCATTCTAGGAAGTCACTGACTATTTCTCCTTGGACTGTGGGAGGTTCATTCTGGTCCCTATCCCTGTCTTCCACCTCAGGGGGCTGGGTACCTGTAGTAACATCTCTCTGGCTACAGAGAACAACACACAACTTTCTCAAGCATTAAGGAAGCATTTAAGGAAGGCTGTGAGAAAGTTGTGTGCTCTCTGTAGCCAGAGAGCTGTTGCTACAGGTATCCCAGTAACTTATTGCTGTCTCCAACTTATTGCCCTTTCAGGATACAGGAAATCTAGTGGAATAAATTCTTTGTCCAGAAAATCTGGTTTTCTACTTTTTGGTTTATAATATAATCCTGAAGACAATTTTGGGTGATTATTTTACAAGATGAAGATTATCAGAATGCAGCAGTTTTCCCTCACGTTTCCTTCTGGTTATAGTATTTTCAGTAATGAGTAAGAAGTCAATAGGAAAACAACAGCAGAAGCAGAGTAGGTATTTCTGCCCCAAGAAGCAGAAGTAACTACTTGTGTAACTACTTTTTTATTTTGCATCTCAAAAATATTGAGTTTTTGTTACTGATATGCAAGCGTGAGGATGCATATTCTCAAATTTTTTCTCCACACTCACTTTCCTACAAAGTCAAGGATTTAAGGTTTTATTTGATTTCAGGTAACCACATAACAGCTGGAAGAGAGGCAGCACTACCACCTTACACTCTGGCATATGCTATGTTATAGACATTCTACTGAAAGCAGGGTCTGTGTTGGTAACCACTTCACACACACAACCCCTCCCATTAAAGGTACTCTGCTTTAACTAGACTGCATGATGTGTGTTGCCTCTTAAATGTCTGCTGAGGACATTCCTTGTAACTGCTGTCACTGGCAGCAGTGGCAGCAGTGGCACTCTGGTGCTTAGCACAATAGCTAGGAGAGGAGTTTTTCCTGCACTGTAGATTTCAGCTTCTGAGTTGAGGTTCTGAAAGAGAGAAGTGGGCAAATGAAGTGGGGAGGACTGAGTTTTCAGAAGACAGAAAGTAAGGAAAAGGCAGAGGCTAGAGGAAAAGGAAGCATGAAAGATACAATTTTTTTTTTTTTGTAAAGGGTTGTCCAGATGCAGAGGACAGTCCTGCATTTCTGAGTACCTGGACAAAACACCAGAAAGTAAAAGCTGTAGATGTAAGAGGCAAGCAAGGCCCAGATATAGAAAAAGGAAATCTGGTTATATGGAGACCTGCAGAAGAAAAAGGGAAAAACTAAGGTGAGAAACTTGAACAGCTATGGGAAAGTGTCTGCATATGAACTCTAAGATGATGGTAAATGGGCAGATGCTAAAAGTTGGAACTCTAGAAACTGGCAGGGCTGGAAATAAATGGAAGTTTCACGCTATAGCAGAAAAGGACAGGCAGCCAGGCTGAACATGCAGTGCTTATGAATATAAAGAAAAGAGAGAAGAAAGATAAAACAGGTAGATTCCTTCAAATGCATTTTCCCATGACTGTAAAATTATAAACAGCTGTAAAGTTTTTTTAGGGTCAAAATTCAGAATGTTTTCCTTTTGAAGGATATCAACACCTGAACTATTCCTAAAGCTATCCCAACGTGGATGCAGTTAGACATAAAAAAAGTGGATTTATTTGAAAGACTTCTTTTTACCCTAACAAAATTGGACTATGACCTATAAATGTGCCATTTTTTCTTATCCACAGCTATGTAATTTCTTTATCTATCACATAGAATCACCAAGGTTCTTTTTGCCAGTGGAGTCCTATTTATGCTAGGAATTTCTTCTGGCCTATCTTCTGTCCCGTAGCAATCATATCTTAAGGCATCTCTGATATAAAATGAGATTCTTTGCATGGTTCTAATTTTAGTCTGCAACCTGTGCAATTCATTAGTAAGAAATGAAAAAGAAGATATGGTCACAGTAGCAGAAAGGGAAACCTTTATGCAATCCCCAACTGAATTCACAAAGACATTAAGTATTGACAACTACCTCCAGTACTAAAAATATGGAAGTTTTCCAGTCTTCGAAGTTGCCATCTAATTTTAAAATACAATATCTCTTTGTTTGTAAAAGTTGCTTCTTTAATAAATTTGCTTCAAATATCAGTATATATTGATCTATATCTATATCTATCTATGTATAACTTCATTGTCCAAATCTGAAACCTTGCTTATCATAATGTCTTTTGACATTAAAATTCAAGTTTATTCTTGCTTGACAGTTTTTGCTAATCCAGTTCTTGCTGTTCAAACAGGACATCAGAGCCTATTTTTCACTTGTTCCTTGGTTTTCCTGGAGTAGGTAATGGGGTCTGTTTAGTTTGGCTAAGTCCTTTCAAGAGTGATTTACTTAGCTTATTTTGTCTAAATCATCAATAAATCCTTTATAGGTAGTGGGATTACCAGCACATGCCAGGCAGATCAAAACTACTGACCCCTTTTTGAGATACTAATTACTTTTTAAAAAATTACTTCCCATATGTGTAATATGTTAATTAAAATGTGCCTTTGTAAAATTCATATTTACTAACTCCTTTCTTTTTCCCTAACATCCCAATCAGGTGATTGTGAGGCCTGTTTTAAAACCCTAGGTACTGCTGAAATATCCTCAAATACTATAACACTGATGTATCTATGCTAGCCATGCCCTTATCATAGCTAAATTATGCATTTGAATTGGTATTTAGTCAAGTAGCTGATATTTAACATTGGTTTTGAATTACTGCTGTAATTAAAAGAAATAAGAAATAAGCTGGCATTTTCAGTTCTTCTATTTTCTCTGTACAGATCTTAATTATCTTATTGTAAAAACTGTAATATTTTTTCACAGTTTTGGGGGCCTTTCTATGTGTAATGCAGAATTCAAGCATAAATTATTATGCTGTTATTCCTGCATAAATTCTTTTATTTGGTCTTGCTATAATATAGAAAATATTTTCAAGTGTCACAACATGTTACATTTACTGCATACATTCATAAGAAATCAGAAAACAATGTATAAAAGTATTTCAGCTTCCTAAGGAACCTGACAGTGCTAGTGATGTTGTTTGTTTTCAGTATGAAATAATGAAGAATACTTACTTCAAATATGTTTGCATTTTCCTTCTGGGTATTTTTGAAAATATCTTTCACAACAAGTTCTTATTTCAATAAAAAAACTTAAAAGCATTGCACAGAATCAACTTCTGCACCCATGGTTGTTTTTACTGATGTTATTCTTTTTAATGAAGTTCCAGCTATTAATAGAAATGGTTCTGAGTGGAGACATCTGGAACATAAACATAATTATTCTGTGTACTGTGACTTGATACAATGGGGGAGCGAAGGATATGCTTTCTATCTCTCCAGCAATGAAAATCAATCTATTATCCCATGACCAGTACTAAAAGAAAAAGAAATCCTATCTTGATTTAAATAGGACTATTTCCTATTACAAAACCGCAAAGCCTCAAACAATACTAAAAACAAAATTTGCAGATCCTGGGACAACCACAGAGTAAGTAGTCAGAAGAGAATAGTATCTAGGTTTTGTTCCAAAGGAAAGATAGAAAATGTTCTTTCCTGCTCCTGAAGATGAGAATTTATTAGACCTCTTAGCAAATAATTTAGTTTTACAGTAGATTACCAGGAATTAGTGAGATTGGTTATGTCCCTAATTATGGGTTTTTTTGAAATGTCCTTAGTCTACTTTGAAAAATTTTGAAGTGGAACTTTATTATGCTTACAGAATTGTTTAAAGGAGCATAGCACTCTCAAAACAATGGCCACAGGTTGAATGTAGCAAAGCTAATATAAAAGGTAATGGAAAAAAACCCACTACTTCTCTTCACTACTTAAATTATATGATTGGGTAAATGGATTTCTCTACTTTCTAGGAGTGTGCTTCTACATTAGTCCAGCAGCAATTAGAGAGAAGTTGCTCTGCAAATTATGTCCATGAATCATGTAGTTCATCTTTTTATTGTGTAAAACATAAAAAATTGCTCCTAATCAATGCACTTCAATTTTCTATCTCAAAATAATTTATCATCCCTTTTTGGCCTAGAGTACTTCTGAGATGTTTTCCTGAAATTAAGTAAAAGGAGGTGGTATTTGTATCAGTGAGCAGATTATGGCTATGTAAGGTAAATCTTACTGTGGCAGCAACAAAGACTACATTTTTACCTAAAAGGTCTTAACAAATTGATCAATGCATTTAGAATAATTAGTTCACATTTCAGATGTAATAGTGGTCTCTTATTTAATAAAAGATGCATCTCTTGATTACAATAATAGACTCATAGAATAGAATCATAAAACACCCTGAGTTAGAAGGGACCCAGAAAGTTCATTGAATTCAACTCCTGGCCCTGCACAGCACAATCCCCACAGCACACCATGTGCCTGAAAGCATTGTCCAAATCTTTTTTGAACTCTGTCAGGCTGATGCCGTGACCACTTCCCTGGGGAGCCTGTTCCAGTGCCCAGCTGCTACTGGGGTAAAAAACTTACCCTAATGTCTGGCCTAAATCTCCTCTGACACAATTTCAGGCCATTCCCTTGGGTCCTCTTGCTGATCACCACAGAGAACAGACCCTGCCCCTCCTCTTCCCCTCATGAGGAAGTTGTAACTGCAGTGAGGTCTGTCCTCAGTCTCCTCTGGGTTGAACAGACCAAGTGGCCTCAGCTGCTACTCATACACCTTCACCTCAAGGGCCTTCACCATCCTTGTAGCCTCTTTTGGACACAGTCTAATAGGTTTAGATCCTTCTCATATTATGGCACCCAAACCAGCCCCCAGCACTGGAGGTGAGGCTGCCCCACTCAGAGCAGAGCAGGACAATCCCCTCCCTTGCCTGGCCATGCTGTGCCTGATGCCCCCAGGACAGGGTTGGCTCTCCTGGCTGCCAGGGCACTGCTGACCCGTGTTCAACTTGCCAGGACCCCCAGGCACCTTTCCATGGCACTGCTTACAGCATCTCATTCCCAGTCTCTCCATACATCCAGGGTTGCCCCATCCCAGATTCAGGATCCGGCACTTTCCCCTGTTGAACTCCATGTGGTTGGTGATTGCCCAGACCCCTGATTTGTCAAGGCCTCTCTGCAGGGCCTCTCCCTACCCTGGAGGGAGTCATCAGCTCCTTCCAGTTTTGTATCATCTGCGAACTTGCTCAGTATCCCTTACAGTGCTACATCCAAGTAATTTCTAAAGGTGTTGAAGAGCAGAGGGCCAAGGATGGCCCTGTGGAACCCCACCAGTGACAGGTCCCCATTCTGATGTCACCCCATTCACTGTAACCCTTTGTGCCTGACCCATGAGCTAGTTGCTCCCATCCCATGATATGTTTATCCAGCTGTGGGCTGCACTTTTTTTTTTCAGAAGGATCCTGTGAGAGAAAGTATTGAAGGCTTAACTGGAATCCAGAAACATCACAACAACTGGCTTTCCTTGGTCATCTTCTGTGCCCTTCAGAGGAAATGCTTAAAAGGTGACCAGCACTGATGAACCCCAGCAGCTTCAGAAACTTTTTCCCCACAGGATCTTTCTCACTATTAATCTGAGTGCCTGATACCTGTTCTGCCCCTGTCCAGAGCTGATTTTTTGTTGGCACTTCTCCAATTGAAATAGAGATTTTAAACTTGATTGTGATTGATTATGATCACTGTGGTCAAAACAGCACCTATCAGTGTTTCACCCATGAGACATTCTCTGTTAACAAGCAACACATCAAGGAGCTTTGATCAGCCTCTTTAGTACATGTACCATGAAGTTATAATGATAACTTTGGGGCTTCTGAAGCAGGGCTTCTCCCCCCACCACAGGAGAGCTTATATGTTGTTTATTAGCTGGTGCAATAATTCAAGACATCTTTCTCTCACATAAGGCTCAGATGAGCCTTGGTGAAATAACTCAATCAAGACAGTTCACCTTGGAGTGAGTTATTTCAGTGCCACATTGTTGATACTTTCAGCTGATAGTAAACATCTTGCTGTGAAAGCAGATGTGGAAATAAAAGCTGGAATTTCTGACTAACAGACACTTCACTTAAAAATCTATAAAAGCTACACCATACTTTCACAAAGCAGAAGTCTGTACATTCCCTGAAATGTGTGGAGCTTTCTCCTTGAAGTCAGGATGCCTACTTTGTGATTATTCTCCTGGGGGCTGAGAAAAAGGGCTATCATCACTATTGTACCCTGTCGCCAATTCAGTAGTTAAGTTACACTGACTCCTGGTCTATGCTATTTCTTTTCTAGCTATAATAGAGGTACCTTTATGCCATGCGCTGTTTTATGTATTCCACTACTAGTTCTTTTTGTTTTATCATGTCTAATAAGTAACTCTGTTTAACGCCTTCTGTCTGTTAATCTCCTTCCTATTCAGTAAATAAGTCATTTTATAATAGACATAATTGGTCATCCTTAAGAACTTGCAAAATTGAGTGATTTGGGTGCAGGGATTTAAAGCTGCTTCCAAAAATCTGTTTCTAAGTCAGGGCTTGTCTAAAGCTCTCACTCAATCCATTACAATCATTCAGATGTATAGGAATCTTCTGGAGCAGTTTTGCCATCTGTGTGATTTCCCCAGTTAACATCTGGCAAGTTGAAGTTGCCTGTCAGGAAAAGGACAGTTGATTTACAGGTGTCTGTTATTTCCTAGAAGAATAATTCATTGGCATTATCATCCTGGCTAGGAGGTCTAAAGTAGATTCTCACACTGATATCCACATTATTTGTTTGTCCCCTAAATCCTTTCCCAAAGGCTCTCAGCTGTGCCAGTGACAACTGCAAACTCCATACATTCCAGTCCTCCATTACATACAATGTCACCCACCTTCATCACCTACCTATCCCTCCTAAAGATCCTGTAACCATCCAACATGGCACAACACTCACAGGACTTATCCCACTAGGATTCACTTATGCCAGTGATGTCATCTCTCTGGGGCTGGACCAAGGATTTGAGCTCCTTTTGGTCACTCTTTTTGCTGCATATGTTTCTACATATATGTTTGTGTAGAAATGTTTCTGCACATATGTTTGTGTAGAAACATTTCAAGTGTAGCTAACACTTCCTGGAGAAGACTGAAGGATGCCTCTAGCACTCAGTTGCTCGTTTTGGTATGCCATCCCATTCCTTACCACTGGCAAGCCTGGTTTTGTCCCTTACCTGCTTCAAAACTTGTTCAAAATTCTACCAATGAGTGCTGCTAGCTCCTGTGTTAAAACCGCTTTCCCCTTCTGAGAAAGGTGCATCCTATCAGATGTTGGTAGACCAGATGTTAAAAGCACCATCCCACAGTCAAAAAGCTCATTTTTCCTGTTACATCAGACTTGAATCCACGTGTTGGACTGATTGGTCTGCCTATTCCTTTTGTTATTCTTTCTTGCTACTGGAATGACCAAGAAAAACATTATCTGTGTTCCTGATCCTTGAACCAATCATCCAAGGTGATGATTCAACACTAAACTTTCTTATTTTTTAAAAAAGAAACTATTGAACTTTCCTACTTATAGATAGCAAATCACTTACTAAATAGGGGATCTTTTTGGCTTATGTTCCTCTGAGACTTACGCAGATTTCTTTTGTGAACAGTAGTATTTTTTGGCTTAATTACTGTCATTAGCTCCTAGAATATAATATTCATTATGTTCAGGTTAAAGAACAGATAGGAGATATGATGGTAGGCTACTAGTTTCCTAACCAGGAAATTATTAAATCTCTGTATCTTCTGTAATATGCAGTTGTGATGTTCACGGCTGGAATATGCAAGGCTTAATTAATTGCTCTTGAGATGGCCTGGCAGAAGAAGTAAAAAGTACTGTTTTCTGAATAAATATTTTGAGTCTAGTTTTTTAATTATCTGGAAAAAAAAAATTATATTATTACAGCTGGTAAAAAGCTAGAATTCCATGTCATTTTAATGGTCAAACTTCTCAAGTTTGTTTGACTTCTGTGTTTGTTCACTTCTTTAAAAGAAAAACTTTTAAAGAATTTTTCACAAGGAAAATTTCATTGTAATAGTGTTCTCTGAAAAATTATTCAGATTTTCAATTTCATCTTCTCTCAGTTGAAATAACTGCCCAACTCAGGATGTTTGAATCCTTTCTAACAAAAACTCCATAGAGCTAACAATGTCTTATATATACTTCAGCTTGGACAATCAATTTATTTTCCCAAAAATGTGGGTTTTTTTAAATGCTGCGGCCATTCACTGACTTAAATATTTTCTGATCAATTAGATCTTACTTGTGATGTACCTGTACACAGAAACTATGGTCTAAGGCTATTAAAATTTGACTTCCATATCCATTTTTAGTTTCACTGAAAGTAGTGATGCCACAAATAAATCATATTCAGAATGTCATAATTGTGTTCCTATAGGTACATAATAATGATACTTGAAAGTTCATTAATGTTATAAGTGTTATAAATGAAAATTTGTCCAGCCAAATTAAAAATGAAAAACATAAAATATTTATTTTGCGATCAAATTCTATCTAGCCAGCCACAAGGAAAGAACAGAGCCGAGCCCGGGGTCGGCTCTGGGTGTGCAACAACGAGGTCAGCCTCAGCAGAGGGTTTCCTCTATGCCCACACACCTCCATCCTGGCACAAGCGGTTTTTATAGGCAAAATTCCGTCTGAGGCCAAGATTTCGGCAGTCAGTCTTTTCTTCCATTCAGAGTCCATAGGTTAATAAGATTTTCTTTTTTGGTGATGAGGAAGAACAATTCAGTGTCCAGAGTTGTTGAATTCCTTGATGAAATTTACGGGAATGCTGCATTCACATGTATCTGTCCAAGGATTTCCATTATATCCATCTCGGGTCATTTACGCAGATGATAAGCGCCTGGGCGTCCCTGTATCTCTCCAGACATGGTGCACGTCCTCTTACTTGTAAATCGGGTTTCAACATACACCAGGTTTCTCCTGCGAGGGTCAGGGGACTCCTAATACAAACGTGTATACTCCAACAGATATTCAATATCACATATATCATACTAGAAATGGTGCGAATTATATCTACTACACATAACAAAATTATTATTACTAGAGCTCAACAGGATTTTGAATGACTTGCTGTGTCCACCGAATGTGTCTGTCTGGTTCTTCAGAACACTGGGAGGAGGGATGCAGGCTGTGTTACAAAAAAATCTTCTCATGATTTGCTTATTATATCACATAGTCTTTGAATTTGGATGTAAAGAGCAGATGAGAAATGTAATTTACTGTCCTTTAATAAGCATACATGCAGTTCCAGATTGGATACTGTATTGCTTGTAAGTGTGGGAAGAAATTTTTCTGAAATATTTGGAAAAATTTGGTGCTTATTGTAATGAACAGGGCTTATGCCTTTAATAATGTTCAGCTCTTTATTAAACATGGAGCTCGCCCCCACTGTTGTAGCTATCCCGGTAGCCAAAGGGGGAGAAGGCGTGCAGAGTCTTCATGGCACCCTTGTAGCCAGTCTTTTCCTGCTGGCACGCTGGTAGCTGAAGGGGTGAGGGGATGTGCAGAGCCTGTTGCCACAGTCCAGCAGCAGCTATTTCCTCTCCTTATCTCCTGGTAACACCAGGAAGAGCTGCTCCTTTGGTCCTGCTTCCCACAGCCCAGCCTAGTCCAGTCCTGAGGCTATGGTGACAGGTCAGACATAGACTGGGGATGTGGTTGCCTTTTCCCCAGCCAGCGCACCCATCCAGCCCCCTCCACTGTGCCCAGCCTTCCATTTAGGGGTGTTTTCATCCCCAAAACCCTCTCCCATGATTCCAGTGATCCCTCTATTTTGCATCCCAGTCCTAGAATAATAGTGTGTGTGGAGGGTGTAGGTGATTCCCAGGAACAATTAGCTAATTAACATTTCAATATCAGTACTTAGCTCAATTCAGCAGTGTCCCCATGGGAACCAGGAAGGTCCTTTTGTTCATAACACTTCTGAGTGCAGATAAAGGGTTGATAGGGACAGAAACAGAATGTAAATAATTAGGTGCAAATGCTATTGCTGGCACTAATGTGGAAGATTGAAGGTCTAATTTTCTTGGACCTACTTACTATAATCTAGCTCAAGAAAGACAAGTTGGTAGGTATAAGAAATTAGAACTTCGTTCCAGCATTACAGGCATTTTGAAGGATATTACTAGATCTTTTAAAACGTCCAATTATATAGAGATATAGGCTTATCTGCCACTATGCTTATTATCATTCTTGGCGTTAGGTTTCTTTCCTTTTATTCCTTTATACTTACAGAATTTTTCCCCATAAATTGCTAGGAAACACTAACAACTGGGTAATTAATAAAACAAAAGAAGTGGCCAGGCTCAGGGGAGGAGGGCATCTGGTTGCACTTCTCTAGTCCGGGAGTTTCTCTCCGAGGGGCAGAGGTACCCCGAGAATGGGCAGGTAAAGGACAGGGCTGGGGCAGCTGCTGTCTGTCTGTCTGTCTGTCTGTCTCTCTCTCTCTCTCTCTCAGCTTCGGAGGACGACGGTCGGAGCTGCTGCTTGGGGAAGGGAATTCGCTGCTGCCGCCAGAGCCCAGCCTGGTCCTGCTTCTTCTGCCACGGGTGAGCCTCTGTTCGTGAGAGCAGCCACTGAACTGAGACCTCGTCATCACCCACCGCGCTAAAAGAGGGACCCATCCACTGTAAGGAGCAATGAGACAAGAAAATGAGCTGTAACAGCAACAATATTAATGGGAAAAATGTACAAAGAGAGGGTGATTTACATGTAAAATGCTCACAAAGTCCAAGACAATGAAACATCTGCTTTCCTCCATCTGTCATATTTGTTCATCTGGAAACCACTCCCTTCTTCCTAGAAGCCTGAGGGCCCCCTAGCCTCACTCCCAGCAATGATGTGAGGTGGCACAGAACAACCTTCTATTTATTACAGGGCTCCACTCCCTCCTGGCTATGGCAAAAATTAACTCTGTCATGCCTGGAACGAAGACATTTTCCACCCTGTATTCTATACCATTTACATCATGTCCGGATCCTGCACCTTCCAATTCTATGCACATACATTTATATAAATGCAAACCAAATTAGAAATAATTCACCCTTTTGTTGTCAGTCCAGCTCCTCCTGAGACATTTTAATCTTGGCAGCTCAATCCACCTCTCCAGTGTAGCAATGTTCCTCAGCAGCCCAACTCTTGGGCACATGTGCATCTTATGAGGTACTTTTACAGCCAACTTCCCTACCCAGTTATGCTGTAATCCCTCTCTGTCATGTGATACAGAACAAGGATGATTTAATGATTTTATTTGTACTTAAAACATACTCCTTTAGATGTCTTTCTTTTTTCTTCCTCAGTAGTCTCTAGTAAGAATTTATTTTTGCTTCCTTCTCTGCCCATTCCTTTTTGAAAAGCATTCTGGGTTACTTTGACATAAATGGGTCAAAAGTTCAATGTTCTTGATAAATATACTACTTGTTATGTAAAGGCTGCATTGTTTTTAGTAAACCATCCAGAAATTCATTCAATACTGAGAAAAACACACCCCTGCACATATTAAAGAAAAATAATTCACAATTTTTTGCATGACCTTCCTTTATTTCATGAATAGTAGTCTAAGTAATCTTTACTAATTAGTACTTTTATCTATGCTACTTGTTTCATTCGTAGACTGAGATGTGAATTTATGGAGGGTCTTATGGCCGTTCTTAAGATAACCTATTCCTCTTAATTTTTTCAACATTTCTTTATAAATTACTGGTGATTTGCAAACATGACATGTCCATATGTTTCTTTCAAATCTCTAGTCTGCATATTAAAATGGAAATGTGTTAAATTTGGAGGCCAAAAACATAGAACAAATCAACAGCCAACAGAGGTCAAACAAACATTATCAGGCTTTCATAACTGCAATTTACAGAAGAGGCTGCTTTTGTGCTTACAGAAGAGGCTGTTTTTTTCCTAACTATATTTGAAAAACAGCATGATTCAGCTCTACTGGATAGTATCAGCTAGACAAAACAAAATTATTTTTATCTGGCTATACTCACCTGCAATGTTATACTCTTGTTATTCTGTAAACTTGAAATAAACTGACTTTTCACAATCCTTATTAATCTTGTTTCAAGTCCATAAAGAAATTATGTATAAATGATACTTTAAGAAAAAGTATGTAATACACAATCTTTAAAGACAACATTTAAATCTGTATCTCTTAATATTAGTTAAATTATTTTTGATTCACATTTGCCTCCTTTAAACAGATGAAACTGGTGTGCTTGCATTGCCTTGCTGGAAATCAACGTTAATATGGATGGTAACTGAATAGGCATCTCATCTTCCCCATGCCAGATGTTCACTAATGTAGAATTGAATAATGGATAGTAACACATCCTAATGTATTTATTATTCCGTGTATCTTTTTTACAATGCAAAAGAGGTCATCTTAGACTTTTATAGGTTTTTTCAGCCCTTGCTATGCACTAACAAGGAGCTGCCTGAAAAGGCTGCCACGTGAAAGAGAGGTCACATTACCTGTAAACAATAACGGTGTGATACCACATGAAATAGAAATTCATTTTGACCATGGCTAGCCTATGGTTGCTATCATCAGTATCACTCAGAATTAAAGCTACATTTACAAAAGGGTATGAGGTGAGTTTGATTTAACTGTAACCAAGCTAGCTTGTTTCCCATGAGCTTCAAACATTTGAAAGAAGAGGAGGGAAAAAACAGTGAGATGATCACCATATTGTTAACACCCCAGTTAACAGCCTTATTTCCTGAAAAAAAAAAATGCACTGGCATTTTAGTTACCTTTAAAGGGAACAGTAGCAGGGTAATTTTCTTCAGAACACATAGGCCACCGTATTGCTTACTAGGACTTTGTGGCTAAAACTAAAGTTAAAACACTAAAACCATTTTTTAATCCCATCAGGAACTTCACAGTGAAAACTAGAATAATGCCTGTGAGAAATGGAAGCATTACAATAATCAAAGAGGAGACGGAGTTTAGTGTGAAAGCAGTTAACAGACAGAAACGCAGTTAAGCTATCCAGTTTTGCCATGGCAAACTAGCTGTCCATCACTGTTTGATGACTTTGCACTGTTTCTTGTCCTTGATTTTTCACTAAAGTAATAAAAATGTTCCTGTTTTTTCAGTAGCAGAAAATCAGCTATTCAGTATATCCTAGAGTAACATTGTGCATATTTTTAAAGATTCCTATGTAGAAACAGTAGGCTCTTGAAATTTCTGGTGGAAGGCTAAGAGAGACAAGAAAATGAAACATGTTTTAGAGGAACTATTATATCAAGTGCTATTATATTACACCTGGCATCTCTTTGTCTCTTTTGTTTCTCTTTTCCAGTCTCCTTGCCAAGTGACTGCTAATAAATAGATTTAACCTGTGCCATCTGTTGTTTTACTGTAGACCTATGTGTTGTGACCTCCTGTTTACTATAGCATTACATTTAATAATTTTTTTTACCAATAACATTTAAAATATATACACATACAAGTTCACCAGACAACTACTGTTTAGAAGCAAAGAGAACATCCTCAAGCATATGTCCTACTACATTCTCTTCCATTAACAAGATCCACTTAGTCTTGGAGAGCACTTAGAGTGCATCTTAGTTGTGTTTGTTTAAAAAAGTTTGCTATTTATTAATGCACCGTACTGGAAGGGGCAGGGGAACCCCCATATGGTATATTGTATAGCTGATTAAGTAACTGAAGAATTGATAATTATGTGTTGACTTTTTGGTTCTTTTCCATTATTAGATTTTTTTCTTGCCTTGCAGCATTTTTCTTTGCAAGGGGCAAAGAACTGCTGTCACTTCAGTTCCTGATAAAATAATTTTGACTTTCACAAGAAGAGGAACATGTAGCACTGAAGTTTCTTTTGCTGACCAGAACAGTAGATTGTAACTTTATCACCTTTCTTTCCTCATCATAGGAGCAGGAACCTGGCCAAGAAAAGTCTATCAAAGGTGCTGTGCAAGCACTGAAAATGGATTTATCTTGCTGTCATATACACAGAGATTAGGCACAAATAAGTAAATATTCAAAACTCAATTTTTTTTCTTTTTTTTCTTTTCCAAAGAATTTTAGAGCTATAGCTACCTGCATCATGAAACACAGCTATGTTTCTCTCTGGTAAAAAGATGAAACACTTCAGACAAACCATTTGGGCAAGGTATTGCCATTATAATGTAAAAGCTTTTTAGTCATTTTAGTGTGGTCAATGACTTCAAATCTGGGTGCCTGGAGAGTGCTCAAAGAGTTGGGTTTTTTACCCTTATATAAGAGTAAAGGTGGTCTGGGTTTAAGAAGATAAATATGTGGAGGTATTGTATGACTGAACCACAAGAGAGCTGCAAGTACTAAGGGCTATTAAACAGTGAAAATCAAGAGATGAAGTTGCAAACACTGTTTTCCCCACCTTTTTAATGAAAATCCTTTGAAGAAGTGATGCTTCTTAATTCTTGCTCATTTCAAGGCTCAAAACTGGCTATAAAGAGTTTTGGCAAAGGTTCTTTAAAGCAGGTGGCCAGAATGAGTAATACTCTTATGCAACAGCAGATTTTTCTGTGGTATTTCTGAGCTCATGGAAGCAGAGATGTTAGAAAATCCTAATCCTAATTGTAAATATTTAGTTTCTTTATGTAAAATCTAGTCTTCTCTTAAAGATTTTGTTGCTCTTCAAATGTTCTTTAAAATGGTACTTCCAAAGATAATAATATCAATTCAACATGTGAATTGTACTTACAGCACAGAAAAAAAAAATAAAGTAAAGTGATACTTAAAGATACCTCAAAAATATAATTACATCATTTAATATTGGTTTAAATCAAAAATTCCACATATTGTCTTTCTCTGTTTACAATTTTTTCCACATCACATTTATATTTAAATTCAATTAGGAGTGACATAAAAACTTCATCTATCTCTCTATTTCTTGTTATTTTATTTGATACTGAATCATGAATCATAATATTGTTAAAGTTGGAAAAGACTTCTAAGACCATTAAGTTCAACTTTCAACTCTGTAACACTACTATGTTCACTGCTAAACTATGTTCTCAGTATTAACACATCTTTTAAACACTTCCAGATATGGTAACTCAACACGAGCAGTCTGCTCCAATACTTGACAACATTTTCTCAATGTTCAGTCTAAACCTTCACTGGTGCAACTTGAACTAATTTCCTTTTGTTCTGGGAGAAGATAGTAACCCCCACCTGACTACAGCCTCCTTTGAGGCAGTTGTAGAGAATTGAAACCTCTAATTTAATTTCTTTCCTGATCACAGAATATTCTGAGTCTACCCTGAACCTCCTTTCTCTAGGTTAAAACAACCCCAACTCCCCCAGCTGTTCTTCCTCACAGGACTTGTGCTCCAGACCCTTCACTAGCCTTGGGCTCACTCCAGCTTCTCAATGACCTCCTGAAGTGATGGCACAGAACTGGATACAGCACTCGAGGTGTGACCCCACCAATGCCAAGCACAGGTGGAAAACTCCTTCTCTGGTCTTGCTGGCCACACTGTTTGCTGACACAAGCCAGGATGCCATTGGCCTTCTTGGCCACCTGGGCACACCCTGGATCATGTTCAGCCATGGCTGATCAGCAGCTCTGGGTTCTTTTCCACTGGGCACTGTCCTGCCACTCTGCCCCAAGCCTGCACCACTGCTTGGGGGTGTTGTGACCCAAGGGCAGGCCCTCACACTTTGCCTTGTAGAACCTCAAACAATTGACTTCAGCCCATCAATCCAGCCTGTCCAGGTCCATCTGCAGAGCCTTCCTGCCCTCCAGCAGATCAACACTCCCACCCAGCTTGATGTCACTTGTAAACTTGCTGAGGGTACACTCAATTCTCTCACCCATGTTGTTGAGGAAGATACTAAACAGGTTTGGCCCAAGGCTGAGTCTTGGGGAAAACCAGGATGCAGGAAAGAAACTTTTTATTTATTTACTGCTTGATTAATGTATTATACTAGTAAAAGGTTCAAAATACTGCACAAAATTAAGTTTTTTTTTTTAACCTTACAATCTTTATATATATTTTTAAAAAGTGTTCAGCAAGAACAATCAAGACTGCATTATGTAAAAAAACTCTACAACTTTGAATGCAGATTTTTTGTTTGCTGTTTTAATAGTGATATGGAAAATAATTTTGCTGGTGTTCAAATGCCATGACCATTCTCTCTTTTTCCCTTTATTTAAATTGAAGAAACTCTAATACCTATAATAAAGACTAACAATGTGCAAGGTAGCTACAACCGTTGTATTGGCTGATGCCCAGAGATTACCTCAAGAACATACAGGAATTAAAGCACAGATGGCAGGATACCTACAAAGCTGAGCAAAGAACTCATGACAGAATTTGGATATAAGGGAAGAATTCAAGAGAATAAAGAAAGAGAGACTGCCCAAATATGCAGGAACAAAATTAGGAAAGCCAAAACCCACCTGTCCCTTGGCTTTGGTCTTTGCTGGTAGAGCTCATCTTCAGGAATGCCAGGCCCTGAGACCTGTGGGAAAATCTGAAGTGAGGAAGACTTACCTTTGGAGCAGAAGATCACCTTAAGGAGTGTTTGAACGAATAGACACATGCAAATCCATGAGACCTGTTGGGTTGCACCCACAAGTGTGGTGAGAGCTGGCAGATATCATTATGAGACCACTCTTAATTCCCTTTTAAAGGTTGTGGCAAGTAGGAGAGATTATTAGGGACTGGAAAAGAGAAAGTGTCATTCCTGTTTTCAGAAAGGGCAAAATGGAGGACCCAGAGCACTAGAGAACAGTCAGTCTCACCTCAGTCCCTGATGGAGGACATAATCCTGGAAATAATTTCTATGTATATGAAGGACGAGAAGGTGACTTCAAGTAGTCAGCATGGACTTGTGAAGGGGAATCATGTGTGACCAGCCCGATAGCCTTCTAAACCAAAATTACTAGCTCAATGGGCAAGGGAGGAGCAAAGAAGATTATGGAGCAATCTTCTCAATGGTTTTGAGAAATATTGCAGCATTTGCATCCCTGGCTTCATTCAAATCTCAGTTATATAGAAATGTTGGGCAATCAGCTTTAGCAGTCATCTCTTTCAGCAGGGGGTTAGACTGCACAGTCTGCTGAGGTGCTTGACAGCCTCCAGCTATGCTGTGGTACTGTGATCATTGAAGCTATATAACATAACCTGCATTAAGTCCAATGCAAGAAGAAACAACAGGAAGGTATGGTATTGGAGATGTCTTATGGAATGGAATGGAAACACCTGTTTGCAGAGCAGAGCCTCTATTGATGGCAATACGTTGCCTCCCTGGGACCACCAGGCTGAAGAACCTAACATGACTTTCAGAGAGGGATCTGAAATCGATTGGAGCAATGGGTAATTATCAGAGGCATGAAATTAAGCAAAATTAAATCCAGATTCTGCCCCTGGGATGCAGTAAAGCTGGGCACAAGTAATAAGCTGGGAGAGGAGTGTGTGCAGAGCAGCCCTGCACAAGGGATCTGGGGTGCTGTTGGCAGCAGCTCAGGCTGAGCCAGCAGTGTGTGCCCGGGCAGCCAGGAGGGCAAGCCCCATCCCGGGCTGCATCAGACACAGCAGCACCAGACAGCCAGAAAAAAAGGCTGGAAGGCATGTCCTGTAAGGAGCAGCTGAAGAATGTGTTTGGAGAGAAGGAGGCTCAGGGGTGGCCTCACTGATCTGTACAGCTTCTTAATGAGGTGATGTGGAGAGGGAGATGCTGACCTCTTCTGCCTGGGATCTGGTGACAAGATGCATAGGAAACTGTGTCAGGGTAGGCTCAGTATGGACATCAGAAAGTATTTATTTACCAAGAAGGTAGGCAAACATTGGAACAGGCTTATAAAGAGGTGGTTGATGCCCCAAAACTCTCAGTGTTTAGGAGGCATTTGGGCAATGTCCTCCAACTATATGTTTTAGCTGTTGGTCAGCCCTGAAGCAGTCAGGCAAGGGAACTATATGATAGCTGTAAGTCTCTTCCAACATAAATATTCGATTGTATTTTATTGTCAGATTTTCCTGTAAAATTAGCAAATCATATGCTATAAGATAGCTGCTGATCTGTGCCTTCAAATTTCAAACTAAAGTGGATTTCCCAGTTTGAGCATGAATCTTGGAAGTTCTCAGTGTACTCATTTGCTATGGCCCCAAGGACCTAACAAAAAGATGCTTACCTTACAGGAAATTTTTTTTTTAAGACAGAGTCAAACACACCCATATTTAGCTTTGTTTAGGGCAAACAAATGGCTTTCTCCCATCCTATAATGCCCAAATTGTGCCAGCTGAAGAACAATCTGATAATAACAATAGCTATAAACTGCTTTCTGGCTTCTAGCTTCAAAATAGCACCACAACAGATGCTGTGCCAGGAAAGCTTTTTTTCACCAGCTTTGGGAGAATTTCATAATTTCTTGCATACATGAATGCTAAGCTTCTAAAGAAAAGCAGTGTTAATGTGGTCATTCAAATATTTCAGGGCA
Source organism: Chloebia gouldiae (assembly GCA_003676055.1). Classification (NCBI taxonomy): domain Eukaryota; kingdom Metazoa; phylum Chordata; class Aves; order Passeriformes; family Passeridae; genus Chloebia; species Chloebia gouldiae. Next base: position 13,583,120 of record QUSF01000011.1, read on the forward strand.
ACAGAGCTCAGTTCAGAAAAGCCAATACTTAGCCATCTGAAGTGCCCCAGCTAGGCTGTTGAGCTTGTTTCCACTGTACCCTGGCACCGTCCAAATAAATTACTTAAATGAAAGGCAGGAAAGTAAGAAAATGTAGAAGATAAAATTAATTTATCTTTATTTAAAGGGTCCCCTTTTCTGAGGATGTGCTCTTTTAAATATTAACAACATTCAGCATTTAAACATGCTACTAAACATGAAGGTCCATTTCTGCATGCATTTGAATTCATACAGATTTACTGAGCCAAAGACTGCTCCCAAAATATCACTGCCCTCAAAAATATCAGACACTCCTCTTTGGAAAATTTCTATCCCCTTTTGGAGCATCCAACCCAGTGAGGATATAGCACACCTGGCAACTTTGACAGCAAGGTGATTTGTTACACTCACAAATGTTGATGTGCAAATGAAGTGGTAGATTAAACACTCTGTGATGGGAGGTAGATCTCTTCCCCTCCATATGTGTGCTGAATCTGGTACAGCCTGTCTGGAGCTGAACTTGTGGGTGGCTGTCTAATGGGAAAAACTGAGGCAGTCTTATCTGAAGTTCTAATGACAAATACACCTGTTAGAAGTAGCAAGCCATCTTCTCTAGAGATATTGGCTGGCTACTCAAGGAGCTGTTCTGCATAGGGGTGGTAAGTGAGTGCACAGGAGTGAGGTGAGAGTGAGTGAGTGAAGGGAAATTTCTGAATCTCAGTGAGAAAAACCCAACTTAATAAGGCATCTGCTTTAATAAGACAGAATTAGAAGAGAATTATAGGTAGTGAGAAACACCTTGCATCCCCTCGGGCATAAGGAGCTCTGGGCACACCACGTCTGTGCAACATCAGGCAGGGTCCTGTGAGTTTTACTATGGCTAGAGCAGATCCTGTCCATGGGGAGAAACTCTACTTTTCTGTCATTCACAGTCATGTATAACTTCCTTACAAGTAAACAATTATGGGAATAATGATAAAATTATTTAGCTGCATTATGAATTCTGTCTATCCTGCTGCTATCAAGCTTTCCCTGTGGGTAAGTGATTATTGATATGACAGAAAAATTCTTAATTTTTTATTCCAAAGCTATACCACAACACTGTTAGACACTCTGAAACACAATGTCATGTCCCAAGGCAGAAAAAGGGGGGTGTTGTTGTTGTTGTAAATAACCAAGATGTAATTTCTAAAACCTGTCAGCAATAAATATGTGGCTTTTCTACTTCAGGTAAACTTTAATTAATTTCTAATAATGATTTATGCTGAAAGACCACTGCGTTGACTTTCAAATTTTCATCTCTCTTAATGGTAATATATTTGTAATATATTTGGGGTAATATATTATGGCTAAAAGAAATTAAAATCAAGCTGGCTGGGAATCTTGTGCTTGAATTTGTAAGAGTAAAAGAGAGTTTTTATTATATTGCAGGAAAAATTTACATACCATGTAAAAGACAATAATAACTTTTAATTCTGATACACACACTAACGACAATGACATGAAAATTTTGTAACTAAATTACAAATCCTACAGCCAAAGGAGAGAAGTTGTATTAGTCATCTTCCAAATCAATATTTTATATTAAAAAAATCTGGGAAGATTAAATTATATATAGTTAGTTATAGCTGAAATATAGTGCTGCAGCTTTGGATTTCTGAAGGTTCTGGGGTTTTTTCCTTTTTTTTTTTTTTAGGTCATGAATTGTAATCCTGCCAGGCCCAACAGTCCCTATACCAAGATTTATTTACTGGGACACAATAGGCATGTCCAATGAATGAAGGTAGGGCTGGAGAAGGCTGTCTGCTCTCCATAGACAAAAAAGGTCAAGGGTCCTTGTGAAGAGTAGGGATGAGAGGAAGAATATAAGTTACACAGATATGGTCCACTGAGGTACTGCATGGCCTTATTCTTCAGCCACTTCACAGGAGCCACTTTAAACTGTGATTAGGCCACTCTTTGCGGGGCACAGCAGATTTACTAGGTCACTCTTACCACAGAGGAGTGGTTAGGATAGTTCACTACAATAATACTAGATAATAATAGATTTCCTGCCAGGTTTTTGGGCAAGAAATATGTGGTCTATGGCAGAACTGACACATCAGAATTTTTCTTGCACCTCTGCAGTGATTGAAGGACATGGGTCATGTTATGCAAGCAAAAATCACTTTGTTACAATAATCACCAGTATTTATAGTTCTCTAACTTCAGTACAAAATTTTCCACTTGGATCACTTTTTCCCGTTCCCTTAGCAACACAATCTTTTTGGTTATCAAGTTGCTGTTACATTCTTTTGTGCCACCAGTGTCCTACTTACATTTTCTCTCGTCAGAGCAGTCAGAGTGACCAGACATGGCGCCTTAATTTCTTGTTCTTGCCTTGAGTTTGTCTCTCCCACGGCTTCCACTGTAGGTCAGGATGTCTGCAGCACTACCCAGCTCAGCTTCTGCAGCTGTCTGATCTTACACAGACCTCTTAATTCTTAGCGGTCCCATTCTGTGAAAGGATCTGTTTCCTTCTTGCACTAGTAAAATTGTAAGATTTGTAATAGTTAAAAGAAACATGAGGAGAACCCCTTCTTTCTCCCTTCACACACTCCTGTGAGCATGCCCCCCTCCCTGGGGCAAAGAGTGGGCTCTCACCATTGAATAGTCTCCCAGGCTCCACCTAGTTGCTGTGATTGCACTGGTGCTCATCCTCCATCCTACTCTCAGTTTCCTCTTCTCCCATGACAGGTTGTAACTCAGGGATGAGCTCTTGCTCTTTGCACTGCATTCTGCTATCCGGTCACCAAGAGCTCCTGATGATGAGCCTGCTTGCCACAGACTTGTGTAATCAATGCCCCAGAAGAAATGGACCAGCAGGATTACAGGTCAGTCACCGAGGACAGCTAATACTCCAGCTTTCTCTCCGTGTGATGCCTTCTGTAGTGTCACTCTGGATCATTTTTACAATAAAATCACGTGGCATGTCCTCATAGTTATTATCTTAAAATACTCAGTCCCAGGTATCTTTAAAGCCACTATCAGTTATTCCCAAGCTTAACTGAAAGAGCTACAAGGGGATACCAGAATTTTCTTGATGACCAGCAAAAGCCTTCCCAGCTCCTTGGAGAGGAAAGGGTCTGAGGTGCCAAAGGTTGCTGAGCTACACCATACAACCTCCTTTGTAAAAATTGGCTTTGAGAACAGAGACAGAAGAAAACATGGAGAAATGTGTACCTCTAGAAATTCTTTCAAGACCTTCTAGTGTACACATTTGGTAACATTTGGTAACATTTATTGAGTTATTGCACTTCATTGCACTCGGTTGCCATTGCATTATTACCATTTCTTTTTGCACCAGTGAAATAAGGTAGGCTGCATACAAAACAGCTTTGCTAGAATTAATTTCCCTCATTTTTTCCATGTTACAGTCCTGCTACAGATTGTAGAGAGGAAGTATATGGTTACCATAATATAAGAGTAGTTAAAAATATTGAGAGTTAGTAAATTTACAAAGTCTTTGAAAATGCTCTTTGTTAGAATTTTCAGAACTTTCCTAGATATTGTGACCTATACAACAAGAATCCCACTTAAAATATAGCCAACAGTGATTCAGAAAAAAACTTCAGCAACATGCAGACTCCATATTCCAAAATTAATTATTTAATTAATTCACTGCTGGAGCACTAAAAGGCTCTTTCAAAAGCTGTTATAGCTGCTATCCAAACTCAATATGATTTGAGAATCATGAAGTTCTGCTTTAGTTTTACCAGAAGAGTAACTTAGTAAGCCTTAAATGGCTTCAGTGAGCCATGAGGAGCGACCTTCTGCTAAAAATTTTAAACATTTTGAAAGAAAATATTTTTCTTCTCTTCTTTTTTCACAGATAACATAAAATCCAGGATTCCACTTATTAGAATGTATTAGAAGCCGAAACAGCTACAAAGATGTTTGTCATTTCAGTTTACTTTTATAACTTCTATGTCTACAAGAAATATGAAGCAAATCTAGATTTCATAACACAAAAACAGGAAGGAACATTATGCCTCCTGGCAAAAGTGCATGAAAATTATAAGTACATGCTGCCACTGTACAATAATTATCTCTGCAGATAATTTTTGTTTTCCAGTATAAATAAGAGAGATTAAGAGTTTATGAATGACTGCACCTTCAGATAACATGCACCTTCTGTGATTAGAATGTGCAATAAAAAATTTACATTAATTCACACTTCAGTGAACATACCACATATAGGTAACTACTAAGGTATTTACTTAAAAATCAATAATTGCCATAAACACATTTCTATTTTTAATAGTAGCCTGATTGTCAGGCCAATCAATACTAACCAATAATCAATACCTTGAGAATGAGAGAACTCTCTTGGCTCTTGGCTTTTGCTAGTGTATGCCACACGCAGCCTGTTGAAACACCAAATATGTACATAAATACAGCCAAATGGATGCTGCTATACCATGTCCCTGGGGACCACTCCTTCAGGTCAGAAAGAGTTCCCAAAGCATTGTTTCCTCCTCTTCAAGCCCTGACATCATTACTTTCTAATGCCAGGTGGTCAAACACCTAACAGACCTTCTACTCACACTCTTGCTCTTTAATCTTTTCAGTGGTTATGGCAGAACCCTCAGTTCAAATAAATTAACTTCCTTTTGAGCAGACCCAGCACCTTCAGCCTGGAAAGCATCATCATCAGGTTACAAAAGTCACCTCACCAGTAGCTTGATTAAATTTCATTAAGCCTGGATCTCAAGTTTCTGGTCTTGATTTCCTCAGACTCCCATTCAGTTGGATGGACACATAATAAGGTTAAACATATGCAGCTACTACTTTTCATTAAGTTGAAGTTACAAAGCACAATTTTTTAGTAAGTATAGTGCTCAGAAAAATAACATGAGTTTTGATTGTAGTCTAGATGCAAACTAATCCATTACTGAGGACAAGGAGTATTGGCCAAAGCAAGGCAAGATGAACAATTGTATAAGAACATGTCATAATCCCTGAGACACATTAAAGTGCACTTCAGAAAATCACAAAAAACTTGTAATAACAGAGATATGAGCTTTTTTCCTTCTCTCTGTCTCATTTATCTAGAAAAAAAAAGGTATACATTTTGTTTGAGAGATCTAGCTTATTTCACCCATTTCACCCAGTCCAGCTTTTTTTTTTTCTTTTTCCTTCTTTTTTCTTTTTTTTTTTCTTTTAACTTTAAAACAAAATATAGAGACATGTTAGTTTCCTCTGGTAGAGTTGAACAAGTTCTCAGGTACAGGTCAGCTTGCAAGCTGAAACAGCTAAAGGTCAAAAGAAAGGCACAATCCCAAATAGCTACAGCGTGGCAATCTCACTGTAGCATTTGCGGCTGAGCCTCAGTATGTTTATCTCTTGAAGAACAAGCTTTTGACCATGTGTGACTGACACAATCCTTTCAAACAAAGGTTTTTGAGCAAATTACACAACTTTTGCCTTCAGGAAACTTGAGTGGGAGCTCAGCGCCAGGAAAAAACTCTCTTTTGTATCAATTTCTTTCATTTCGTGGCAAGTACTTTTTAATAATGCAAAATTTATAATGTACCTTTGCCTTGCCCATTTGCATTCTATTTCCATCAATGCCTGCCACCTATATAGATTGCACAATTAATAGTTTAGAACCCCAGAGTAGTCAGTATTAATTAGGCACTTAAATTATTGTTTTAAAAAAGCTTTTGTGTTATAGAGGACAAGTTTTTCTGTCATCTGCTCAATATCTATTTTAAGCATTTTAAACTACCTCAGGTATATTCAGTGCATGAAAACATTTTAATGCTTGAATGTATTAAATTTCCAAGTCCAAATTAAAGCTATAAATTGCATTTACATAGTTCATTCTCCACAAAGGGGAATTTATTTCACATGCATAGCTTTTAATATATGCCAATGAAGATGAAAATACAATACACATTGCTAACTTGGACAAAGGAGAGTTTTTAGAGCATTTCAACCCCAGGCTGATGATCTTTTTCTCAGTAGCTGCGTTTCACAATTATGCAGCATGTATATGTGTTCTCAAATAAAAAGGTTCGTGTTAAGTAAACTCAAACATGCCTCACTTTGGCTCTTAGGAATATAAAAATGCTTCAAAAGCTATTATTAGGATTTTGATGTTTAGAATAAATGGAAAAGGCAATTGGGGATAAGCAGTGTAATTGAACAGAAGATTAGGCACTACTGTCTTTCCTTGTCAGTTTGAAACATCTGCAAGAAAAACAAAGCCAAGATCAGATACTTATCACTATTAAGCTTTGATTTAAGAAAAACTTAAAGTTTCCTAGGGCTAACCAAGGCACTTAACCATTTTGACATTTGAAATTGGTGGAATTTATGTTTATAAATCCATGTGTCATTTTGAAGTCACAAATCCTACCATAATTTTGAAACTATGGAGTGACTTGTACATTTTGAATAGCTGATGTTGGCAATTTGTTTTGCAAAATAGAAAAAGCTTCATATACACTACTGCTCAGTTTTAGAAAACCTGCCTTGTATCACACTAACAACAAATAGTGTTCATAAGTATAAAGTATGGGCACTTGATAAGATGTTTGATGTCCCAATCTTAAGTGATTTGTGTTCATTTCGATGTACTTAAGAAATCAGACTCCCGTTTTTTTCTCTTGTCAGCCAGTGCTAGCTTTTTAAGTCAATAGAAATATTGAAATTATCCTCTTTCTTCTGCCTTTAACATGTTTTTTCATCTATTAAGAAGAGACAACAAATCCAAAACTGCCTACAAGCACCTACCAGGGAGTCACATGAAATAATTGATACCTAGGCACTATTTGTGAATTTAAAAGCAATATTTAAGCCAACTCATATATTTTTTAAGTTTGTTGTCTGTCTCTTTCAGCACAACATATGTACCCAAATTCAATAATTTGAAGAGCAAATTATGCCAGTCTTACTGATTTATGTCCTATTAACTCACACAGACAGATAAATAAAACTTAAGATGAATGCGTACAAAAGTTCTCAATTTGTAATTATTAGTAGTATTATTATTTGTTACCTGAGCACATATTTCTAGAGGTTGAATACTTCTGCATTGCCTTGCTTCAGTGATGGGTCAGCTTTCATTTATTACTGCCACCTCATTACATGTAATTTCATCTTTCATTCCAAAAACTCCCTCAATGATCATGTGTCACTAAAATTAATGCAAATTCATACCAAACATATGAAAGAAAACAAAATTAAACCAACAGTAGAGTGAGGATACAGGCTAGTACTTTGGCACAACAGTTTGTATTCTTGAATGCCTTTACACAACACCGCAATGGTCCACATTACTGGGGCCCTTCTTGCAATGATGCTTACCTGCCAGTCCTCATGGGAAACAACTCTCATGTTTAAACACATTTACACACATGCCTGTGTAGGACCTCCAGTCAGCAACTACGCTCTCTTCTTGGATTTGTGTTGTTTGGAAAACAGACGTGGGGATGACACTGATAAATTGTGCAGACATTGGCAACTTGGGGTCATCTCAGACAAGATACTATGTAAAACATGAAGTAGATGTGCTTACTGCCTGTTAGAAACCATTCAGCAATGTCTGCCTTATGTCAGAGCCTGCCTCCTCCAGGGAATGGCCTGATGCTTTCTGAATCTAGAGGAGCTATTATCAGCAGAAAGCACATTGCAGTTTACTTTTTTTTGAGCTGATGGAGACCAGCTGAGGGTTCATTCACTTCACTCCAATCCCTCACCCTCTGTGGAACTGTTAGTAGCTCTGAGTATTATATGGGTTTACTTTCCATAGGCTTGTTCTTGTGGCTACTGCAGGACTTGTGCCATACTTCTGGAGAGACAAAAGCAGTTCTGTACTGCAATCCCCTTAGTCAGAGTGTCTCCCTTTTCAGCTATGGAAAATCAATCAAGGAAACTTGCAGTGAAGATAATACAAAAAAACACCCAAAAGTACTGAGTCTGGTTGGGATATAGTTAATGGTCTTGTAGCAGCTTGTACAGCGCTGTGTTCTAGATTTGTGGCCAATACAATGCTGATAACACAGCTGTATTGGTGAATAGTGTTTTACCAGCATCCAGGGATTTTCTGTTTCTTCCTCTGCCAGCCCAATGAAGGGACTGGAGGTGGGCAGGATGCCGGGACACAGCAAGGTAGATGAGCTGAGTTACCAAGAAGATATTCCACATCGTGTCATGCCACAGGCAGCAATGAAACAAAGAGGAGAGGGTTGAGAGATGTTTGCCATGTTTTACTTCAGTCTGCCTGTGAGTGGCAGTGAGTGGTTTTGCACCACTTGTTTTGTTTCAATGTATTCCTTTCTTCTTCCACTCATGCACTTACTGAACAATTTTTAGCTGGATCCGAAAGGTCTTTTACCAATATTCTTCCTGCGCTCCTTCTCCATTCCACTGTGGGAGGGGGCAAAGTGAGAAAACAACTGTGTGATACTTACTTGCCTTAGTGAGGCTGATCGGGCATTGGAGTGGGCTGCCCAGGGAGATGGTGGAGTCACCATCCCTGGAGGTGTTTAAGGAAAGACTAGATGTGACACTTAGTGCTACAGTCTAGGTGACAAGGTGGTGTTGAGTCATTGGACACAGTGATTTTCCAGCCTAATTAGTTCTGTGATTCTGTCTTCCTCCTTCACTCTTGTGTTGAAGGACAGTTTGACTGAGACTGGAGCTGTTCAAGCACTTATTTAAAAAGCTGTAACTAACAAGCACATCTTTTACATTTCTAGCACTTAAAAATAGCCCACTGGATAAAAGATGGTTACCAACAAAATCATACTTTCGTTCAACTTGTGCTGTCTCTCAAGCTGCACAGAAAACACAGCCATTTAGTTCTCTGATCCCCATGTCCTACTGATGCACTTGCTCTCTTTCTGTGCTGTAATATCAGATGGCTCCCACTCCCAGCAAAACTCCTGGCAGACAGCCATTTGGCATAGACAGCCACAGCAGGCAGGGAGAGTCTTGCTCAGCTTACTGGACAAAGAGTTATTAAAAGCTGGAATTTTCCTGGGGAGTATTCAAAAGTGGTAATTTCCTCTTTTTTTTTCCTTTTATTTTTGCAAGGTGCTGTTTGTTTAGTAATCTGTTTCTCAGTCCCTTCTCAGTTTGCAAGTTCACTAAATAGAGCTTTACCTGCACCATAATTGTTACAAAATACTTATACTTCAGAGAGAACAATCTCCCTGTTTGACAAATAAACAAATACACAAAGGAAAAGCTTTCAGTCTTACAGTTCTCATAACAGGGAATGAACAATATCACTATTAGTAGTGGATGCAGCTTAGAGTAGTATTTCAGAGAGAAGAAAATCGTTGACTGTATGAGCACTGGACCCTCAGGAAATACTTGCAGATTTGCTCTTTGTTCTATGTGATTTACATCCTGCAGCAAAGTTGCAGGAGCACAAGTCACAAGAGTAAATCAATTCACCAGGGAAAACTCAGTTTGGCATAAGGGCCGCAGATATTATTGCCCTAGAAACCTCAGCAACAGATATTGGAGGACATATTGTATTAGGGTGAGGAAAAAATATTTGAGTGCAAAAGTATGTATTTCCTGAACATAATCACTAAGTCCAGTTTAGCAAACATCCTCATTTCTTTTATTTGCCATATCTAGGACTGACATTCATAATCAACTGCTTTCTATTCCATATATGTTAAATAATTCAAAGTAAAGAAATATGACCATGAAACAAATTATTCCAGTTGGATTTTCCAAGTCCCTCAGACTTCAAAAAGGACTTTTGTGTTTGGGGTCTCAGGACCCTATCACTCATATTTTCAGCAGCTGTTTTCAGATCAAGGATTTAAATTTAAAAAAAGAAAACCTTCCTTTTCTCCTGCTACCTTTCATTTTTGGTTTTGGTTTTGGGATTTTTTTTCAGCCATGTCATTTTTTTTTGTCAGTGGATCAGCTTTCATTGGAAAGCTTCCTATGAAACTTTTGGAGCTTAAATAAGCAAATAGAAATGCCAAGTAACTTGAAGCTGCATCTAAAAAATAGTGAAAGGAAATAAGCATTAGAAAATAACATGCATTGGTATACTACAGACATAATGAGAAAGATTTAATCAAAGGATTTTTTCTGCAATAGTATTGTTCAAACAAATAAGAACCCTTTTTTAACCCCCTACATCTGCTTTTCCTTATTCTGCTACTGTTATATAACTCTGATCCAAAAACCTCAGCTCCCCATCTGACCTAGGTAAATCCCTTCTCCCCATGAATCCCACAAATGAACCTCTTCAGTCTTTATGTGCTGTTCATGGGCTGTGGACAAACATCTGCATTTTCTGTTCCAGCCCTAGCACTGCAGCCAAAGTAGGATGAGTTGTTTGTGCTGCTTTCAGTTTGAAAGTATGTTCATGTAGCCCTGCATGTGGGAGAAAATAACACTCCACAGTATTGCTAACATTTTCAGGCCTCCGGTCATGGGTCTTTTTTAAGTGCTTTAAGTTCCTGAAATGCAGGTTGTTACAGAAATGCCAACAATGATTGGTTCCTCTCAAATTGTGATTTGTAAAATGTAAAACGCCAGGACACATTATTGTGGTGGAGGGACAAATCTCCCATTTTACAGCTTTTACAGAAAAAATTATTGCTAGTTCCAATATAGGATATGCTGTACTTAGAAAACAAAGAAACAATAATAAAGCAAGGTCCATTTAAATTCAAGATAAAAGGAAATAACTTGAAGTATTCAAAAAGACAAAGCCTTTAGTCAGGTCTCTGATGATACATACTTGAAAAATCACTACTCTGATGCACATAAAAATAAAATTAATTCATTCCTTAGCAGCTTTCAAGGGCCTGACATGCCTACATACACAAAGGGCTAACACAGAAAAAGCATTAGTTGAAGAAATCATTAATTCACTGAATTATGGGAAAACAGCTGGATTGGATGTTTTCTCAATTCTATAAAATCTTTAAAGAAACTTTGAGTTCCATTTACTGTGCAACATTCACCATGGTCTTGAACATGGTGACAGGCCAAGACATTTGTCATAATCCTCATTGAGACTGTACATATCCAACTTCCTATCATCCATGTGCAAAGGCATTTCCAGAGACCTTTAATCTGTATTTCCCCATTACTTGAAACCAAATAGATAAACTTTTTAAACAGACATTACTTGTTTAATAGTAAACATATTTATGCCTTTCTTGAATTAATCAGAGTGAGTAATAAGAGTCGTTACTCATGAAGCGTATAAAGTATTTGGTTAAAAAATCTTAACTTTGAAACAGTGGCAAATGGGTTCTACATCCATGTTAGCTAATTGCACTAGATTTTTCAAACAGGCTATTGTTCCTTCAGTATATAGAGTCCAGAATTTCCAAAGCACCCTTTTCCTCCCATAAAATGCAAATTTCTCAAACCAAAAATTGTTTCTGAGGAAACAATCATTTCAACAAATTCTTCAGCTCAAAAAATGTTTGGAGAAGTTTCAGAATTATCAAAAAAGTCTGTTCAAGATGCAAAATTGAGTCTTTTTCTCGAGTGTGCAAAATACTAGTTATAGCAGCAGTTTTAATAGATTGCTGGAAGTATGCCAAAGAAATGCTTTAATGAACCTTAAGCAATATGACCCTGAGTTGAAGGGCAGGGCATTGAGACTGAACCCTTTCACTATTTCCCAATTAATAATTTAGAAAGATACTTCTATTACTCTGAGACAAGCAGCTCCTTCTGGCCTTCTTACTTAGCTGATCTATGGATTGCTCATAGCAGGGGACTGAAGGTTTTCATCCACTTTGTGTAGGCCAGAACTGGCACAATATTTTCATCATCTGGATCATCTACTATCCTTTTGCCATTTTTTTCCTCACCATATAAAGAGGTTTAATGCACAGGGAAAAAAATTGGTATCTGTAATTGCTGCTTGCATTTGCATGTTTTCTTGGGCTTTTGAATTAGATAATGTCCTAACAGTGTTTTCTGATTTTTATTTCCACTTCATCAACCTGGTCCTATAAATTTAATGCTCTTACTCAATACTGCAACATTTCTTTCACTCCATCCACTTTGTTTCTTCCACTTACCCTTTCTTTCTAATCCCTGCCCAAATGACAGCAGACTGTTCCGTTTCTTTGGCAAGCAGAATTAAAAATGAAAGCAAAAGCAAATTACAGTAACACAAATGAATCCTGCGGAAATTATATCTACAGCTTACATTCTCATATTAGAGGGAAGAGGGGCAATGTGGTTTTAGGCCCAGCTAAAAATTAAGAACCACACAGACCCTTGCTCAACCTCCAATCTCTCCTCCTCACCCTCCCCCTGTAAAATGGAGAGGAGAACAAAGGTAAGATTTGTACGTTGAGATAAGAACAGTGTAGAAATTGCAAAGAAATGTAATAAATTGAATATAAAAATACAGTAATAATGGTTAATACTAATAGTAGTAAAAAGGAAAAAAACAAGCAATGCAGGGTGAAATTTCTCACTGCCCACTGAAGGATGCCGGACCCTGTTCCCATACCCAGATCAGCTGCCCTTTCTGGTAACTCCCCCCAGTTTATACACTGGGCATGATATTCTACAGTGTGGAAAACCCCTTTTGCCAGTCTAAGTCACCTGTTCCAGCTGTGCTCCCTCCCAGTTTCTTTTGTGCTCCTGCTCACTGTCAGAGCATGAGACACTGAATAAGTCCTTGAATCAGGATGAATACTCAGTAGAAAACCAAAATGTCAGTGTGTTATCTACACCATTCTCATTCTGAATCCAAAACACAGCACTGTAACAGCTGCTGAGAAGAAATTAACTCTATCTCAGATGAAACCAAAACAGAAAAGTATTTATTTTTAAAGGATGACAATACCCATCAATCCATGAACTGCACTGCCACTGAGGGTAGTAACAAACATTCAGCCCCTCAGGCTTCCAGTGTAGCAAGCTGCTTGAAAGGCACTTAGGATTGTCATGTAATCAACTCTATGGCATAATTTTACATTACTACAGCTCCCAGTAATGATTTCTCTCTTTCAATAAAATATAATTAACCCTCTGAAAAAATTCAATTTGAAAATCTTCAGATAGACATCTCTTTACTTAAGCTTTAAAAGCTTCATTGTGTAGATATTGATGTCATTCTTCAAGTTTCTTCAGGGAAAAGGAGGCAAAATCCAAGGGTTTTATTCATTAATTCAGATGTAAATCAAATAAGAGAACGTTAGTTGCTTAGTCCTGTATAAACACATATTTACTATTTTCAATATTTTTGGATATTTTCAATTGCACTTCAGAGTGACCTTGAAAAGACTGTGTCAAACATCTAAGCCTACACAGTATCTGTTACATGCAATCTCCTTCCCATCAGTTTCCCCTGACAGCAGCATCTCAAGAACCCACATACATTATGTTCTTTCCATTCATGTGCTTCAGGTTGTAAAATGACAGGTGACTTAAACAAGATTTTATACATACAGAGCTATTACTTCATCATTTTACAAAAACACACCTCAGCTACTGTGAAACTCAAAAGTTCTCTGAAATTATTGTGACTTCCTCTGACTCTGCTTGCATTTGAAACAGGCCCTACATTGCTGTAACTCTCTCAAAGTGCAGTAGACAGGAAAACTTCATAATGCTTGGCATGGCCTTCTCTTCTTTTTTGGTCAGAAAAATGTCCATAGTTACGTGGACATTTAATTATATATATTTGCAGCTGTTCCCTATTCAAAAATAGGCTAGAAAAACAGGAGAAGGATGAAATCCAGCAGTGAGTGAGGAATGCCAAGAATCTAGGAATGACTGTGACTGGATGGTCATAATATGCTTAATTGTTGGAAAGGCTGAACTGTTCAACAGGTTTGTGAGAAGGGACTAGAAAATAGAATGCAGTGTAGCTAAGAAGCTCAGAAAAGTATTCTTAAATGTGTGGAACTACAGAAACAGCACACAGCTGAGTCGGTAGGACATGAGTGGAACAAAGTCAGCTTAAAACCTGTGAAAAGAAGTAAGGAAGCAATAGTTTAAAAAAGAGGAAATTTCAGAAGGTGGCAGATATTTCTAAAGTAGATGAATTTCCCATTGTTCTCAGAGAATGAAGAGGTTAGAGATGAGTTTTCAATCAGACAGAGATGATGAGGTGACAAAAGAACAAACATGCCTCCGTGAAAGTGTACACAAAATTTGGAGTGTTGGAATATTCCATTTTCGCATCGAAGCTTAGAGTTTTCCAGAGATGGGTGTTTTAAGTAATAGGCCTATTTGGGCTCAAGAAGGATTACTGCAGGAAACTCACTTGATGAAAAGTGAGTGTACTTACTATTCTACCATCTTCTCTCAAATGTTGTACTTGTCACTTCTTTGATGCTTTGCAAACCCAAACTTAGAAAACTTACAATTAAATAACACGAAGCTCAAAGTGAGATCAGTCATTTCCACAAAGTGGTCGACCCATGGATATGAGCCAGTTTCAAGCCTTTCTTTCTAGAGTGTTTTTCATCACAGTAAGTATCCCCTAGCTGTGTGAAGAGATGTTGTGGTAGACAAAACAAACAAACAAACAGACAAACACCCATCTGGGAAGTGAAGAAGTTGACAAAATAAAAATTAATTCCAATTCTGAAAAACATTTCCAGTCATCCCTCTGTTTTTAATTATTTAAAATTGAAAATTATTTTTTTGGAAACCAGATGACACAAGAACTGGGGAAAATAGCAGACAACAAAATTAAATATATACATTCACAATGAGATTCACAAATGAGAGATGAAGGAGTCAAATTTTCAACATTGATGGGAGTTATTACACATTTTTCTGGGCATGCACATTGTTAAAATATTGTTTGAAAACTAATTTTAAATTTAAGCCTTTGTCACTGTCTGTGTCAGGAAAAAAATACAGCTTTAAACAAATTGGTTAATTAGCAGCAATAAACCTATCATATGTCTGTTGTGTAACAGATTATAATTTCAGCAGGTTGGGAAGTACAAACACAGAGCACTAAAAAAAATGAGTGATGATCTCAGCCATCATATGGAAAGATGAAGTCTGTTCTGAAAAATCTGTCTCAGAAAATAATAGCTGCATGGAAAATGTACAGAGGTTTTAATTTCCTACTGTTTTGAATTTTGTATTTCCACTTTCCAGGGTTTCTTAACTGCTATCATCTTTTACCTTTGGGCTGGTGAGAAATTGTAGGTACTTCTGCGTATTTCCAGAGGACACAGTACTGAAAATTGGAGTATGACAGGCCTCAGCTCATGAGCAGTGTTTAAGTTCTTGTTTTGCAAAGATAGCTTTGAAATTGGGTGTCCCACATATGGTCAAAGCCCTCACTTCCATCCCATCCCACACTGTGTGTCCCACGGCTTCTTTCTCTACACCCCTTCCTTCTTGTGGAAGCCCTTTGTCCTCCTTCTGGTCCCCCAGAGGGAAAACAGTAAACTGGGAGGCAGCAACACACTCTGGCCTCTGAAAAGAGAGAAAAGGAAACACAGGGAACCACAGGGTGAGAACAGAAAAGAGACAAGGGTCAGAGGGAGAATGGAGAGAGGAACAGGGAAGTCCCCATTCCATGGATGCTGGCGAGAGGAGCAAGACCACTGACCTTTGGAAAAATCCTTCACAAAAGGGTCAGAGCAGACATGAAGGACAGAAAAGAAGTTTGAAAATCTTAAAAAGATGCCACAGACTTAAAGAAATATCTGCCAAAACCACAAACATCAAGTAGGAGGAAGTGTCCATGCCTTCCATGCTTGGAGATGCACATTCTCTCCTGCCTCCCCACCTTCATACTCAGGAGAAGACTGATGCTCAGAAGCTTTCACATTTGCTACAACATCTGTCAGTATGTCACCAAGGCCATGTGGATCATTACAGTCTCACAGTGCAAACAGCATGGAGGGGATTTTTCAACTCTGAGTAGTAAATGACTAGAAACAGTGTAAAAGCGTACATATATTATGGGTTAGAGGTTAGGTTAGTCTGAAGATTTCAAACTTCTTTTCAGTTGTAGCATTCATCTATTGAGAGCATATCATTACAATAAACTCCATAGCATAAAGCTTTACATTTCCTCCAGAAATCCTGTGAATTGCTGCTTTGTCCTTGACTAGAGCTGAAATCCAGAGGAATAGGCAGTACTGTCTACCTAGAGTAGTACGCATACTTCAGGATACTTTAGGATACTTTATTACTGATGGATGAGCATACAAAACTATCACATGGACCTCTCAACCCTGGGAATGTTTCTCATTCAATCCTTCATGCTTCATGCCCTCATTTCTGGTTATTTGCTGTTTTCTAAAGTTATTTTCTTTTCTGACATATGTTTGTGGAAGACTCACAGGATTCCAATACTCTGGCAGACTGAAGCAACCTTAAAGCCATTTTTAAGTAGAAAAATGTTGATGAGAAAGGCGTATTTGAAAAGAAACTTGGCTGATGACAGAGACCTCACAAGCCTAAACCCTATGGAAAGTCTTCTGACAAGGTTACCCAGGGAACTCCACTGGTACGTAGTTTGGGAAGGGTGCAAATCCCATTTCAGCATTAGACGTAGAAGACTCTGGATTCTGACCTCTCTGGCCATTCTGGCCACGTGTGACAGGATGCAAAGTTCTTGATAATGAGCATGTAAAAAAATGAGACGTGCGTAAAAAGCTGTCCCCAAACTCTGCAAACACATGCACAGCAGCATGGCAGCTCTGAGCCTGGTCACTTTGATTGTTGTTGCACTCAAACTTTTTGGGAGTGGAACCACAGGGCAGCCCTGGTGCCAGCATGATTGAAATGCCTAGGCAGGAGTGTTGGAGTGGGTGATCTTCAGAGGTCCCTTCCAATCCTAGCAGTTCTGTGGTTCTGTAAGTTCTGTAAAAATGCATACAGGAATAGAAACAAAGCCTGCCTCTGCAGATGTCCTTTTCCTTCTTTAGACTTTACCAACCAGGTTTTAGCTATTCAAGAACACATTGCCACTCAAGTAGCTGAAATGAAAAAAAAAAATGAACTTTATCCTTAAAGATTCTTAGAATTTATACAAGAAAAAAAAATATAGATTATGATCACACTAATTAGAAGGGTCAGACTTGTTAATGTAGCCCATTTTTTTTGTTAAATAACACTGTTAAAATGTCTTGTTCTGTATCTCTAGTGAGACAGAGGGATAGTACAAAGTGTAATATTTACATTAGTTTTGTTTATGTTATTTCTATCTTTTTATTAATAGACACTACTTGGAATTTGCTTACTCTTTTCTTTTTTATGTCCAGTCTGCTGGGGAATTCAGACCAATTTCATAACCTGAATATTTTCCATAGCTGCATATAG
This sequence comes from Chloebia gouldiae, assembly GCA_003676055.1. Taxonomy (NCBI): domain Eukaryota; kingdom Metazoa; phylum Chordata; class Aves; order Passeriformes; family Passeridae; genus Chloebia; species Chloebia gouldiae. The sequence goes on from QUSF01000011.1 coordinate 13,600,442, forward strand.
ACTGTCTGTGGAAGTATTTTCATATACAAAATATGTGGACCATTGGTGGTGGTGGGTCCATTTTGGAGCTTGCTGCGTCTGACATGGGGACAGCCCTTGTCTCTTCTCGCAAAGGTCAAACATGCAGCTCCTCACTACCAAAATCTTGGAGCATAAAAACAATATATGACTTCCTGTGTGCTTGTGTGCTGAAGTGCTCCAGCAAGAGCAGCTCAATAACTTCTGACATTGATTTCAGAAGAGCTCTAATGGCAGCACCTATATTGGTTTACAGTGGAGATCTAGCACAGAGCCATCTACACTTCATTGACCAGTCCTAGAACCAATGTAGCACAGAGCTGAACAAGATAGTGCAAAATCAATATATTATGTCACTTTTGGTCATTATCAAGCTGACTAGTTATAAATTAAGCAAACAATTTTGCCAAATTTAATTGCCTCCCATCCTCTCCCTTTACAAACACTTATGAAAAGTTTGTTGACAGTTTTTCGGCCCCACAGGTGCTGCCAGCAGCACCATGGGAGACATACGTGCTCAGTCCTGGTCTGCCTAGACTTATGGTGAAGAGACCAGACTGGTTAAAAAAAAAACAAAAACCTGAATAATCACCCTGAATAATCTCAATGATTCTACAGCAATATATGAGTCTCTTCAGAAGATATATGTATATAAAACTCAAGTATCAACCCACCAAGAGGCAGTGTTTTTCTGTGGTGTGAAAAAAGCCCCAAGGGCCCATCTCTGACAATAAAAGAGACTTTTTTCTCTTATCCCTTGCTAGCAATGGAACTGACTGATACAGACCTAGCAGTGGGCCACTAAATGTTGCCAAAAGCAGGAGATTATCTGATTGCAGCATATGGTTTTAGTGGCAGTTGAAGACTACAATGCACAAATAATATACAAGTATAACACATTCATACTCTTGCTTAGGAAAAGAGGCCTAGTCATATTTGTATTGTGCTCTGTATTGTATCATTAGTGGCTGCTTAATTTGTACTGACTTTATGGTAGTGCTTCTGTGATTACCACTGCATGCACCTGTGTCTGTTGCCTTGAGCTCTACGCATATTTTTCTGTTTGCTCCATAAAAATTGGATCAAAAGCTCCATGTAGGTTGGTCTACTGCTTTCCATAATGCAAACAGAGGTTAGTGTCTTCTCATTGTCTCTGATAAAGTAATATCCTCAGAATTATACCTATTGTATTTTAGAATATGTTTTGCCAGACAGTGCCATCAGACAGAACAGGTACCATCAACATAGTCTTACTTTGTCACAGTCAGGAAAAAGACATTTAGTAGTAGGTGTCTTGGTGTTTTGAATTTTTTTTGTCCTTTTTTTTTCTGTGGCATTGTTGTAGTTTAAGCCCAGATGGGCTTAAGCCCACAGAGCCGCTTGCTTGCTCAACCCCTAACCTCTCCCTCTGATAGGTGCCAGAAGTGTTCCCACACACAGATCAGCTGCCCTTCCTGGTGACTCTCCCAGTTTATATACTGGACATGCTGTTCTGTGGCGTGGAATATCCCTTTGGTGAGTTCGGGCCACCTGTCCCAGCTGTGATCCCTCCCAGTTTCTTTTGTTTATGTCCTAACTGGCAGATCATGAGATAAGAAGCAAAAAGTCCTTGACTCAAGATAAGCATTACTTATCAGAGATCCAAAATATCAGTGTGTTATCTACACCATTCTTTTTCTGAATCCAAATAAGAATCTTAATCCAGCACTGTAACAGCTGCTGAGAACAAATTACCTCTACCCTAGCTGAAACCATGTCAGGCATGTAAACATAAGAGGATCTCCAAGAATTCTAAATGAGATCACTTTTACAAAGACAACACTAAGGGTTCCTAGTGTCAATGGAAGCTTTCTTTGGTAGATTCATGCCTTTTTTTTTTTTTTTTAATTGACTACTCAAGCAGCTAAGTCAAGTAGTTCTCAGGTATTAGGCTATCTCTCTCTTTGATGGCTAATGAGTAAACTACCTGTCTGGGTTTGTGTAGAACTATAACAAATGTATCTGGGAATGCATAAGCATGGAAAGAATGCAGTTCAGCAACTGTATCCACTTCATGTAGTTTTAGCTGGAAGTAAAAGACATTGAAAAATACTTTTTTTGCCTAAACATATGCAAGTGAGCCTAGTGCAGAAGCCATTTTTGCCTGATGTCTCTGCTGTAGGATTTTTGGAGATGTTTGCACAGACCAAGGACTTTGTCTCAGAGAAGAAATAAATCTGGATGCAGCTTAAAGCACCTATTGCTACTTTAGGGATTATTTAAAGAATAAGGAGGGAGTGAAGGTAACTTCTAATACAGAAACAAATTTGGTACATTTTTAGCATCCTATTGAATCCTTAAAAATATACAAAGGACAAGGTCTTTATAGATCAGAACAGCAATGGTTAGATAAAAATTATGTTTTGATAGTTATTGCAATATACTCAGATGTAGAAAAGAAAGTTCTTCCCCTTGGCATGAATATTTTGAAGGAACTTTAGGGAGCAAGCTTTATGGAAAGTATTTCTACTAAAAATCTAGAATTTTCCTGTTAAAAAAGAATAGACAAAATACCATGATGGATAAGACCAGCATTTTAGTTTTTTTCCTTTTGACCATTATTTGGCAAAGTCTTCTTTGGAAGCAGCCAGGTTGAGGTGACCAGGAAAAAAAAGGATCAAAGTTACCTTAAGTTTTATCTTTCATATTTTTCAGATTCTGTGCTGCCTTGGTGTGTAACTCTGAACTTCATATTAAGTCTTAGTACATTCTCTTCACAGGGTAGGAAGAAAAAAACAATCCTTTTCCAGCTTGAGACCAAGGACACCTGTTATAAGCCTCAGGCCCAAAAAGCATAAACAACACCAAATTGAAGAGATCAGACAAGGAGGATGGGACTTCATAACCTGGAGCTGTAATTGGACAATTAACCCCAATATGTAAATGGGCCAAAACTAATCAAAATGTGAGACCTTGTGACTGGGGGTCCATTTCATGACCATTTAGGGTCCATCTTGGATAAAGTCCTGGGCAGGCTGCTGTACTGCCCAAGGTTTATCCATTGAGGCCTTTTAATAAATACCTACTTTATTCTTTTAGCTCTGTCTAGTCTCTGTTCCAGGTCAGTCTCTCAAGGCATCAATATTAAGAGCAAATCCACCACCCATCCTGTATTGCTCCCAAGGGCTTCAGTTCATTCTGTTGACAAACAAACACACCAGGCCTTATAGAATGACATAAGGAAATATGAAGAAAAGCTAATGCAAGAAAGCCAAATCTATCTAAGCTCTCAACAGTACATTGTTGCTGAAGGGCTTTGAGCCCTTCAGGATTTTAAGAGTGTTTTTTGGATGGTTCCTGAAGAATATGTGCTCTTATCTTTTGCCTCTCTTGAAGTTCCCATTTACACTTATAGATCTGATAGATGAAGAGCAGTCCAAGGTCAGTAGCTGCTAGCAGTCTCATATTGTTAGACGAAACCTTTCACAGTTGGAGTGAAAGTAATGGTGAGACCTTCTTATTTAGGTATTGAGAATACTATACCCATCCGATCTCTTTTAAGGAGCCTTTTAAATTCTGTTGAAGATTTTGCAAATCACTGTGAACAGGTTACTGCTCTGAAAAGTGGATTACTTTGCTGTATTTAGAAGTAAGCATTTAAGCTCTTGAATAGTGGCTCTATTACCTCTGGAAGGCAAGGAAGGCCCATTGTTCTTCCCTCTTCCTTGTAAATAAAGAGTTTGCCAGACTCTGTGACAATCAATATTCCAGAAACAAACCATTTACTTATTTACTTGAGTAAATGAGTGTATCTCATAAGGATGTCTTGTCATTGTTTTCTCTACAATGAGTTCCCCTCTCCTTTCCAAGGGTACCATTTTCTAGGACTTGTACTCAAGGTTATGTCATTATTAGTATGTTTGTCTGAACATTCTCTTCCACATTGAGATGATTGCTTCTGCTCACCCTTACCTCTACAAGGCAACTAAGGAAATCTTTATATTTGCCTGGAATAAAACACATATATTCCCAAACAGCATTAAAATGATTATATATAAGCAAATCCTTAATTGAAAAGTTTTCAAGGTGCACAATATGGCAATATGCACGCATAATTCTCCTTCAATTTTTTCAGGGTTTTTTGATTTGTATACCTATTAAATATTGTTCGACTAGAAGAACAGTTGATTAGGTAATTTCCCCCTGTGTTCTGCCCCAGTGGAGTTATGGGTCTTTCTTGTTATGTCATTTGAGTTCTAGTGGAAAACAAAGTGTCCTTGCTAGACTAAAAAACTAGACTAAGCAGAATTCCAAAAAGCTAGCATAATATCTTGGTAAGTGCAGCTACTATGTTGAAGTGACAAGGAGTTAGAAACTATACAGCTATACATTAAAATCTATAAAACTACACAAAATGCAAAAATCTTTAGGCATCAGTATCAGCTTGTGGAAAGCCTTATTGTGTCCAGCAATCCTAAAGGCAGAGGACAAGCTGAGAGCTGCACTGGTGGTGGGGATTACAATAAAAGAGATGACTTTGGAATTATTATTGCTGTTGCTATTCTAGGCCATGCATAATTTTTAGAAATATTTAGCCTTGTATTACCTGCAGATAAATAGAACAAGGATTTTGTAGCAGGATACACAACTACCCTCTTTACACCTCCATGTATTGCGAGTTCTTTCAGCATCTGAATTTTATGTATTCCATAGTCTATTCTACTATTTTCTCTAAGGTTACTACAGACAGGTACTAACGCTGTTCACCAGAACCTATAATGGTGATAAGAAATGTAGGGCAACCAGCACACATCATTTTAGGAAAAGATGGTCCTCAGGAATGCCTGTGTGGCACTCCAGGAAGTAGAGCTGTAAGGTGACCAGGGCGGTCCCTTAAAAGCAAATCACCTTAGCAAAGCATATCACATTTTTTATATGAAGAAAAAAAAAAAACTTAAAAAAAAAAAAACAAACCTGAAGACGGGGTAAAAAAAGTACTTAACACAAAATTGCAAGTGGACCACACAATAAGTAAAAGGCTAGATACTTGGATCCCTAGTTTCTGGGGAAGAGATCTTACTCAGTCTCTTCTGCCATCTAGTGACCCAACAAAGATAAAATTCCAGCATTCCCGAGGTGGTGTGTGAAATTAAAATAAAAGTGATTAAAATTAGCAGATACAGAAAGCAAGATGGGAACAGTGCTTCTGTAAAGTCATGGAATGATCAGAGGAAAAATGGATAAAGAGAGGGGAGCAAGATGCTTGGGAATTCAACAGTGACCTGGGAAATGAAGTCTGTCTGGCCTCTGCTGTGGTTTTATTATGTCAGGTAAATAGCATAAGGGGCAAAGTGATTGTTATGGGGAGAGCTCTTATTTTTCCTACTGGTTTCAGGTGAAGCCAGGTCCCATAATCACTTATGAATGGGGAACATGCATAGTACAGAGGGTACCTTAGCTAACTTCAGCTGAGCTGTCTGCAAGAATAGCACATAGCTGCAAGGATCAGTTCCTTTTTTGAAATGCCTGAGCATGACTGTTCAAAAAACCGTGGAGGATGAATGTCTTCAATGTGGTATTCCTGAACTGAAAATAGAGAAAAGCTTTTTTTTAGTGGCTCCTTGGGGAAGTACTTTAAAAAAAAAAAAGTATTCCAAATAAAGAGGTAAGATACTTCAGAGAATTTTCCTATGTAATAATTATTGTAATATGGCCACATAGCCAGCTAGAGCCAAATGACAGTTTTGTAAGACAATTTCAGTCAGCAGTTGATGAAACTTGGATAATTTAGGGCTATGAACAACGTGGAAGGCATGTGGGATTGTGTGATGTAACTAATTGTTTGGTATGGACACCAAATTAGTGTCCCTGCTGTTGCTTGAGCAAAGATGCTGCAGCAGTGTGAGAGTTTTACTTCAGATAGAGGAAATAACACTGGTATGAACCCATCCATGGTCTTGTTTCTGAACCAGAACCCAGAGCTATTAGCTCAGGCAAAGTATCACAATGGTGAAATCTATTTCAATCCATGTATAAGAGACTAGGCATGTAATATATAGTTTGTCCTTGTTTTCCAGCACAGAATCAGACAGATGGATTTTCCAGGTAATCTCACACCTGCAAAAGTCCCTCTCTCTCATTTCTGTTAACAACCTTAGTTTTAACACAGCTTCCAGAAAAACACCCAAGTTACTGCTTCATTTTACAGATCAGGAGCAGAAATGAGAAACTTTCCCAAGTCAACATGGGGTACAAAACTCATAAGTGGACACATATTCAGGTTTATTATATGAGGTATAGGGCTATTCTCCCCAATATGGGGACTCCAAACATCGTAATGCAATTGGTGCTGAGGTAGGAACACTTCCCTAGCAAGTGGAAAACAAGTAAACAAGAAAACCCAAATTTGATATTTCTTACCTACATTTAATTCTGGTAATAATCAAGGGTTTGCATATAAAAATTCAAAACTTTCTCATTTCATGTAGACAAATGTGATCCTTAGCTGCCATCTATATTTGCTGTCAAGGACCAAGCAGATTGTCATGTAGGGTGCTCCCATCTCCCTCATATTTCTAGCCACCTGACATCAAAGGCATCAATCAATATAGCAAAAATAAAACATTCACTGTGGCATCCATGGTAACGTATGCTTTCTGATCAATGTCTTATGACATAATGCACTGGTTGCTACAGTGAATCCCTATGCTGCAGAATGCCATAGCAACAAGAAAAGGCTTTGATATTTTTCCCCTCTAGAAAGCCATCAAGACATAAAGAGTGAACTGGTTTTTCACCAGTTAGTTTCCTACTTTTGTATTCTCATGTTTCACAAAGCAAAACAGAAGCATGCGTACAGTCATACACATACAATACACAATATTTTTTTAAATACTTTCATTGGAGATACATCTCCTGTCTAATTTACATTGTCATAAGTGTATGATAACTCCAGTTTCAGTGAAGATCCACCAAATTTAGACTGATGCAAATGAGACGAGAATTTGATTCAGCCTCTCAAATATGAAAGTTTTGTGACCTGATGCTAGTTTTTGTGTTGATATTGATACCGGAAAATAGCCTAGGTTTGCAGCAGACCTATATATTTTGTGGGTCTGCTTACAGAATTGAGATGGTCCTCCATGGATGAACTGTGGCCACAATTGTCACACACCAGCTGCTCCCAGAGCAAATCCAGCTGTGCTGGTGACTGCCAAGCAGGGCTGTGCTCCCCATGCCATGTACCTCACAAGGACAGAGAGCTTCCCTTGCCCTGCACTAATGCCCTTGACACACATTTGTCTTCTACAACAGCTGGTGGGGCTGAGATTCAGCCTATATGGCACTTGTAAGCATTTAATGCAAGCTGTTTCTAGTAGAAACTTGGAAGCCTGTCAGTGATCCACGGACTCACAGCTTTTGGGAACAATTAGTTTATGGCACTGTATAGTGAGAAGTGGACTGGCCACTGCATAGCAAAAACAGCTTCAGTCTGTAGAAGAATTGGGATTAGTATTCTGTATCCTTGGCATCTTGCCTCTCTCTATTCATGACTTTTGTAAGAAACAGGTGGTACCTGTTTTGGAGAACACTGATTTGGCTTCATTACTTGCTGTGTGACATGCCTGTTTGACTGTGTCCTTGTTTTGGCTGGGATAAGGTTATTTCTCTTCCTAGGAGGTGGTAAAGTGCTGCATTTTGGATTTAGGATGAAATTATGTTGATAACACACTGATGTTTTAATTGTTTTTAAGTAGTGCTTAAGTCAAGGGTAAGCTTCTCATACCACCCCAACAGTGAATAGGCTGTGGGGGAGCACAAGAATTTGGGAAAAACAGTCCTGCTTCCAGACAGGAGAGGTGTCATTTTTGCTGTAGCCAGGAGAGGGTGTGGCCAGGACCTGGCGGTTACTCTATACCAATTTATTATTCTGTACCACCTCATTATTCTATACCACCTCACATCACTGTTGAGGTACAAAGGAAGGCAGTCTCTGCTGAGGTGTTGAGTAAGTGTGGGAGTAAGTGAAGAGCAGTAGGATAATGCTGATTTCCATAAAGAATGAAAAGTTGGGTGGTTCTGCTTCTGACACTGATGGAGCAGTTGAGATGGTGTAGCTGCAGGCAGGTTGAGTTGTGTTGTGAAGGCATTTTTTGCATGTGAATCACTCTCTTTTTTACACTTTCACCCTTCATATTGCTACTGTTATTGTGTTTTCTTATCTCATTGCTGTTCCCTGTAAGTTGCTCTTATCTCAACTGTGATCTTCACCTTTTGTGCCTCCAATTCTCTCTAGCTGCTCACAGGGGGAGTGATTTGTGATGTGGTTTGGACGGTCTCAGTGAGGGCACTTCACTGGGGAGTACCATTCCTAAACCATGACACACACAGAGCTAGAACAGCTGACTCAAACTGTTTGAAAGGAAATTCCATGTCATATGGTGTCATGCTCAGTTTATAAACTAGGGGGAAAGCTAGCTGGGGAAGGGACTGAGTAGCCAGTAGTCAGTGGATAGAAAACAATTGCCTTATGTATCACTTCTTCTGTTGTTATTATTATTATTAATTATTATTATTTTTACCTAAACCTATCTTTACCTCAACCCACAAATTTTACTTTTTTTTAATTTTGAATTCTCTTCCCTGTCCCAAGTAGCAGCAGGGAGTGAGGAGGTGACTAGGTGTTTAGCTGCCTGCAAGTTAAATCACAACATATAGTCAACTACTCACTTGTTGACAAAGGTATATAGGTTGCAATGGCTGCTGCGATATGTAGAATTAGAAAAAGGTTGTTTATAAATGTCATTGTTTTTTCCATCTGCCCCTCATCTTAGCCAATTAAAATAGAAATATTCCTGTTACCTGCCAGACATCTCTGATTTACATATTGTGGTACTTTTCTAAAATGGGTTGAGAGAGAACTCTGTCAGGGTAGTTTTCATTGATGGTACATGTTCTGAGCATGATAAAGGCTATACAGTAGATTTCCTGGAACTGTTGCACATAAAACTGCGTAAAAGTTTTCCTGGAATTATTACCAGTGACTTTTAGTGACTAACACCCTGTGAAAGCTACAGCACAAAGCTATTAGATATGTACTGACATCCAGTGGGTAGCTTGTGAGGGTGAGAAATTGAGTCATGCCACTAATGCTTCATTCACTTGCCACCTTCATTAGTTCCAACCTATTGTGCACTGGTAACTTTGAAGAAAGTTAAACTCTCTTTTTTGTAAGACCTACCTCCACACAGACTTCTTCTGTTATTTATGAATTGACAAAATGTTCATTTACTTCTTTGAGTCTATAGGCGTAGTGTGTGTACTGGGTTTACGAGGCCAGGTTTTGGTAGTGGAGGGGGAGAGGGAAGTATGCTACAGGGTGGCTTCTTTGAGAAGTTCCTGGAAGGTTCCTCCATGCCCAATGGAGCCAATGCCAGCTGGCTCAAAGATGGACTTGCCACTGGCTGAAGCTGAACCCATCTATGACAGTGGTAGTACCTCTGTGATAACTATTTAAGAAAGGGGAAAAAACCTGCTGCAGAAGAAGCAGCCAAAATAGAAGAGTGAGAAAATGAGAGAGAAAGTCTCCCAGGTCAGTGGAGAAGAAGGGGCAGGAGCTGGTCAGACAGAGAGCTGAGCTCCCCCTGCAGCCCATGGTGCAGTCCATAGTGAGGCAGCTATGCCCCTGCAGCCCAGGGATGTCCATGGGGATGCTGAGATCCACCTGCAGCATGCAGAAATGACCCACCCAAGACCAAGTGGATGCTCAAAGGAAGCCGTGATCCTGTGGGAAGCCCACACTGGAGGGCTCCTGGCAAGACCTGTGGCCCTATAGAAAGAGGAGTTGGTGATGGAGCAGGGTCCTGGTAGGCCTGTGGAGAGAGAAGCTCACACTGGAGCAGGTTTGCTGGCAGTCCTGTTGGGGACTAACACTGAAACAGCTTGATCCTGAAAGACTGCATCCCATGGAAGGGACACATGCTGGAGCAGTTAATGAAAAACTGCAGCCCATGGAAGGACTCAAAGGATTCACATTGGAGAAGTTTGTGGAGGACTGTCTGCTATAGTAGGGATGCCAGAGTAGAACAGGGAAGGATTGTGATTCCTCTTCCTGGGGAAGAAGTAGAGGTAGAGACAACATGTGATAAACTGACCACAACCCCAATTCTTTATTGCTCTGGGCTTCTGCGTGGTGGGGATGGAGGTAGAGAAAATCATGAATAAAATGGATCACAAGGCACAGAGGGAGATCTGGGAGATGTTTTTAAGATTTGGTTTTGTTTCTCTGTATCCTACACTGAACAGATCAGCAATAAATTAAATTAATCTTCCCCAGGTGAGTCAGTTTTGCCTGTGATGGTACTTGGTGAGTGATCTCTCCCATGCTTATCTCAAGCCATAAACCTTTCATTGGCTCTTCTCTTGCCTGTACAGCAGAAGAGAAGGATATAGGAAATTTGGTGGCAGCTGGCATCCATCTCACCACAAGATCAAGCCATCACATATGCTAGAAAGCATTTGATTAAATCAAATGTGTTTTTTGAGGTCTGTGATGCAGATTTGTTGCTGCAGGTATTGTCAGAAATGTGTTCCTGGGCACTGATAGTTCAGGGTCCAAGCTGGTGAAATGCACAATTCCACTTTTCAGTTGAGAGAAACACCAAGAGTTCTACACTACACTCCTAGCACCATGACCAGGACAGAGGGAAAATTGTCACCAGAACGTATGATGGTACTTTGTAGCAATCCCCTCCTGCTTTCACTGCTGTTTTTGCACTTAAGATGTAATGTCCCACATATATTGTCTTTAGATTAAGCCATCATCAAAATAGGTGGGCAATCTCTTTGAGCAGGTGTAGAGAAATATCTTATATAATCTGCAAAAATTGTCTTCCATCTAATCCAGCTATTGAGGAGTCTTAATAAGGAAAAGAAAAACACAACATCTCTTCTGCGGGAGGAAGGCTGCTACCTTCAGCTATATGAAAGGCTTTTTAAACAGTTTATGCATGATTATATTTACTAGCCCAAGTAGCTAGTAAACCCAGCATACAGTTGTGAAATGGAAACAGCAGCCATTTCAAAGGACTGATATTAAATAAAGCATGGTAGGGAGTAGCACAGGAGAGTGCCAGTTATGATTTGTAAATAGAGCACGTGGGGTGTGCTCTTCTTGACAGCCAAGAACTAATGTTTCTGATTAATTTTCCTTGAAATAATATATTACTCTATTTCAGACTCTAAACTTACTTGAAATCCAAACCCTGCTATAACCAGCATGCTGGATAAAACTCATGGATTGAATCCATGCATTTTCTTTCAGATGGATTCACAGTAAATATATGAGCATATATCTGTCCCAATCAGCATTATCAACATCCTTTAAAACCACTGAAAAATGAGGATGACATACCTAGGTGGATGAGACCAAAGAAAAACACCTAACAATATAAAACCAGAGACAAAAAAAATCACAAGTAGCATCAATACCGACATTTATAACTTTTCTGGGGATTAAGTTAATAAACTGAGCTTTACAGGAAACTTGCACTTTCACAGTAAGTTCAAATAAATACTCTGGAAATAACTGTACTGGCAGCTGTTTAAGTTAATGAACACGGATTTCCTGGAAAAGATACTGCAGTAATTAATGGAAGCTAGAAAAATTAGTAATTGCTTTTCCTGAATAGACCATCTGCACAATTTTTATTTGCAGAATGTATCAGAATTTTCCAACATTCCTGTGCTTTACTTCTGACCTTCTTTCCCGAAGTCCTTAGCATTAACGATGTCATAGGATAGTAATCACTCTCTCTCCTCCTCTCCCTCTCCCTATCTCTGCACAGAACTTATCAGTTTTTAAGTCCATGAAATTTAAAATCATAACATACTTTCTTCTTCAAGGGGATCCTCTGGACACCTCCTACATTAAGCTTGCTTGACAGGAATAATCATGTTATAGACCTGATTTTTCTTGTATTTGATAATGGTCAAATGTGTATAAAACTTCCTTGCTGGTGACTCCAGGATCAATTTTTACAATAGTTAAAACATAGATTTAGAAGAATTAATACAGGAAACTTTAAGGCTGGACATTTTTATTCATATGAGTTAACTGTAAACAGTGACCAACTTTCTGCACTCTCCTGTGGGCAGAAGGAATACTGGCAAATTAGTTAGTTTCAGGGTGGAAATAAAAGCAGGAGAATCAGGCTTAGAAATATTCTTCTATTCTGATTTGTAGTGGGAGAAGAATTCTGCAGGAAGAGGTGTCTTCCATTTATGCTAGTTTAATTTATAAGTAATTTCAAACAAGTCAGAGAAATTGGGCTGGTAAGAGATGAAAAATAAAGATTGCATGGGGAAATTCACACTCATTGTAACAAAACAAATTTTTTATTTCCTTTTTTCCAAGGAACACAGTTCTTATTTATGATCAGTCTTGTAAAAAAAAAAAATCAAACTTAACCTAAGTGCAATGAGAAGAAGGTTGACCCAGTACTTGGCAACACACTTTCCAGGGATTCACACTGTAGTTTCCTCCAGGAAAGATCTCCTCCAAACGATTTGCACTGGGGGAGGAAATAAAGCAGAAATCAGATAAAATTCTGTTTTACAGAGTCACATAATTTTGTCATGGGAATCTCTCTCTGCAATATATACACACACACATGCACATGGCAACACACTTTCTCCAAAGCAACTTTAGATGTGTTAAAATTTTCATGAGAAACAAAACAGAGAGAAGACTTCCTACTCCAGCCAAGTGCTACATCCAGATGTTACCACTTTTTATCAGGATAACGTCTGGTTTTCTGTAGTAAGTCCTCATGCCTCTGGTACATCCCCCTAGATGACTGAAATGATTGAGGGCTTCACTTCCCTATTCAATATCTTTACATTTTCAAAGCATCTGCTTAACATTGATTCTGCTAAAAATAAAGCAGGTTCTTGTCTTTGTAGCAACATGGTAGAGCTGAATTTAGTGGGATGAGGAAAAGTTGGAGTAATGAAGAAATAACAATGATTGAATGTACCCAGAAATTATTTTTGCTGTTTAAGTTCTTCTATTATCAATACCAAGAAAAAAGGATGAATTAAGGCATTTATTTCTAACATAATTAGTTTTGAAAATAGAAAAAAAGGAAAAAAAAAAAAAAAGAAAGCACATTAGGGCAAATTTGAAAAGTTCTTGCCATAACCTAAATACATAGACCTTCGGTTCTTAGTGAGATAGTGTTAAGTACATCCAAATATATTCCTTATTTAATATCAATATTTCTTTTGTCTTTGTCTTAGAGAGTTGTGAAATGCATTTATCTTGAAATATTTTTCTACTTTAAATGTGTGTAAATTTTCAGCATAAACAGGCCTTATTATTATTATCTTTATTCCCATTACAGACAGAAGAGGGAAGGGAGGGAAAGGTTCCTGCCTTTTTTTCAGCTATTGCTAGCCTCAAATACTAGGTTAACATTATATTAGTTCAAGTATTTATTTTCTTGTCAGTATTTGAGATAAACCAAGAATCATCAAGGGCCAGCTCCTGGCCCTGCACAGCACCATCCCAAGAGTCACACCATGTGCTGAGAGCATTGTCCAAATGCTTCTTGAGCTCTGTCAGGCTGGTGCTGTGACCACTTCCCTGGGGAGCCTGTTCCAGTGCCCAACCACCCTCTGCGTGAAGAACCTTTTTCTAATAGCCAGCCTAAACCTCCACTGACACAGCTTCAGGCCATTCCCTGGGGTCCTGTCCCTGGTCACCACAGAGGAGAGATCAGTACTTGAACCTCCTCTCACGAGGAGGTTTCAACAAAGATATTTTGAATTGTCTTTTGGTTCTGTAGGTGTTTGTCATGCAATGGATAAAGGCCCCAAGAAGAGGAATATAATTCAACAGCAGTTCAATAGCCATTCCTTTAAAAGACACTAGTTCACCGAAAGCAGATGCCTAAGAAAATAAAAAGCCAAATATTAAAAAAAAAAGGTTTTCAGAGAAGATATAAACTTCCTAATTTTCTCTCAGAGGATAAAGGGATCTCAATACCTGGTGAAGATTTGCTGGCAGCATTTAACTAGCTTTGTGCTGTTGGCAGGGAAATCTGTGAAGTTGGAAGCATTTCCTAATAAGATGTGGCAAGGAACTTCCAGACTAGGGACAGTCAGCATTCCTGTGAAGTAAGTTACAATTTTCTTAATCAATAATAAAGAGGAAGATAAGATTTGAAAATGTGAGTCATGAAGTCATGATCAAATGAACCATTCTGGTTGACACAAAATCACCATTTGCAGTGGTTATGTAAAGGTACAAGGTCAAAATCTTTGAATTGTGGGACTTCTAATCTCAATAATTTTTAAAAACTGAATTAAGGAGCAACCACAACAATTTATTTACTTTTCACATATAGAAATTAAACTACAGCAACCTGATACACTTGGATAATTTTGGTTTTCTGCCTCTTTTAACAATATTAATATTATGTAGTAAAGCCTTTCTCAATGCTGGGTCGGAGTGTTTTCATTAACTAAAATGAAGCTATGCTGCATTTATAGAAGTGCAAATAAATACAGAACCTCTTATTTTGTTTTAACTAGAGTTTGCTTTGCTACATATTCTCTAAAATTTCCTGCAAATACTAATGACATCAGTCACTGGACTAATGGAGACACAAAAAGTATGAAAGTGATAGCTCCTTCTACACGTAATGTTGTAGAACTTTGACACATTTTTAATATGTTCTTAACTGGGGTAATAGATTGGCTTTTCTACTTTCCCCTGAGCATAAGGAAAGCATTTTCCATGGCAGGAGTGGGTGGAATGCAATTTTCTTTCCAAAGCACATTCTATTATTTTGGAGAGATTTTCTCAGTGGCTGTTCACAATATTATTCTTAAGATCAGTATGTGAAGTGACACATTTTAGTAGGGCTTCCTGGTTCCTCAGTTATGCAGAGTAGTGTCACGTATTAAAATATTATGGATGGCTGTGACACTAATGTTATTTCAAGTGTGCTGGTTCTGTAGCCTTCAGAAAATATTGTGGGCTTATCTTTAAAAATGTATGTTTCTGTTACTACCATGAACACCAAGGCATAGAGAAGTTATGGTAGAAATGGACATAGTGGTTTTATCAAAGTACCAAGGTCTTTCTTCACTGTTGAAATATGAGTGCTTTAACCTTCATCATACCATGTTATACCAATTTTGTATACCACATGCTCAGTAAAGAGAGCTGGAAAAGGGATTGTGAAATACTGAGGATAAATTTATAACCTAATGAAACATATCAATTAATTAGTCTTTTGAATAATTAATTTGTTCTTTTTGATTTACTCCCTAAAATGACTCTTCCATTGTGACTTTTCATTCAAATTGAAGTTGAAGTTTTGAAAAAAAGGAGTTACATTTTAGGACCATTTCACAAGCCTAAGCACTCTGTGGAAATACTATCCTCTCAAAATATCGACTGAACATTATGACAAAGAGTTATTCAGATCCTCCCTCACTGTTACTCTTTTACATTCTTTCATTTCACTTTTCTGTTTCTTTTCCATAATTAGTTCTCTATTCCCGGAACTAGTGGTGTGGAGGATGGATTGCAATTCATCTATAACTTGCTTTGTTTAGGAGTCACATGTTCTGCACAGACAAACTAACAAAAAAAAAAAAAGAGTAAAAACTCCTCCATTAAAACACCATACCCATACCCCTCTCCTAAAAATACAGGCATAAGGGAGAACTGAAATATTTACACCTTTACAAATTCTAGTTTTCAGGAGCCTTCTGTCTCATATCAACCTGCCAAGCACAGAAGTATTTGTGTTTGAGTGACAGGGGCAGCCTAGGTGGATATAGGGGGTGGTCACCGACAGTAGGGGACACCAAACCCGAGCACTGTACCTGCGACACAGGCTGTCATGAAACAAGCCACAGTTCCTGCAATCATTGCTCTGAAAGCACCATCGGCTATTTCCTTCTTTTTTGAGGGAGCTATGCTTGCTAGAAGAAAACAAAGTGTATGTCAAACAGATATACATATAAAAAAGGTGAATCTGCCAGCTTTTGTCCCCACAGGAGTAATTTCCCACCCTGCAGTTTAAACTAGGAGAAACATGGAAGAAAAATGGGACATTTTTTGGTGGGTGATTTGAAAGCCAAGTACCAGTGTTGGCCTCTCTGCTAAGATGGTGGCTTATATTTAAAATAGTAACTTTCGCTTTCTTTGGCAGTTTGCATGTCTCTGCTGGATGACTGTGCCCTTCAGAAGAGCAAAACCCCATGGCTGGGTTTTGCTCCTCTATGCTCCCCCACTGCTGAGCCTACTGTGGCTTCAGGATAAAGATGACTGCCAGACATTCTGGCTACCTCGTGAGGAACTCAGATGGTTTTTCAATTTTTCTTTTTCCACTGAGAGCTGAAAACCCTTTTTTTTCAATTCTTTCCCTATAAGCCTACTGCATATATTTATATTTTTACAGGAAATAACCAAATTCATCTCTCAAACCCACATGCTATGGAGTTGACCTGCTCCTCCTGAAGCTTCATGGGCAGTAGTAGCTCAGGTTCATTTTTGAGGTCTAAACAGGGAAGGCTATCAGAAGGCCTTGGCTCCTTCCCCTTGCCTGCAGCACCTCTCTAGAACTTCCACTCCAAAGCCTGTACCTCTCTGGGTGCCCTTCCATTCACAATTGAGTGCTAGGCTTTGGCAGAGCAGCTGCTCAGCTCTTAATGCTGCTAAGCTTCACTGTCACCCTGTTCTTTTGAGAGTTTTAGAGTTCTTCTACAAGTTCCTATGCCTTCTGACATTTACATAATTTCAAGTGAGTTTTCTCACACATGTTCATGTAAATAATCATTGTTTTGCATTCTTCTTTGTAGGTGGAGAGAATTGATGGACTGTTGGTTTGACCAGTGTGGTTGGAGAGGTGGCAGTTTCACCCTCCAATCTACTGTCATTTTTGCTATTGTACATATAGTGGAGTCAGAAAATAAAGTTTGCTTTTTTAGATTATTTTTCTTTCCTTTTGCATCTAGCCTGTTTCTGTGAGTTATTTCATGTTGCAGTGTGACACTTCATCCCCAGCCTGTTCCTTTTGGTGCTTTCTTTGGGATTTGCTCGACAAACAAATTGTCTGTGAGAGTGGTTCTTACTCAGGCCTCCTATTACCAGTCCCAGGGAGCCGAAGTTGGCAAATCCACAGAGAGCATAGGTGGCAATGACTTCAGAGCGAACCTGAAAAGCAAAGACACACCCTCTGAGTGGTTTGAAACAGCTCATTGTGACTTAAAGGTCTGAAAACACGGCATTGCTCTGAGTACAAAAACAACTGTTTTGCTTGGTTGCTGCCCAAGTTGTGGCTTTCAGAAAGGTAGGCTTCCTTGTTGAAAGGCACAGGCTTTTAGACCCATTGCCCATCTGAGGACTGACAAAATATATGATGATTTTATCTTCCACACGTATTGTTGTGCCTTTTTGAAGTGAGCAGCAGTAATTAAAGAAAAAAATATCTTAGTAGTGGCAATTTAACTGCTGTTTTCTGAAAGTGTGAGTCAGAGAGCTATAACTCAACTTGTTTTTCACAGCTGGATGCTTCTATAAAACTTTTTTGAAACCTCAATTTTTCATATGCATCCCTGAATTCTGTTATCCTGAAGAAGAAGAGGGCTCTATATACAAAGCTACTTTGTGCATGCTCCACCCTGTGCAAAGAAGACAAATTGGTCTCCTATGACTTAGGTACATTGGTGTGCTGACAGACAGAGAGGGACATTCTGATTTTGGAATCCTCATTAAGAGCTTATTTCTGTACTGGCTTCTGCCACCTTTCTCCCCTTGGGTAAAACCAACTAAGCCGGGACCTCAGAGTAGAGACAAAGCTGGCCTTTGCCTCCACAAAGGGACTGCTCTCGGGACACAAAATGGTCCTTTAGATGAAATCAGGCTACAAACCTTGCTAGCCTTCAGATAAATGTAGTTCAAACCCTTTTTGAGAAAGGAGGCAACATATCTCAGCAAATGGATTTTTGTCCCCCTGGCAGCTCCGAATTCCTATTTACTGTGGTTTAGGTTCAAGCTGAAAATGAGTGAGTGTTCTAGCAGGTTTCCTGTTTATTAGAAGTTCCTCTGGATTAATTCCTCTTTTACGAACATCAATTTGTAGATACTTTCAATCAATCTGTACAAATTCAGGAAAATGTTTTTCAAGTACCCACTCTACCAGCTTTTCCTAGAAAAACTCTATGTACCCTGCTTTCATTTGCACTTTCCTAGCTCTGAAAACAGGAAGCCATGTAATTAATGACTCAGGTGAAGACACTTGTTTGCTCAGTCTGACAAAATATCTGTATGTGGATGAATTAGAGAGCACTGAAGCTGAAGAGAAATAAAAAATGGAAGCCGAGCACACCCTCACCTGTTGTGATATAATTATAATGGTTATCAGCCAATTTTTACCAGTATTATGAATCAAAATTGTTTACATTTCTCGGAGTTTTTCACCATGGAATTTAATACAGCTCCTTATAGGTATTAGAAATGAATTTGAAAGGTCTATATGGAATCTTATGAGGGAAAAAAAAAAGTCAAATAGAATTCCTAGGATCTGTGTTTTAAGGCTGTATTCCATAGTAAAAAAATCCTTATTCATTCATGCAGGAATTCAGTGTCATATTCATGTAGTAAAAGGAAGTACAGCTATAGCAGGGCACATCAAAGATCATTCTAGCCCAGGGTTCTATTGCCTGGAATTTCAGGAACACTGGTAATGGATGCTCAGACAAGGGTGTAAATATTTGATCAGACCACCTCGCTTTCTGCCTCCACATGTGAAATATGCTCTGTTAATCAGGAATGCAAGTGGTCAGGAATTTGGTTTTGATTTTTAATATAAGAGGTATCCACAGCATCCCATCTAATTCAAAGAAGCAAATAAGAGCTGTACAAAATACTTTCTAATTCAGGGTTTCTCTACAATGACAATCTGTCTCAATTTAAGAAAGAAGAATCAATGGAGGTGTAAAGTTGTATATCATAGTTTTCGTTGCCAGTGCTCAGGATGAATTCAGCATGTGCTGTGTATGTGAATGCCAGATAGTGGAGTTGTGTCCACAAAGGTCAGCTTTCATCACTGAATGATCTTTGGCCCCGTGCACACATGCAAGATGCCCTTAGCTTGCCTTTCTCAGGGCACTATAGTATGAGCCACATGTCTGTTGGGTAACCTGTGAATGAGAAGTGGGACAAGGCTGAAAATTTTGATTGAGACAGACTGGTTGGACTCAGTGTGGCAAGGGAGGCGTATGGCATGTACTACATGTCTTTTATTACTACCCTCTGCAGAGGGAACAATAGCCTACAGCAAAGATGAGCCATTAATGCCACCTGCTAGAGCTTGCTGGATGCCTCCCTTCAAGTTTAATGCTTGGGCAAACCTCTGAGGGCAGGAGGATCCTCAAGTTCTTCCTCAGGGAGAGTAGCTCACAGAGAAGTGCTAAGAATCAGGTAAGAAGAAACTTGCCTTGAAGACAGCCTCTGTCTTAGGTGTGATGTCCTGTGGGACACTGCATGTTCCCCAAACCCATGCCTTTTTGTTTCTACGCTTGTTCAAGACAGCTAGAGCAATGACAGTCACAGCAACTGCACAGAGCAATGCTGCACTTTCATAACTGAACTCTGTTGCTCAAAGACGTATTTTAGAGTAATATGCAACCACTTTATGCCCATATTAAAAAATAAGTCAAGTTTCAGTGTTGAGGTATTTGATCAAATAAATCTGTAGAACAGAAAATTTTACTTACTGTCATATACTGTTTCACACCATTAATGTACATGCTTCCACCCTTTTCTCGGTTTTGAATCAGTTTTGAAAGGCGCTCATAAGCCAAAAATTCATTGAAGAAAGTTTTGTAACCTAGTAGTCCACCAACAATAAAACTGTCTTCCCAATCTACTCCCATCATGAAAGAGAATGGCATGAAGACATAAGCACAAATGTTCTGCAGAAAAAGCAGGTCAAAATACATGTCAAAGAACAATAGCTGAGAGTAAGTATTCTAAACTTAAAATAAGGATGGTTTTATATTAGCAGAGGAAAATTTGCCTTCAATTTTTGCTGCCACAAACTCTGGGAGAGTTTGTAATTGTCAGGCATGCTTGAGTACCTTTTAAAACATTAATCCAGACTCTAGATATACCAAAATATTTATATATCCCTAGTGTTATATTTAAAACAAAACAGAGGTTTCTGTGCCTTCTTTTCCATCAAATAATGGCTTCAAATTGGGCCCAGTGTTTGACAAAAAAAAAAAAAAGAATATTGAACTAAAAGAGCTGATACGAGAACTGAGGATTCTGATTCTTCTGCTAGATTAAATCAAATGTGTTGATGAACATGCTTAATTATGGGACTCCAACTGGTGTAAAAAAAAGAGTTGTCTCTGCATAAAGCTGTGCATCTGACACAATTAATGCTGTACCTATTTTTTCCAGGCATTATAAGATTTATGCAAATTCAAAAAGAAATCCCATATCACAATGTAGCTTATTTCTCTAAGAGAAAATAGCTCCAACTGTGAAAGGCTTTCATCAGATTGCCTTTAGGGAATATAATGGAGGTCTTTAAGCAGTTACTATTTCTGTCTGCTTTCTCCACTCACAGAAGGTTACACGTTAGTGTCTCTCCCAAGATTGCCTGCATGCATCATGTCTTTGTGTCTCAATTCCTTGTGGACTATGTACCTGTCCACCCAGCAGTTATGAAAATACCAGCCCCTGCATAGGTATGCCTAAGGCATTCATACTTGTGCCTCTCCTCAGCTATGGGTGTCCAGGGTGCAGTGAGATATCTGTGAAAGCTTGGCAGGGTAATAACTTAGTGTTGCTGAAGCTGTATCTGTTATGAATGACTATTCACTTTGGCAGCACCTCTAAGACAAGTTATATCCATGTTTCTCCTTGGGCTTTTATTAGGGTCTTGCAAAACAAAAAGGCCCAAACCACTGAAACTAGGGGATTGCATTGGGTCAAAAGTGACAAATTGACCTAGGTTCAAACAGAAGCCCTATTTGAAACCTATTTGCTCTGTTGAGTGATTTGAATACAGTTTTACTTTGTATTGAGAACTAGCTGATATCAAGAAAGTCTGATTTCAGGCAAGTCCAGCCTTTCCCCAGTGTCCCCATCAAAGTGAACATAGTGAACATTAAAGGTTTGATGGGACCTTCTGAAGCTAAAGCCAATTTTATGTTTAGCTGAAGGAGATGTTAATGGCTTGGCAAGCGTGTAACTGACAGATGTACTGCACTGCCAAGTCAGAGGAGGCAGGTGCTACCCTACTCTGTATAAAGATACCCTGAGGGTTAGCAAGAGCACTGCAGAGGGAAACTATATGTGAACTAATAGATACAGAAATTCTTAAATGGCAAAAATTTTACTTCAACTGTTAAGAAAATTTTCAGAACATGCAAATAAAATATGGGTTTAGATCATGTTAAAACACAAAATGAGAACAAAAAATAACAACAAACAAACCACACAAGCACTTAAATTTGAGAAAGACAAATTACTCATGTATGTCAGCTACACAAAGAACCTGGAGATCATACCTCAAAGGTCAGCTGTGGATAGTCAAACAAGTTGCCCACCCAAGAAAGGGCTGAGTCGAGGAAGCTCAGCAGGGCAAGGAAGGAGATCACATTCACGGCAATGTTTGCTACCAGCCCGATGGAGGTAGAGGCACCCTGACTGGCTGCTTCCAGCAGATTCTTTGATTCACTTTGCCAATGAGGAGAAAACCAGAGTGTGAATAACTTGAAATTCAAGAACAAATAACTGAACTAAAATGTACATACATTTGATTAGAATTCTAACACTGAAGCTGTCTGTACACTCATAGAGAAAATAATGAAGGCAAATAATGAGGTGAAGCAGGCTTTTCCTGTCAATCCTCATAGCAGACACTTGTGCATATGCTTGTGGTGCCCTGAGGATGAATTCTGCCACATTCAGGGTTGAACAAGATATGAATCAGATCTCAAAACTGTAGCACTGCTTGAATTAGGCAGTGGTCACTGTTCTTCTTCCACGCAGCCCTTACAGAAATACTTGGGCCATTCAGAAACAGATCCTTAGAAGCCTTTTCGCTTTGCCTGTCATTCTCTAGAGAAGTGTTCCTGCAGATGGACAACAAATTTGCTGCTGCTGTGAAGTGATTTCTTTGCCTTTGCTTTTTACATGTTTGCATTTGCAGATTCATTTCAGAAAAAAGACAGCAACATTACAAATGGGAAAGTCTCCTGGCAGGTCACCTCAGGTAGACATTTCCGTCTTTCTTTGGAGAGTTTACAGCTTGGCCCAGGTGCTTTGATATGTTGGATTGTAATGGGGCACATTAACCTGAATTTATAAATTAACCATTTGCAGTATTTAGTCTGTAATTTATTGCTTGCACACTACCACTTAATCACCCTAAAATTCATGTGTGAGGAGTTATTTTCCAGACCTCATTTTTGCAGTAGTATTAACTAGTACCTACATCAGCTTACCTTTTTGCCATTTGTATGCCACTCCTCAGAGTTACCAGAGGCTTTTCAGTTTCAGGCCAGAATAATTTGGAGGCAGCTAATGATGCTGGCGCTGACATGACAGAAGCAGTCAGCAGGTGGGAGGAGGAAACCTAGAATTCCATGTGACAGAATGTACTCCATGATAACCATATTACGCACAAACATGTAGGAATGCAATTAATCTTTTCAGTTGTTTGTATGATTTTTCTACAGAAGGTCATTAAAAGTTCATATTACTCATAAGGAAATTAAGAGAATGAGCTGTTAGAAGACCAGGGATTTTTGTGGCTAATTCCTTCAGAGACAAAACTCCCCCCTACAAACAGTGGGAATTATTGAGGGATACTTTCAAAACATTGTAGGTGGGTAAAATACTTAAAATATTTCAGATAAACTATACATTTTCTAGTTATTTTCCCCTGTCTTACCCCAAAAGAAATATATGCTCCTAAGACACTTCCAGCAATAGTTGAGAATCCTGCTGTCATGACTGCATGGAGCTCAGATTTGGTGATATATGGTAAGTAGGGCCGTACCAGGAGAGGAGACTCTGTCTGGAAGTGAAAAACAAGCACCAAATTAAGAAATCCCTAATAAAAGTCCAAAGTTTTATTAATAGCAGGAAATGAGTGTCTGCATCATACTCTCTTAGGTATCTTTGACTAGTTAATCCTAATCCAAGCAAGTGCTCCAATTTCAATACATTGGGCTTTTTTATCCCAAGAAAGAGAATGTCTGAAGACAATTCTGGCTGGTTTACTGTCTCCCTGAAGAGCACAGTGAAACTGCCAATAAATTCTATTCCAATTCTGAGTGACTTAGAGACAGCCACAGGTCTGACCCACAAATAAAGCTGTTAGTCAAATGAAACACGCCCCTCTGGCATGTGTCCAAGCCCATCCTGGAGGCAGTGTCCTGCAATGGTACCACTCTAAATCTTGAACCAATGTGATGTGGTGATGCACCACTGCTAAATATCATGCTAATAGTGCATTTGGGCTTGGATGTTAATTTTTGATCTTTCTACATTGCTTCTAAGCTTGGGACAGATATTATTGTAAATGTGGGTTTCATACATTTCCCATTAAAGTGGTCTGTTAGATGCTGTCCACTCTTTCTGTGAATAAGGCCTTATGCTGCTAACCCTGCATCTCTCTCTCTCTCCTGTCCTTGCCTCCTTTTGTGCCATCTTTTCATACCACTTGCCTTCTCAACTGAAAAAGAACCCTGAAATTGTTATTTCTTCATAGCTTTGGAGTAGTCTATCAGGGAGATCTATCATCTACATTATGCTTAACCTTCTGTTGGGAAAACATATCTCTTCCCAAATCCTCTCCACTGCGCATCACTGCCAATACTGCCAATGAACATACTGCAGATTTGGAATCATATTATTAGACTTGATGTAGTGGAATCCTAGCTTTGAAAGAGATTAATTTTTTAATACACTACTGTTCAATAAGCAGCATTATTTCCCTAAATTCTGTAATATTGTTACATGCTAGCATGTTTTTCTGTGCTCCAGCTCACCTGTCCCACAAATATGTTACCCGCGGCTACCAGAGACTCAACAGGAGTTGTTCCCATGAAGACATGCATTATCCAACCAACCTAAAATGATTTTAAAAAAAAAGAGACAAAAATTTATTCTGCCTGTTCTATGCCCTCCTTGAGTTAATCATATCAATCTAAGAGTTCAGAGATATGTTACAGTACTTCCTGAGTTAATGATTTCAGCTTAAAGGTATAGCATATTCATGTAATTGGTACATGCTAAAATAAGACAGAGAAGTAATTTAACAGAACTGAAAGTACTCCAGACTCCTTCTGGGCATAAAAATGTTAAACTAAATTAAACAAAATAGATATTTTGATGTGTTCTCATTACTTATATTCTTGGCCAAAAATACTTGGATCATATGAAGAGAAAAATTGTGAAACTAAGGATAAAAATGCCTCATTGTAATTTTAGCACATTAATGTCAGCTAGGTGATGTTCATGGTGCCTATATAACAATCCTGTGAATGTAAAGGGCAAAGAACTTTGAATTTCTTTTCATTTAAGAATATCTTCAAATTAGGTTTAACTAACACCATAGAGGAAGATCTTTTTCCTCATGACAGGTTTATTGGACAGAGACAACAGAAAGTGGATGTGGTCTTATATTAGTAGACAGTAGTACTTGACATAGATGCTGACAGAAATGAACGCCTAGAGAGCGAGGTGAGGAACATGCTTTGATCTTATCTAGGTATCTGTGATAGGAAGGTATATGTAATTGCTACTGAAATGTTTAGCAGAAATCTACTCTCTGTGATTTAATCTCCATCCTGCACTTTTGAGGGCTGAGAGAAGGGCAGGCAGAAAGGAAGATTTAAGCAAGTATTACATCTGAGGAACACTTTTAAAGCTAATGAGGCAAATAGAACAATTAATACGACATAAGCAATGAAAACAGACTGAGAGATCCCAGTCAAGAGTTTGCAATGGTAACATTTGGAACTATTTCCAGGCTATGGCTCTTCTGCATGTGTTCAAAACATTTCCCACACTGGCCAAATGAGCATCTAATTGGCAAAAATGCATACCTTTCCAACAAGCCACTGCATGAATCCAACATGGTAAAGCATAGACATAACCGTACTGAAGAAAACCACAATTGGCAATACCTGATTTGAAGACAGAAGATCATTAAAACTTCTAAAGTGGTTTCCTTCCTGACCTTCCTGTTTGTGGTGTAATTAAATAATTTTCATTTATCTACACAGCTTTCTAACACAACTGCAATTGTTTAGAAACTGTTTCACTTAGCATAATATACATAAATTTATAGTTATGTTTAAGTCAATTCAAACATTTACATCCTTTTAAAAGAATCTATTTAAAGATATATACTTAGTAAATACCAAAAGTGAATATAGGTCTCCTACAGTGGATACTGAAAAATACTTTCTTTCAACATAATTTAAAAGAATTGCATGAATGCCTAACCCACTCTCTGATGGGCTATTAAAACCACTCTCTTGACTGGGTTTTCACCCTGAATAAAACTAATATAACTTGATTCTCAAGTATGTGAAAAACACAGAACACCACCACCACTTCTATCCACCTGCAAAAGGTCCAAAATTAGTCAGACAGATTAGTTACAGCTAAAACAGTATCACTGTCATGTGAAAAGGGGAGGTTTCCTAGACCCTTAGTGTGAGAGATTTATTTGCCCCTTAGCATTTAATTTGTCTGTCAGTGTCCCAGGAAAGATGATCAATCTTTCAGCATCCCATTAGGGAGACCCTTAACTGAGCAGTCCTGCTGGATTGGAGAATTGTTTGACTGTCTTAGAGGAACACACCACCAGCACATGGGAAGCCTCTCAGCAGGCCTTGCCCTTTACTAGAGTGTATTACCTGCTGCCAACTGCCAGCACCCATAAAGGATTCACACTAATAATTTAAGGAATAACGCTCTTATTAATAAAAAATTTTGACATGTTAAGATTAGAAGATTGTTGCTGATTGTATCTGACTGTAAAAGGAACACACAGACAGGCTCTAATCCCAAGTAAAAGTATTCAAAGCACATAGAGTCTGGTTCTTACCAGTTTACAGGTGTCCCTATGGGGAAAAATACAGGTTCAGCACATTGACTGGTCCCAGCAGTTAAGATGGAGTTTTGCCTAACTTTCCCCTATTCTCAACTTACTTATATTCTATTTCTTTATATTTATGTGGAATTTGAGTGACTCTAGTCATACCTTTGTCACGGATTAGCATAAAATTCTCTCCCTTTGCTTTTAAAAATACAGTCAAAAAGAATGTAGAGAGCATTCCTATGTTTGTTCATACATCAGGAGTGGGTAACTTTGACATGGAGGTGTACATTAATTTTATTATTAGGCTTTAATGAAGCAAGTTTGTTGAAGGAGAGGGATTTTGCCACAGTTGCTGGCTCATCAGTGGAACATCTTCCCCTCTTTCCCTGGTATGCCGTTTATCAGCTGGTATGTGGTTTATCAGCTACTAAGTACCACCGAGTTCCAGCCACATTCCATCCAGAAAGCAGTAATTGTGATTTACCCTGCATTATAACTCCTGTTAAAATGGGAATATAATCCCTCAGTTTCCTCTAAGTGTATCCCCAGTTACCAGCCCACAGGGTCCACAGTCATTTTCCCACAACCATGAAGATTAGGAAGCTTTCATGTGTGTTCACTAATGACTTAATTCATTATAAATAAAATAACAGAACGGAATGAAAAACAACTTAAGTAACAGAATGAAAAACAACAAACCACTTTGTTAGTTCAGATCTTTTCAGTATATAGACTCTATGCCTTTCTAGAGGAGAGTTGGTACTGTAAACAATTTTGATAAATATTTAGAAACTCAATTTTGATGATCAGAACCTTTCACTGAAAGGACAGATTGCAATTAACCAATATTGTTGTGCTGTTTAATAAATTAATATAATGTGGCTTTCTCTAGGTTGGTTCCTTGATTCTTTTTGCAATACTGCAGGGATTTGCCATGCAGTAACAGCAGACAGTTTAGTTTAGTAAAATTATTATCTTTCTCCCCTGCCTTGTCTTTTGTTATTACAATACAGAGGAGGAAATTAAAACTGTTGGCTGTTCTCAACTCCCCTCCTATTTGTGGCTTGATATTCAACTTTTTCCTTATTTTCCTTTAAAGAAGTTGCACTGATGTTTAAGAAACAACCTGCTTTTTCTTACACTCCTAAATTTTGACCTTCAAAGCAAAGCTTTTCTCAGGGAACCATAGTTCACTTGGTGTAAAAAAGAAGCTACAGATTTAACAGAAGTCTAATTTCTTCCTTGCTCAAAGCAAACTTTGTCTTTTGTAGTCAACAGGATAGAAGATTTAATACTAAAAGATCTTTTCCATCTACTTAATACTTGGAAGTGCTTATTTATATGGGTAAGTAGGTTTTTTCAGAAGTCTGAAACTCTGCATCTGCCTGCACAAATACATATTTAAAATAAACTGGTTTATGCATGCAAATATGTGCATTTTTTACTAACTAGTGCTTCCAGAACTGCGTGCTCAAAGACACTGTGGGACTGATAGAATGGTCAGAACATATACAAGTGTGCATATGCACAAATGGGATGCGTCTGCTCTGGTAACAGGTCCACTTCACCTGGCAGAAAAGTGGTATGTCCTACATATTGCCGAGGATGCAGTATGGATACAACTGGACTCTGTGACAGACATATCCTGTCCCTTGTCTAATCTCTCAGGAGCTAGGCATTGTCTTTTGGACTATACTTTGAAATATCTTGGGGAAAGATTTGAAGAGCTCCTTACAACATGCAAACCCCATAAAATGTCTGAAAGACACAAAAAAAACACTTTTGACCAACTTAATGTCTAAATAAATGGCAACTGTTTCAAGGCGGAAGAGGCTGGTTGTCACTCACTGTTGTTGGAAGAGGGAATTCCCTGTCTAGAGGAGGAGCAGATGGAGCATGTTTTGATATTGCTGTATACTTGTCTGGAATTCCATTTACCATATATATATGTATATAGTCCTATATATATGCACCTCTGAAAACCAACTAGCTTTCTTGTTTTTCAATATGAGAACAATCTACTTGTTCCTCTTATCTTCTAGAAATTACACAGTTTTGCTGGCTTGAACAATAGGATAAGACTGATGCATGTTTGCCTACACAGAAGCAAACTTTTGGCTGTCTAGTCCCTAGTTATGGCTTTAGTAAGCAGAGTATTTTGCATCATCAGTGAGGACTCAGAACCACCTTGAAGGAATTATGTTCATAAACCAACACCAAAAACCATGAGAAAAATGACATGGGGGGAGGTGGGAATTAAATAATTTTATCCCTAAAACATGTAGTTGAGAATGAAAATTGTTATTTGAGTGCTCAAATAAGTAAAGTAAATACCTCCCAAAGTAAAGGTAGGACGAGCCTGGAAAGTGAAACAAAGGGTACAAAAGAACTGCTCTTAAAATCTAATTAATATTTATTGATGAAATGCCTTAATTTTTTCCTATCTAAGATGTTCTTACTGTTCTTAGTAGAGGCTATTTTACACATAGCACTTTCTCTCTCAAGTAATGAAAGAGCTAAGTTTGCAGAACATCTAGTTTGGAATATCATTTCAAGAAAAAAATAAGAGAAAAGGCATGTAAGCTCATGGTCAGATATCTGAAATACCAAAAGAATGGTTTCCAAGTAAGTCCTGATACAATTCTCATAGTTGTTTGAGGTTTACTTATTTTTTATTTGGGTTGGTTTGGTGTTTGGGCTTTCTTTTGCTTTGCATGTTCTTGATTCCAGCCTAAGCAGGCACTGTGGCATGAGCTCCTTCTCCAAGCAAAACCACAAAGGATATTGACGCAGATTAGAGAGCACAGAGCAGATAAGCTGTACTCCAGCTGTTTGCCAAAAAGGTCTCTTAAGACAGAGATGGGAAATTTCCCTGTGATCTTACTAATGCAATGTAATTCTTCTTGCTTATGCAGCTTCTAGCTCTTCGCCCAGGCATAAATAAATACACATCTAGGCTCTCCACTTCTTCATGGGGAAAGTCTGTGAAGCAGTGGTATGTACAGCACTTAAGGGCACAACAGCATAGCATGGCAGAGCACTTTTAGTCATGGAGAGGTGGGGAAGATAGAAGGAGGTAATATTTCTGTCAGTGTCCAGGTACGAGCCTTTTAACCTATTCCAAAATTCTGTCTACATGCAGTATATGTTGTTATAATTAGACTAAATAAATTCAATCTGACTCAGTGTTTGGCAGTGAATGAAAGTGTTCTCAAATTTTCTGTTCAGAATATCACATAATAAGGAAGAGTTTACCTGTTGATTTCTCTGGTGACTACATAGGTATCACAAGCAACACAATTTATTTCCCAGCTATACTGTTCCAATTACTATTGTTTATCTGCCACATACAGTGTGTAACAACCATCTTACCTTAAAAGCAAAGAAATGATCTGTGTATTTGTCACCAAACACAAACTTGGCACCTGCATCAGAGTACTCCAGAAAAGTCTGGGGACAGAAAGCAAAGTAAAATAAGGACATAAGCTCTGGGTACCTGCCAAAACCCAACAAAATAATGCTAGTTGTCTTGCAGAAATATAGTGAGGTCCAAGAAGCTTGGGCTCTGATTTGTAGGGGTCTAAGCCTTGCTGACTCTATTTGGCTGAAGGTATCTGCTGTGCTCTGTTGAGTACCAGATACAATAGAGGCCATAAGCTACACTGAAAACAACATTTACTTTTTAATTTCAATGCTGTGGTTCATTTCCAATGCTCCATCTGATGCAAATAAGTTCAATGAATTATACAGTTTAAAATGGAGATTTGACAGCTGAAGTAATGAGTTTTGAAAGGTGTAGCCAAGAGCTACCCTGAGGGAATCTTCTACTTTTAAATTTTGATCCAGTGCATTTTTATACTTCTGATGCAAATATATGCATTACTGATACAGTTTAAAATGGGATTAAAATACAGTTTATAACATCTACAGTAATTAATACTGACAGGATAGACTGTAAGACTTGAAAATATGAAGCTAGCAAAAAGGGGCACCAGACCAGCTCCACTCAGAGACTGAGACCCTGATGACAAAACCCAGATGACTCCCACTGCTTGCAGATTAGACAGACATCAGATATGTGCCTTTGCTCCTGCACAGAGACAGTACATTCTGCTCTGTCTGGTTTTACATGTCCTTAATTACCTGTGAAGAACAGCTGTGAGAATAGAATCCCTGAGGTGAAAAGTCTGAATGTCCTTCAGTGGGTACTCTCTAGTGTGTAGTTTGGATATTCATTACTTTACAGTAATAGACTTTAAAAAAAACTTTTGTGTCTGCAGGGATACCTGTGGATAGATCCCATCCACATTCTAGAGATCCCTTCCAACATGCAGATCTAGATTTTGACTCCTGTACATAGCTGAATTAATTTCTTATATGTCATGAGTACTATGAAATGTCGCTTATGCCAGGAATGTTGCTGCTTTGAAGATAATTAGGGCTGTGACCTAAATCCCAAGGCTTTTCAGCATACTGGATGCTTTGGATGATGATTTGGATGTTGGAGTTGAGCCACTTCTAAGAGCCCCTATCAGTGCCCTGACAAAAGATAAATTTGTGTGTCAAGAATGACAATTTAAAACTTTAGCCCAATGGTGGTAAAGCCATTAATAAATGGTATTACTCAGACCATTGTATTAACTAAACAAAAAAAAAAAAAAGTGAAGGTTGATCTCAGGAAATCAATTACCTTTCTGAGAATCTACTTTTTCTCAAGAGAAGAAAAAAACAAGGGACAAATGGATCCTTGAACAGCTTGTTTGTATAATGTAAGACTCCCAAGAGAGAAAAGTATATTAAACAAGTAAGGATTTTGCTCAATAGCTTACCTGGATCTGAATGCCTAGCCAGTTAAATACATCAAAACCCACTTTGGTCCTCAGAATAAGAATACCAAGAATAAACTGCATTCCTATTCCTGAAAATACTGGTCTCCAAGCAACCTAGATAGAGAGAAAAATAAAGAAACTGCTTGTTGTTTAAGTAAATAATAGTTTACTTTGGATGTTTGTTTAAATAATGTAAAGAGATAGTCTGATTATACAGCAGAATGGGAGCAGCTGCCAAAACAGGTTTTAGGGGACAGAACATAAGGAGATTTTGCTACAGGATTTGTCCTTGGGTAATTTCAACTCTTTTTATGTCTTCTAGCTTTAAAGACTTTTGATACTTGAGAACTGCTCAGTTTTATATTTTGATTTATCATTTAAAGGCAGTTGCAGGAGAAACTGCTGCTGCCTATGATGAGTTTCTCTTCACTACACTGATGACTCCTGTTCTTCTGCCTCAGGAAACATCTTTGTTTCTGAAAATTTGTTTGTGAAAATTGAATCAAATCACTTACAAAACAAGAGATGAGATGGCATTCTCTAATTTAATCAGGTCATATTTGAATAACACAAATCAAATAGGTGTAATGAGGACTCATGTGAGAGCATCAAATATCTGCAGTATGAGTTTTCACCTCATTTGGAGACAGCAGCACTTGCAAAGGATAGGGCAAGTTCATTAGTCCTTGCTGACAGGACTTCACCTGTTGAGAAAGTCTCAGCACTTATGGAAGTAATGAAAATTTTTAGGAACACTTGACAATGGATGCATGATTAATGAGAGGATGCCGAGGTATATGAGGCATGCAAACAGGAGTAAAAGCTGAAGTGGCAATTGTGGTGGCTGAACGAGGCCATTTGTAATACCACAGGAAAACAGAGTGGCCATTTCTAATGGAAAAGTAAAATAAATGGCATTTGTGACTATGGGAGTGAGGATATCAGCTCAGCCCCAGATGCTGAATTTTCAGTGGAAAACAAACTTATGAGGGGTTAAGAGTTACACAAGTCTATCATATCTCTGGTTCCAGGTAATTTGTACTGATGTGATGGCAATGTCCTCAAATAAGTGACTGTGATGTGCTGAGGACTACAGTGAGGCTCCTGTGGGTGAAAGCATGGAGAAGGCCTATCTCAGCTTGGACTGTATCAGGGCTGGAACAGAAGGCAGCAGCTTCCCAAATGGTGAGAGACAGGTGTTGGTACAGCCACATGAATGGTTCCCACAGGCAAAATTACTTTCCTCAGAAATTAAATACAGTGCTTGGTGTCAGGCAAGGCTATATTCTTACTTTCCCACATTTTGTTACTCTTACTAGACTTGGTCCTAGGGAAGGGGAATAACTTTTTAGACACAGAATTTTAAAAATACCAGAAGGTGTATAATGGAATACTCACTTGGGTTGGATATTTGGAAAAGAGAAGCATCAAGACAATGTACATCACAAGCCCACCAAAAGAGATTAGCTGATGGGATCCTTGTTTTGTTGTGTCGAAGATGAGCCAGGAGATGATTATTATAATAAGAGCTGCACACAACACCCTAGGAAATAAAAAAGCATAACAATATCCTGAAAAAGATGTTTGGGATATTCCTATCCCTTACCATACCCAAAACATTTACATCTCTGTTTTTGAATAAACTCTTCGTACAATGAAACCTGCCTTCATTAATGCACCTTTGGCAACATCACTTGGTGGCATCTGGAAGAAATGTCCTCCAAGCCAGTGTATGGGAGGAAACCCAAAAAAAAAATCATGAGTGACTCTTGTCTGGGTGCTATTTCTGTTAAATGAAATGTGGCATCTTCCTTTCCACTTCATCTGTCTTTTCTTTCCCTTTCTTTCCTTTATTGAATCTTTAGTTCTGGACAAGAAAGGCTGTGGTATTTATGACTTGCACTGTGCTGTTTAGCTGCTGGGCCTACAAAGCACACTCTGCTAAGGAGCAGCCTATAAACAGCTCATTTCTTTGTAACCATTTGTAGTCTGTTCAGCTATCTCAGAAACAATGACATGTATATCTGTTTCAGTGTTTCTATGGTCCCCACTATCAGAAAAACTTAAGCTTATTTATTGAAGGTAATTATTGAAACAACAGCCTGGAAGGCAACAAAATACATCGCTCCATAAACAGAGAAAACAAATACTGTCCCAAGTCTTTAATGCTAGTTCTAACAGAACAGATGGTTTTACTGATTTCAGTGGTACCTAGATACATCAATTTGATCTTTAGATGGGGATTAAAAACACTGCAGGCAAACTCCACAAAATGGCTTGGCCACTGCAATGTTGAGTAACCCTCTCTACACCTGAGAGACTTTCTGTCTCTTGGAAGAAAACAGTTAAGCACCGAATCTGTGATGTGTAAAATTTAAGGATTGCAGCCCAGGTAATATAGCACTTACTGCCCCTGACTTGTTCCATCTGCTCATCACGGCTCTCCTGTTCCTTTTGCTCCTTCTCCCAGAGAGGCTGCCAGATCATCTAATGGAAATGCCTCTGTGTGTCTGCTCTCTAATGTGGCTCCTGAGCAGAAGGACCACAATCTTTATAACCTCTCTTAGTAAAGCCTTTCTTAGTAAAGCCATTTCTAAATCTTAAGAATGATCTGGGATATTATCCCACACTCCTTGAAACTCTTTCTCTCTCAGCAAGTAGGTGACCTAGCTAGAACAGATGGTAGCTGGCCAATTTTGTCCTCCTTTTAATGCTATTTCATTTGTTTTTTATTTGGTCTACAAGACTGTTTTTTCTCCTTATTTTGCCAGGGATAACTTCAAGATTCCAGATCACCTCTCAGGAATACTTGAAATAAGTGTCTGACAGATTTAATTATCTGCCATTTATCTACAAGATGAATGTCTACTACCCCAAATTAAAGTTATATAACCTTATTATGGCATTAAATCTGGCTGGCATGTTTTGATTCCCGAAGGTCAAGTAAAAATTGCTAGGGAGGTATGTGGAAAAAGTGTCAAGATAATATACTTTAGCAGTTTACAAGTGTTAAAGTTAAGGTTCTTATGACCTAACAGCTCTGTGAATAGTGAAGAACTTTCTGGTTTTCAGAATGAATGAAAAAGGCTACAATACACATAAACTTTTGTGAACATATTCTCTTTAAACTGCAAAATTATCCCACCTCCAATTTGTGGTATTTTTCTATGCTTTCTGCCAACTGTTTTGATCCTTAGTTACTGCATTGAAATCCTGAATGTGCTTCTGATATTTTCTGGTAAAGACTTAATTATTCTGTGATTTTATTGAGATATGTGTGATTGACCCATCTCCCTGCTCTTATGGGGAAGTAAGCTGAAATAAAATCATAGGGGTAATTTGACTAATGCCTTGTCCTTCAACATAAATAGAGTGTTATTAATATTTACCATTTTAGCCAAAACCACTGTTTTTTCAGATATCGGTCTCCAGGGGAAAAGAATGCAGCAATTCTGTCTTCATACTTAGCTATTAAAAAATCCCAGCAGATGAAGAAAATGGCTAGGATAGTGATGACAAAGAGTGGCAAAGCTCTCTGAAAATTCAAACTGCAGGCTGCAATGACTACCGCCAAGTAAGCTGTCACAGAAAGAAGAATATACATGTCAGTTAGGTTGGTCTTTTTAAAAACAGGATCAAATTTTAGATTTATAGGAGGTGATCAAAGTCAGGCCTGTGTTTATCTTTTCGGTACTTTTCTGACTCTGGCTTTTTTGGATAGTTTTGTTACTGATGATATGCTTACTGATATGAAAAGTGGCTCGCATTCTGTCAACGCAGATTATATGCTTTTGCCAAGGTAAATTCATATGAAACATGTTAATCACTCAGAAAAATTAAACCCAGCTACAAGAACTTCTTTTTCCTGGGTAAAAGGTATGACTTGAGAGCATGAGTCGTGCTGTTTTTCAAAAGAGGATGAGTTTATCCAATAAAACTAGAAACAAACTCCTATAAACAAATGTCAGTTGGCTGATTTGATGACATTAAGTAATTGTGAAGCTTAAAATTAATTTATTTAATAAAATAATATGAAGTTATTGATTTGACAGGTTCACTGGAGATAAATGCTGGCCAAAAAAAATTCAGTTCTTGTAAAGAATTACTGGATTTTGCCTGTGGCAAAAAAGAAGGACTACTGATTTTTGTAATGCAAGTTGGTTTTTATGGAATTAATGTATGAAATCCTGACATATTCTTAGAAACTCTCTCACTTTCTTGAGCTAGAATATGTCTGTACTATGATAAAGCAAGACAAAATGAGGGTTATGAGGGTAGGATACTCAACATGCCAGGAACAATTTTATAACCACCTCCTGGTGTACTGTCTCATAGATATATTTCAAGTCTCTGTGTTCCCAGTGTTCAAGTAGGAAGATCTCAAAAACAAACTTGGTGAAGTAAAAGGAAACAAACCAATCTATTGGCTAATTAGGAAAGGGAGAAAGAAGAATATCTGAATGATTTTGCAGTGCATACTGTAATAAGTACATTTATTCCAGAAAAAATTTGCAGTAAATATTGAGAGATATGGGTCAGCAAAGAAAACTTTAATTTCCAGTCTGATGACTTAAGTTCAGTCTGATTTGGTGCCTGACAGTTTTTAAAGTGATTTCATGGTCTTAGACAAGTTACTGAAACTGCTATTTTGGAGTCAGTTGGTAATGGAGTAGACACAAAGACTGAAGTATGCGGTTTTCACAAGTGTAATTGCTAGTCAGACTTTAAACATGCTGGAGAAGAAGTTTAGCAAGATTTGTGCTTTTGTTATGTTTGAGAATGAGTGGAAGTTTTGCAATCTGGAATTTTCTCTGGGACTAAATTCTTAACTACTTTGAAATACATCTTTAAAGAGACTCAAGAATTTTTATGCCAGACAAAGGCACCACAGCCTATAATCTCATACAGGTAAATAAATAAGGCTTCAGAAATCCTGGATGTAATGTACTGTACCTGTTATTAAAATTCCATAGATCACATAATGAATTCTGGTTTTATGTTTCTTGCAAAATTCACAGACTTCATCATACCTTTTTTCTAAATGCCTAGGGAAAAAAGATTAACAAAGAATAGAAATGTAAGCTTTTGCAGAAGAAAATTGTGTTAAAATGATCAAAATTTCTCCACTGAAGTTCATTGAACTTGGAGAAGATTATATTTGGATCTCAAAGTTGCAATATAGAGTGCCTTTTGAGAGGGACTTCTTTGGGTTGATGTTGGATGGGTGAAAAAGAAAATATGGCAGATATCTGATGGGACAATCTGTCATCTACACAATGGGCCAAAGTCAGCAGGTCAGTTCTGCTACCCTCTGAAGTACAGCTCTTCTGTGAAGAGATTTGTTAACAGGGTTAGTGCAAACTGAGTAGGTAGTGAAGAGATTCGGTGTCCATTACTAGACCCACAAAGTCTATTAATAAAGGCAGCCAGCATTACTATGTAGAATAATAGTATTGTTGTAATTGTAAAGGCCTAAGCCTGCATTTGTGTGTGTAAAATAACCAATACCAATCAAAAACTGTATTACAGTGACCATAGCTGTTTCTGGATTTTTAAAATTTGTTTCTTATTACACTAACTTTTAATCTCATCATCTCTTAGAAGTTAAAATGGTTTGTTATATTTGAATGTCATGCTGTAGTATCAGTTCTTCCAATTATAACATATTTCACTTTCTTTGTTTTCTTTCCTAAAGGTAACAGCATGATTTCATGAAGGAAGTCGAAATTTAGGGAAATAGCAGTTAAGGGAGTTAATTCAATAGAGATTTCCAATGTTAAATCTGCTGATGACGTGGCCATATATAAATTACAGAAGCAGTGGCTAAAAAAACACCTTCATTTGTGCAAGCTGGAAAAAAATTACAGCTATGTTTTTGTAATCTCACAGGTGCTGCTTTAGAGAGGCACATCTCTGAAGCAGTCTCTTGCATTCCCAGTACATAAAGGCAATGTTATATTTAGAGATGCTAATTATCCAGACTGTACTTGTTTGGAAACTAAATGCAACTGGAGTTAGAGGCATACTGAAATCCAGCATGAATACCCTTCTTTTCTGCACTCAAAAAATTCAATTAATTTAAAATAAATTTGAGAGAAACAATAAATTTAAATTAATTTAAATTATATCAGCACACTGAAGAACAGAGCAGGAACACACTCCTTTTGTGAGTACAAAGAGTAATAGGTTCTCACAGAAATCTTGATTGCTTTTGATACTTCAGTTTCAGTTCTGAGAATTCCTGTTGCTTCACAAATCATAGTACTATTTTTTTCTATCTTGTAAGAACATTAGGTTATCTACCCAATCTCAGCAGAAAGATTAGGTACAACAGGAAAAGAAAAAAGGACAAATGAGAGACAAATAGATGGAAAAGGCAGTTACTTTATCAAATTTATGGTTCACCCAAGAAAAGGAAAAAAACTTCTGTTACTGCTACTTATGAGCCCTTTGGGATTTAAAATTGTTACTTTCATAATACAATTTTTTTGTAATTTCTTCTTTTATCTAACATCTCTCTCTCTTTTTTATTTTATTAATTTAGGCTATTGTGACTTTGGTACCAGAATATCTTAAATATTTAAGCATATAGATTATAAATATGCAGCTCTGTTCTGAAAGGTGGCAGAAAAAAATGTTTCTTATGAAATATGTTTAATTTAATAAGGAAACATTATTTTCTAAAAGCTGATCCTACAGGCTTGAAATATAACCGAAGATGTTGAAAAAACAGATCTCACTTAAGCACATTAATGTAAAATATTTACGTATGTCAAAACTATTCTTACTTGCATTTTGTAAGTAAGTCGGAAATAATTTTCATTTGTGCATGTACTTAAGAAGGGAATGTTAAAACCTTGCACTTGCAGTGAATCTGTGTTATCAACAGACAGATCTTTCAAAAGGACTGTGTCTTAGACTGCGGCTATTCAGTACTATCTGTTGAAAGAAATCAGTGACACATATGAACTTAGTATGATTTTAAGTATTGTGTCTTAACTTTTTTAATGCCTTAAACAGGGTTCGCAGTTTTCACAAAAAATACCTAATCCTCAAGTAAAATATAGATGTGTGTTTTCACTCTGTGATCACTTGGAAATAGCTCAAACACAAAGTAAAACTTTTGTTGTGTCAAAATGCCTTTTTTTTCACATCTATTCTGTTCTTCCTTTGTGCTGGGGCAAATGGCTATGCAAGCTGAAAGACACTAGTGAATCTTCAACTTCCTGAAAGAGACTACTCTTTAAGACCTCTGTGTAAAAGTCGCTGCTCTGGATATATTGGAAAAGAAGTTATTGTACCAGGAAAAAAAAAATGCTCCTTTAATTTGCAAGGCTTTAAAAGCATAGTTCCCCAATCACAGATGTCATTTGTAAGTTATAATAATTTTAAACAAGTTGTGGTTGTGTATTACAAAAATTGCTAAGCAATACAAAGGTCTGTGTAGCACAGGGGTATGGCAGTGAAATTTAGAGCTGTCACTCCAGAAGCATCAACACTGGCAGCTTTTTTCTTAGGCTAGGATGGAGTAGAAGACTTACTCATGCAAAAAACGTATTACCCTTTCAAGCGTGGTTGCTCATCATCTTCATCCACGGAGGTACGTTTGTTTTCATGCAGATCACTCTCAATATTGATGTATTCATCCCCCTGGAAAGCAGATGAGTGGCGAGGTTGTCAGAGGGGTTTATGCTTCTTAGGTAAGGTGCAAAAAAACATCCCCACTGGCAGCTGGCTGAAGCAGTCTCTAGAATTTCCTTTCTGCACTCATTCATGGCTCCAGCTCTCCCATCTGCCACTAAATCTGTGGTCAGTGTTTAGACCAGCTGAGGAGTTTCCCAAGCCATTCACACCACTTTCAAAAGGGAAATAAAGGGGAGGAAAACACCAGCATAACTCAGAGCTGAAGAGGGCAGGACCTCATAGGTAGTACTACTGCAAACTGTTGAAAAGGGCAAGCTGTGAATTAGCCAGCACCTCCTATAGACACCCCCCAGGTTTTGTTGCTTGTCTCTTTGCAGAACTTTAATATGATGGAACTTTTGTATGTAGAGACTGGTTAAACTGGGTGAGGCTCAGTGTTTTAAAAATTTAACTAAGCCAACAATTTTATTCTGAAGAAAAATTGTTGCCCGAGTCCACATAAGCATGGCAGTGTTAAAGCTTTTGTACAACTACAGGCTGCCTTGCAGCCTGTGCAAGGACCAACTTGAGGTGGCCGAGAAGGGCACAGCCCCTCGAAGCTGCTCAGAACACCCATGGGGGCTGTCATGCCTCCGTCCCATCCTGGTGGGGCGCAAGGAAGGAGTTTGTCCCATGGCTTCTTACCTCCATGCTGCTGGTGGGGCCTGCAGGGTGGCCAGGGCCCCGAGCAGGCAAGCGCTGTGTTCACGGAGAGCAGCGAAGCTGCTGCGCTCTCCGCTGTCCCCTTGAGCCGCGGCTGGCCGACTGCCCGGCACGTCTGGCCATGACCGCGGCGATGGCAGACACTCCTGGCCTGGCCTGGTGGCACGTCCTGCCCTCTTCACAAGAGCGGCCCACAGTGCTCAGCCGCTTTTGCAGCAGTGACAATCTACAGGTGAGTTTTCCTTTTGTTATTCTGTCACTTTTGTTTATGGTAAGTCAGTTCCCCAGTCTGCTGTGGAAAACAAGGCCCACCACAGACCTAGTCCTGGCCCCTCCATTCTGTCTGTCTGTCCGGCTGCAGGTGCTGCCAGAAGCCCTGGAGAGCTCTCAGTTGCCAGGGAGAGATCTGAACCACAGAGCCTGGGTTAGAAGGGACTTTAAAGATCATTAAAGACCAGAGTTCCAACCCCCTGCCATGGGCAGGGACACCCCACACTATACCAGGTTTCTCAAAGCCTCACCCAGTTTGACTTTGAAGACCTTCCGGGGCATCCACAACTTCTCTGAGCAAATTATTTCAGAGTATCATCATCCTCACAGTAAAAAATTTTTTCGTGATATCTGATCTAGACCTTTTCCATTTAAATCCAGTACCCCATATCCTATGACTACATGCACCTATAAAAAGTTCCTCTTCCTTATTTTTTTTTGTAAGCCCCCTTTAAGTGCTGAAAGACCACAGTAGGATCCTGGAGCTTCTCTTCTCCCCGTTGATCAGCCACATTTCTCTGAGCCTGTCCAGTATCTTCAGGCTTTAATGATCTCAAAGGCAAAACTAACACATGGTGAGACCAGAGGAATATATACCTGGAAGCTGCTGTTTCCTCTCCTAGGGAAAGCTCAGCATAAGACCAGCAGGAGTCTGTTGGTCCTCTTGGCTGCAGTTTTTGGAGCAGGGCGCTGTGCAGCTCTATGGAGCAGCACTGCAAAATATGACTACATCTTCACTTAACTCAATTTCTTTGTTCTTGATTGTGAAATAAAGCAAACCTGAAAAATGCCTGCTATGCTACTATTACTTTTGGTAACTGGCAGTACTCTTCTCAATGGCTGTACAAGGTAGGCTTTTTATCTGAGGGACTCATAAATGATATGTAAATATCATTTATTCCTGAGCCAAATTTGGAATGTATTGCATACCAGTGCTTCTCACAGATTTTTTAACCTACATTATAACATCAGAAGAGCCCCAGCCCTCAGGTGGAAGTGCCATGCTTTCACCTGCAGGCAGCTACACTCCCTTTGGCACTGTGTCAACTCTTCTGGTCACAGCTTGAAGCTCATGTCCTACAGATTTTGTTTTCATTCCTACCATCATTCCCACTGCCACCACTCCCTGTGCTAAGATCACTCACAGCCTGAACTCCGGCCCTCTGAATTTTTGAAGTATAAGGTTTATCATGAGAATATAAGCTGTTTTTTTCTTTTGAGTATGTCAGTTACAAAAGCATCAATCACATATTTTCACATTGTTCACAATGTATTTAATATGCTTAGAATATTACTATATTACTCTTTTATTGTCACAAATGCTTTCCTACAATGACATTAAAATGTGGGAAAATCTGAAAGCAAAGACAACTTTGTGTGAATGTGTGGATACAAAAGGAAATTGAAGAATGGATGCAAACCCCTTTTATTTTTTTCATGGCCAAACATGATACCAGGCTTGGTTCATGGGGAGTGTTGGCCCTTGCTGAGAATTACCTAAGGGTTGTGTGAAGCATATGGACTTCTGCCAGCAAAGGGAGACACTGCTAAGTCCATACTGTAAAGATTCTCAAAATAAATTCCTATGCCTCTGTCACAGTGTGCCAGGAAACTGTTGGTGCAAATATACACATCTCTGATACTCTTACACGAAGTAGTGGCAAAATGATTTCAGATGAACTTTTTCAGTGGGAAAATTGGTTTCTCTGATAAAAATAAATCTTTAATACATGTCAGTACTTTTCTCCAATTTTCTACAGTTTCAATCAGTTCTGAAAATCCTTTCTGAGTTGTTTTTTTTTTGTTGTTTTTTTTTTTTTGTTTTTTTTAACAATTTCCTTTTTGCTAGTTTTTTGAAGATTAAAGTATAGACACCATCTACCACCTCTCTCTCCTAGGATCTCAGATTCCAGTTTAGTTCCCAGGAGTGCTTATCAGAACAGTCTAAGTGATCCTTTCCATCACTGTATATATGTAATTAATTCAACTCTGAGAGCAGAGACATTACTTTGCACCATGTCTTTGTTGCCTCTGATCATATTCAAGAAAGCAATAGAAGATAGAAATTAGTACCCACTGCATCGAGTATTTCTTATATGATGATTTGAGTACCATTACCAAAGTAGATATGATTACAACAGAACAGAATTCTTAGAGTAGCAAGTTATTTCTGGAGTGAGGATGTGAAAATATTAATACCTAAAAAGAGTGTGTTAAAAAACCTGTGGATTCTGTTAACCTGACTCTCATGTTTTCATAGTGGGATACTCAGTATCTGGGCTTAAAGAACATACAGTCAAAAGAAGTCAAAATGAATGTGTTTATTATTACAGTAATCTGCATTGTGCTCTCTTCTTCTCTGGTCAGTTTTACACAGAACCTGTTGCCTCAAGTTTGTGTTTGTCTGAAAATTTCCCTATTTAGGATGTTTATTTAATAATTAAATATTAATTTATTATTAGATATTTAGTATTATGAATTATTTGTCTGACTGAAAGATTGTATCTCTAAAACCAATGATTACAAATTCTCTTTTTTCACCTTTTCATGAGAAAATGCTATTAGGGCAACTCCTTGTCCATTCTTCCCTCTGATTACCATTTCTGATGCCTCTTTTGTATCTTGTATGAAGCCATTCTGACATTGGAATACATTTTTTCTGAACCCTACACATGTAATTTTTTTTTCCTTTAATGTATTATTTTGAGAATAGAGCATGCTTTCCTGTCTGTTTATACATTTTAAAATATATTCATATTTTGTTAGAATATATGTCTTGGATATACTAATACATTGTTGATATTAACTTTGAGGTTTACTAATTTTCATAAGGTTATTTGGTAGAAAGAAAAAAAAGAAAAAAAAACATACCTGATTAGTATGCACTGTTTCCTTATTTTGTGAATTCTTGATTCTCTGTGAATTGTCTCCAAGGCATTTCAGATTTGTATCATCCACACAGTCATCACTGTCATTCTAGAACCAGAAATTTTATTGGTTCAAATCAGAAGCTGAAGGCCTTTCTTGTGTATAGTAAGAACTGATCTACAATCTGATGCCTGGGCTACCATGGAAGCAAGTGAATGGGTGACAGGAAATGAGGTCAAGTTGCACCATGAGAGGTTTAGATTAGATATTGGGAAAAATTTCTTTGCTGAAAGGGTGGTCAGGCATTGCAACAGGCTGCCTGGGGAAGTGACATTCACCACACCTGAAGTGTTCAAAAAACCTGTAGATGTGGCACTCTGGGGACACGGTGATGCTAGATTAATGGTAGGACTCAGTGATCTTACAGGTCTTTGTAACTTTACCACAAAAGGGACCCCAAAACTTGGTGTTCAAAGTTTGGCTGTTTGAGTCCCTGCACTAGTCCACAAAGGTGCCTTGGTCATGAATGGTGCTAAACTAATGTGAATCTGCTGTTTTCTTCACTAAACTCACATGTTTCTCATGGTGAATTGTGCTGTTCATTGTCTCAGGACTGGTTCAACAAGTTTATAAAAATCCAAGCTTCTCACCAAGGGCAAAATGGATTATTTAGGGCCTTCCCCAATTGTTCATACCTTTGCTCCAGTATTTAGGCTCCTTACACATATGGAATAAATGTGAACATGTACTTGTATTGCTCTTAGAACAAAACACTCAGGATATCTTTATAGAGAGGAGTTAGCTTTACCACATTAATCCTCTGAGGTATGCCTTCTATCAGAGAGATGAAGACTGCCATTACCAGCCCAATAATTTCTATTTTTTTTTAATAAATCCTGAATCTCAGTTTTCTTGTTCTTTAACATTTTGAAGGATAAGTTATTTTGTATTTCAGTGGTTTCTTTGGCAGTAGTTACATTACAGTAATTTCACTGGGTTTTACTGCATGAAGTATCTCATTATTTACATGGTAATAGACTCAGTAAATTAGTATTTACAACTAAACAATCACTTCCACAAGAACAATACAAAATAACCTGCATCAGAGTAAATAAAAATTTCTAAAGACAGGAATAAGCAGTACTACTAGAAATAAATTGAATTTTGCCTTATAGCAGAAACATGGCCTTAGAAGCAACTAGAACAATACTCAGTAACATTTTTCCTTAAAAATACTTTGCCTCTAAAGTTCACAAAAGATCAGTTTCAATCAAAGTGGCTTTTTAACTTTTTGTATCTAGGAGGAGTCACAAGAGGCTGTTTATTCAAGTGCTGTGGTCTTGATATATCAATTTTCTCACATCCAGGCGAAGAGTATCTTTTCCTTCCCTTAAGACAGGTAGCTTGTTTCAGAAACACTTGTCACTTGTTTGCCTTCTAACCATACTATCATAGGGGTTTTGCTGTAGCTGACCCTGCAGACAGCAACAAACACAACTACAGAACACTCCATACAATTAACTGTAGCATTGAAATATATTAAAAATATTACACAGGACAGCATAGCAAAGTCAAAGCGCTATAGTTCTATAATTCACATACACACACACATTCCTGAGAATGGTGTCTTTCAAGATTTCTATACTTGCTGCTGAGGAAGAAAAAGCAGAGAATTCCTAGAACATTTTCAGTAAATGTGTGAAAAAAAATAAGTATGCAAGTTGCTGTTTATGAAATACACAAGAAAAAAATAATCTATGTTGGAAGACACCTCTAAAAGTCACTTAGGTGAGCCCACTACTCAAGTGCAATAATTACATATGAAGTTTCATTTATAGAATAATTAAAATATATGAATGTATGAGTAATGTAACAAAACTAGTAAGAGCATCACACACAATTGCTGGAACTCAGTAGCCCACACTGCAGATGGATAGATTGGTGTCCTCTGTGAATATAAAAAGTTGCTATTTCAACTGATCATATCACATTTCTGGAGTATTACTGATTCAGTAGAAACTGGTTAATTATTATTAACCAATATTAAGCAATAATTATTATTGATAATGTATTTACTTTAGTAAGATTTCTGTTGACTAGAACAGTCTTTGAATGAGGGCTATTAAGCTGAGCAATATTCTTATTTCACAGCTGATTTTTTAAGAACTGTGTCTTCATTTTCCCCTAATAGAATTTTTTTGTTTGTTTTGTTTGGTTGAAACACATTATTTAACCCTACTGCTTGAAGAAAAAAACTATTTTTAATTTCTAATAAGAACAGAAATAGTCAAGTGACAAATAAAACTGCCTG
Source organism: Chloebia gouldiae (assembly GCA_003676055.1). NCBI lineage: Eukaryota > Metazoa > Chordata > Aves > Passeriformes > Passeridae > Chloebia > Chloebia gouldiae. The sequence continues at coordinate 13,645,219 of QUSF01000011.1, forward strand.
TTCCTCTTTCCTGCTTACTTAGTGTCTCAGGTGCTGAAGGAAGTCCTCAGCAAAATGTGTGTATCACCTACTGTTGCTGATTGCTGAGTAAGCAACTCAGCACAGGCAGAAAACTTCTACCTCATTTACTCAGTATCCTTTTCCAGCTCCCCGTAAATGTCTGGAGAACAAAACAGTGCAAGAGAAAATGGATGTTCAAGCCTTAGAACTACAATTAGCACAATCCTGTTATGAGCACAGGCCAGTACAGCAGCATGTAAAGTCACTTCTGAACCTGCTCCACCTCCAGGTGACATGAAACACCAGGAAGTTCACAGAGAAGCTTCGATGGGAAAATTCTCTTTGCTTTAGTGCACAGTTAAAGGATTACAGAATTGGTCCATCTATTTTGAATGTTTGTAATATGAAAGTGTTTTGAAGCAGTGTTTCCTTCACAAACTGCTTTACTTTGGAACTCCCCTCTTGTAAAATACTTGATTAAATGACAAGGAGATAGCTATCTCAACTGTGTATGCTCTTTCAATATTTGTTTAGTTCCCTCTTGACAAGCTGTTAATTGACCCAGAAGTGTTGCCGGACTACATTCATTGATCTTTCCTGCCATCTCCTCCTTGATTTTGAAGGAGGATGGATTTTGCAAAGGGCTAATAACTTCTATTATGCTTTTAACAATAGCAGATACTCTGGGGTAGATGGTGTTACCCTCATGCTGGTTAGGGTGGAAAATAGGCTGGCCAACATTGCATCAGGCAGCTGCTTAAACTGTTTATGGTTTAAGGGTGGGTCCTTACATTATGTTGGAGATTAGAATAAGGCTACTCAAGAAACTTAGTGGAAAACAGATGCTTCAAAAGCAAATAGTTCAAGTTACAATGACAGATTTTGTTCTGTTCATGTGATTTTTAATTGTATTTGCCCAGTAGAAGTGAAGTCATCCAGTTTAGAGTTCAAAACTTGCTTTTCTCAAATATTCAGTGATCCTAAACACCATTCATCTACATTTTCCCTCATGTACTATCTTTTGTTAGCCAGTGCCATGATTCTGGAGTTTAAATGCATTTTAAATATTGAGGAAGAATTTACTTAAATTAATAATTACAGCACTCATAAATACCTGTCAAACTATAAAACTCAGTCTACAAGGCAGGAGGATGAATGTTCATTACTCATGCACTAAACTACAGCAAATGAGTTGTATAAACAACAGATAAGAAAAAAGGTTCTGCCAGATATAAATTTAGCGGGCTACATGTTTGGGGGCTGTTTTGAAAAGGACTGTAAATAAGACTCTCCACCTCTGAGTACATTTTTTTTCCTTAAAAAATTTAGGTTGTCAGGATAGGATAGCTGGCTGTTATCTTGAAATGTAGGAGTTTTTAATTTAAAAAAAAAGTATGGCTTAGGAAAGCAAGTTATGAAAACATGGATCAGGATCACATAGTTTTCTGCCTGGATCTGGTTAAATAATGCAGTGCAATACCACCTTCATTACCAAGGGTAAACATAACAGTGATGTTCATGAAATATAAATTCTTAATAAGTCTATAGTCTTAATTAAGCAACCAGACAAAAGCATCTAGGAAGCTGTGAAAAATGGCAATAAACAGAAATTGCATTTTTTAGGATATATTTTAACCTTGTTTGAATGAAATGCATGCATGCATTATGGCAAGACAAATGTCCTCTGCACTGTAAGCAAAGGTCATCATTATAAAGGGGATCCTTCCTCAAGTTAACTTCTTAAGACCGTGCTGTGCTCTGCTACAGAAACAAGTACAGGTTGTTTAATGCATCATAATGCTAGGAATAGGAGGCCAGTGAGGAATAAATATTTATTAGCTGTTATCTCCCCCTTGTGCTGTATTTATGTTTGCCTCTGTGTTGCTTTTAACTGTAGGGCAGTTTATTCATCCCATCTACTGTTCCTTTTTAAGATACAGCTTTTATCATTACTTATGGAGTAAGTGTGACTTGATGTTTAATGTTATCAGAGATCTGAATCATCAGAACTGATTAGATAAAAATTTTGCCTCTTTAATGAGGGCTAAAGACAAGCTAGGTAAATCCAATCTCAGTTCTAGGGTTACTGTTAGTGATACAGGGTTTCTGAGCAGGCAAATTATAGTGGTCTTCCAACCAGCCAGTGCCATGTATGAGGTTGACTAAAATACCTCGAAGGCAAGAGACACAATAGCATTTCCACACATTATGTATGACATTATTGTAGCTACAGATACACAATCTGTTACGCTGGTACATAGACACTTAGGAGGAACAATTTTCTCAGTTGAGGATAATGATCTAGGTTCGTTAAATTACATGCCATTTTTAAGATGAAAAAAAATTAACAATGTGAATGTCTCATTATAAACAGTGCAGCAATCTGTTGATTTTACCTGTGAGGTAGCATCCAAAGCAGGTAACTTTAGCATGTAAGTCTTAACAACTGCACTGGGTTTTATTAAGTTAAATATTTTATTACTGAAGGGTAGAAGCATGGTAGGGAAGACTGGCTGTATGGGTAAAGAAAATTATGTATTTTCTTAAAACCTACAGGAAAAGCTCACTCATTGTATTACACACAAATGGCTGTTGGTAATACAGCAGAGGTGTACGTTTGCAGTTTATCATCTGTTGAGACCATTTTGAGCTGTTAATAAGGGTGAAAATTGCTTCTGGGTCTCTCAGGTATTGGCATTATCACAAGGTAATAATGCAGGACCTGCCATTTCAAACTATGCTCAAGTGGAAATTGCATAGTGTACAAAAGAAGTAGCTGATATTTTGCAGAACCAGGCATTTTTTAAAATGCAATTAATGGTATCTATAACTTCGTGTTGCATGGATGCATACCCCATCTGAAAGTTAACATTTGTTAAATGACGGTGTACTACACTACCATTGAAAATAGTGATGCAGTGAAAATCCTACCACAGTACAAATGGAAGTGTGTGTTTACATATCAATAGCAATTGAGAATTTGAGAAGAGCTCATAGTTATCACTTGCTGACCATTTGTGTGACAAATCAAAAAGCAGACTACTCTATATTACAACTTTTTCATCCTGTTAATGTCCTTTTGCAACAGAAACCACAATGCTTCTCATTCTTGACTTAAAAAAGATCTGATATGATCCTTCATCGATCACTTGTTAGCCTTAAGCTACTTTGTATTACATTGAGAACTGTTTTACTAACTTAGATACCTTACAAATTGCCTAATTCGAATTTATGTTGTCCCTCTCTTACATTATCCCTTTGTGCATTAACCATTAAGTGGTTCAGGTGCATCTGAAGGTACTTTGGATACTTAAAATGGTACCTACATGGATACTTTAAATTGTTTAAATTACACCTTTTCCAGAACATTTTTTGTATTTTATAGTTTAGGTAAGATACTTGTTGCTTAATACATTAAGATACATTTATTTTAGAGGAATTAAAATGTTCATTTGCGCAGAAAAAGTTTTAAACACAAGAAATAGTGGGAAAATATTAGATTGTTTACTTTTCAGTGGCTTTTACTGTGATTTGTTGGTATACAGAATTCTACCTGTCTTCTTCTGTGTCTTATTTCTCTAGGGAGTGACTTACATAGTGAAACCGAGATAAGACAGTGTAAAAGTAAATAAAAATGTCCTGAGAAAGCTAGCTGCGTAAGGCAGAAGGTTAATCTGGATTACTATACTGTGCTACACAGATCTCTGAGAAAAAAAGCGATTATGCCATTTAAGAGAGTTCAATACCGAGCGTTTCCAGCTAGGGACTCCTGTCCTTTTTGAGTTTGTAAACAGAGATTTAGGAAGAGCATGGCACTAGTTTAGGCACACATTTTGAGTGAAAACACAGGATAAAACCTCTTATCTCGCTCACTTGAACTGACAGACTCAAGTTCAATTTGCTCCGAAGCACAAATGAGTTGATGGTGCTCTGATTACTCAGGAAAAAGCCGTAACCACCGGGCGATCATGTTTTAAGAGTTAATTCTCTTACCTACATTCCTTAAATATTTCCTGACGGGCTTCTCTGTCCATATAGCACAATGAACAAATATACAGAGCGGTTGAATGTCGGTGATGTTATGTAATAGCCCACATGCTTAGCATCTACGGAGACCCTTCTGTGTTATTTGGATAGCCTCGGCAGACACCCACATCAGCTACCCACTTCCTGCTAGCTGAGATCAGGGGCAGAGTAAGGATCGGAGACTGCAAAGGAGAGCAAGGATCTGCCTTGTTAATATAGCCCACTTGAGAGTATTTCACAGCCACTGTCTCTCCCCGACTTATTCTACTTTCAGCAACAAACAAGTACAGCGAGCCCGCCCGGCTGCGTGTTCGCAAGTTTCTGTTTGTGTCTGCTCTAATTCCATTGAAAGCACAGGGATGCTGGGCACTAAGAAACAATAACTAAATACTTTTGGTGTTTTGATTTTTTTTTGGTGGTGCTTATTTGTTTGCAGTGGTTTGTGCTTCCGCTTATGAAATCTGTCTCTTAAATGGCTGTTAAATATTACTTTGTGCTTAGAAAATGCAAAACCTTCTGGGTTGGCCCCTTCTGTTCGTGCTCTTCTCGAGAGTAGAAGAAAATTGCGCTTACTTTATGCATGGAAGAATGATATGCGCCACTATAATTACATTATTACTTTCTATTTTTTCTCATGCTAGTGAAATGCATTGCTTTGATGAGTTATGTGTCTGCTGCATAATGCTGACCTTCTCTTCAACAGAACTGTAAATGACTTATCCCCAGGAAGAACCAGCAAATGGGATCCAGTTGTGAGATCCATCAGCCTATGAAATATTACCAAGCCAGGACACATTTCAAAGCTAGTTGTATAATACCACTGAGTAGAGCATACACCTGAATAAGTCAATTGTGTTCAGTTTGGTTTTTTTTTTGTTTTTGTTTTTGGTTTTTTTTTTTTTCCACAAGAGCCGTGTACTTTGACAGGGTATCAACGCATAGAATGTTGTAAAATACCTGCAGGCAGAGCACAGAAAATGCTTTTTCTTTGTTCAGGGACTGAATTCAACATTGTTCAACGTTTTTAACTCCTTCCTCTTTCCCAGAAAGCAAAGGAAACCACGCTTACCTGGAAGGCCAAATTGTGCACTCCTGAGTGATCACGGTTGGTCTCCGTCAGCTCCATGTGCCTGGTATGGAGTTTTTGGGTGATTGTTAGAATGTTGGAAGCTACTTGCAGTACTGGGCAGAATCAGGCAAGACCTGGTTAATGCATCCACAGGACCGGTATCACTTGAAGTAAAGCTAGCTGGAGGCCTTCTCAGGTTACTTTTACTCCCACTTAACTCCACCTTCTTGCTCTACTAGCTCAGCCCCTTTTGGCCAGCATGGAAAACGGCCTTCAGAGACAAGAAACATATTTTACACAGTATATCTCTGGGTGGTCCTAAAAGCAAATGTGTGTACTTATATGACTTCTGTCTTTCCTCTCTTTATCCTGTCTTCATTCCTGTCTTCATCCCTCTCTCATGGGATGAAAACTTCCACGTCTAGATTTTGACAGGCCAATACCTGTTTTTTCTCCATTTTTTTACAAGTATTCTCAAGTCATTATTTTTGTGATATTATGGTAGCTTTATTTTTCATAGTAGCTGAGGACTTCACCCAGCAGGAGAAAAAATGAGAATGTGAATGACACTCAAGACTCTGATAAGCACCTGTAAAGCCACTGTCAGCTGGCATCCTGTATTTCATGGCACAGAGACTTTTGATTGTCCACAGATTAGTCACCTTTAACTGAAGAGTTTTTATGACACTTTTCAGGCTTACAGTTTCCAAGTATTGAAAATAGATGTTCTGAAAACTATCAATTGGGCTTCTTACCCATGTTTTTGGTTGATTATGTACTTCGTGTATACAGCTTATTCTGTATAAGTCCTGAAAACACTAGCACTATTACAGACACCAATGTCAGACAGAATTTGTGTGAATAAAATTTTGCCATTAAGAACAGCAAAAATGACAGTGTTCTGTTTCTTGGAAATACAGGAAAGTATATTTATGAATTCATTACCTGCCTACATTCATAACTTTTTACATGAAGATGTAAAAATTGCATGAGTTATGCCTCACCCTGTGAAAAGCAAAAAACTGTGCCCTGTTTTACGTATAAAACCAGAATGGATTGGCATGACTGAATATATTATTCAAAATAATGAACAGTTACATGAAAAATAAGATGATGCATCTTTCTGAGTAATCTTCCCACTGTTTTACAGTATTATAAATCATACTGTTGCAATATGTGCTTTCTAAATATTATAACTATTGCTCAAAAAGGAGGACTAGCTGGGTTTTTTTTTTTGGTCAGGAGTGCCATGGTGTCTAATGATTTTTAGGTTTGCAGTGTTCAGAATATTTTTGGAGACCCAGGTTTTGAAATCAACTTGTTTATTGGTAATTCTATTTGCCATGTGAATACAGGACATTTTCTGACTCATACTTCTCTCTGCACAATAATCTTCAGCAAGAAATAACTGTAAATATCTTTAACAAGTTTTTATGCAATTGCCTGCTGATTTCTGCATACCTCAGCTGCTTTCTCTTCCTTTCTTCCTTCTCTCCCCCTTCCAAGTTTGAACATGCTTTTACCACAGGAAGGGAGAGGAAACAATGAAATGAACAATTTTCAAATCCAGTCTATGCAATTTTAAAATCTGTAATCTGCATTTGCATGGATGGAAGAAAGTTCTGCCTTCCTAACAGGTACAAGACATTAGATAATTTTTAAACTGTTTTTCTCATTAAAAAAAAAATCTCAGAATAAAGCAGAGTCTATAATTTCAGTGTGGTTTCATTCTTTAAATTTTATTTTATGTTAGAAAACTGACAGGATATTTAAAACAAAAATACCCACACATCCAAGAAAAATCTTGAACCACTATAAAAACTATGAAATACTGTTATTTCTTGGTGGACAGAGAACCATATATTTAAAGAAAATTAGGTAATTCACTGTTTTTTTTTTCCATGATCAGTCAGAATTATATTTAATATTTGATTTACAGCAAACCCTTCCTGTTTCTGGCTAGTTTAAATACTTACTTGAAGATATGTTTTTTTATATCAAGACATGTTATATGCAAAACATGTTATGTGTCTGAGGAATATTGCATCTCCATTTCAAATGATAACAAACCTGGATGTCTGTTTTCCTCTTATGTGATTCCTTTGGCTGTGAGAAAGCATTAAAGACTCACATTCTTAAATCTGAGGGTGTTTTTACAAAAATAGATTAATTGATAGGCTGAAACAAATATGAGTTGCCAAAATTCTACAGACTAATAGCAGAGAAAAAATTTACAATAATCTTAGAGTTGTTTCAAAAGAATAGTGATAGAAAACTTTATGTTCCATCCCACTATTTCTGCATAAACTCTGGAATCTCTTTGTCTTATTTAGAAGATGACAAATCAAAAGGTCTCATTGTCTCACTGAATTTCACATGTAAATGAGATGTGTATTTTTCCTACTATGAAAAATACATGGAGGAAGTTTATTTTCATTTGAAGGAATAATTTTCCTGGGTGCTTCTCTCTTCCTTTTTAATGGTAGAAGTTTATCAATTTATTGAAAGAATGATGCTTTTTCAGTTGGCAGGCCTGAGAAATTAGGAAAGACAAACATTTTATTATATTAAAACAACAATCTGGAAAAGCAGAAACTACTTTTCAAATATAGACTAAAGAAAACTTAATATTAACCTGTTGGGTATTTTTACAATAACATGTAGAGCTGACACAACAAACTGCTGTTATTTTATCATACCTATGACCAAAATGTAGAAAATGAATAAACTTTTGAAATTAATATTTTTTAAAAAGGTTTGACTATAACCAACTATTTCCATGAATCCTTTCCTCCAAACATGAAAACGGTGGTTTCTCTCATTGCCCAAAATTTTTTTAAGGAAGAAGAATATTGCCACACCCTCAAATTGTTTTTTCTTGTATTATAATGAAGGTGAAGGAAAGAAGAAGTCTTGTTAGTAGGAGAGACTTTCAGCTGGCTTTTTGCTTAGAGGTCTGAGTGGTAAAGAAATGAAATACTGTGTCAAGTAAATACAATATTTTGTTAGCAAATGAAGCCTTCCCACTGCTATATAATTCTGCCATGAAATCCTAGTCACACAGTAAAACATTCAGAACCTCTTTGTTCTTCAAGTAATGGCACAGCAATGCTCAGTTTTCTCTGAAATTGGCACACAGACTGGTGAAAGCCAGAAAGGTTTTAGGTTTTTCGGGTAATATAAACATATTAACAAACAGCACAGCTTACTGTACACACAGCAGGCAAATATATAGCAACAGGTGCATGGAGAAGATTAGCAGGAGTATGAAGAAATGAATAAGGTATCTAAAAAAGAGTAAAGTCATTCTGTTTTTTTTTCATTGTTGAACTGCGAGAAGCAACTTCATAGTTAGAACCCACAAAGTTCAACAATTCAAAATTTCATATTCTTAAATGATTCTATTAATTAGGTATAGTTTTGTTAATATTACTCAGCTGTGATTTCAAGAACATTTCAATTAAAAAATTCAAATGCATTGAGATAATCAAATAATAATTCTTCACACATCCCCTAATTAAACTGCACCTCAGAGGAAAGGTGAATGAAAAAGATCATGGTTACCATTGAAAAATGGTTGGCAAGAAGAAGATTGATTTACATTTTGCTATATATCCTAACATTTATCTATCCAGTCCTGCTTATCCCTCTCCTGACTTCTCAGAGTGAAAAAGGTGCCTTCCATATTTGAAAAAGCATGGTCCAAAAAGATTTTTTCTTAACTTCTATAACCTACAAGCTTCAGGTGTTTGCAGTATGGCCTATTCAGTTTTTAGAAAAATTTTCATACCAGTGCCAAAGATAAACTATAACCCTCCATATCACCTTGAGAATAAAGGGTGAAGGGAAGAAAGTACTGTCTTGGGGAAAGGAAACACAGTTTTTTATGCATTTGAAATTGTCCCTCAACAAAAACTTTTCTTGGAGAGTGACTTTGGGACTTGCTTTTGTGAAATGGGATTTTCCCCTCCAACTCTCAGGTACAGCTCTTACATTTTTAAGGGAAAAGCAGACAGTGAAAAGCTCTCAGTAAGATAAAAACAGTTTAAAATAATCAAAATGGTGTCAAGTTTGATGACATGTGGACACAAATCCCTGGATCTCTATTTTTAAAAATCATTTATATTTGAACAAAGTGACTGTAAATGAGGTGGCTGAGTGGGCCGGTGCTGCCTCCGTTACTCCCAGGTTCTATTCTGAGTTCAGTTTTTGGTTCTTGCTAGTCATAAACTCTGGCCCAGTAAATCTCCAGCTCTTACTCTGTCTTGCAGCTCTCCCTCTGAGATCTTTTGAAATCAATATGAATTTGAGCAGACTCATTATCTTCCTTATTTCTCTTGGGTTTTTTTTTTTGTTTGTTTTGTTTGTTTTGTTTTTTTTTTTTCCACTTCCTCGTTTTTCTGTGACGGTAGCAATGAAACATTTGCATATGTCCCAGTTGAACTGAAGTTGCCCCTTCCCAGGATGGAAACTGCAAAAGAAGTGCATGTATAACAAAAGCAACAAATTTGGGGGGAAGGGCTTTGAGGGCTATTGTGTTTAACCTTGTGGCAAATACCTGTGTAAAGTAAAAAAAAAAAAATTGGAATCCTGGGCATGTGTTTATTTTTACTTTGTAGTAATTTTACCTTTCTACAAAATTCCCATCCCAGTAGGATGAAATGCTACAATGAGTCAAGACAGCCAATCACTCCTGTTGTGAAAACTAGACCTCTGAAGTGCAAAGTGAATTACAGGTACAATTACTTGTTGCACTTCCTGTAAAGGCAGAAATGACCAACCCAGTTGGGAAATCAATTTATAATAGTGATATAAGGATGAAATTCAAATTCTTTCTAGTTGTAGGGCAGCTGGCATTTGCAAGGACTGTGTATACAAAGGCACGCCTCTGGGTGTACCCGTAGTGCTTCACGGGAACTTCCCAGCTTGTTTCTGTACAGGCTGAAAGAATGGACTCCTTTGTGACAAATTACTTCACTGAACTTCTAGCTTGCTTTGTCTCAAATCAACTGCCTAGTTGACACTGGATCTCCCCAGCTGATGGATTCCCAGCTTTATGTTGGCAGCTCCCATACGGGGCTGAGACAAGTTGAGAGGTGTTACGTGCACATGGAGATGTATCAATGGATATCCTGGGTGGAGGAATTCAGTAGTCCTGAGAGCTCCTCCGGGCCAAAATGTGCATAGATAAGAAAATTTGAATAATGACTAGAAAATGTTCCATCATATATAGGAATAGTAAAGTTGAATAGTCTTTTGTCCACTGCCAAGGTAATTAGATGTTTTGTAGGTACTTAAAATTAGTCCATAGGAATTTATTATGCCCTTATTAGGGTAGTTATCCTACTTATAGTGCAAGAATCTAGCAGGATCACTAGAGCTGTAAAAATTTATCTCAATTATACAATTCAGGAGTCTTATCTAGTCTGATCTGATCCAATAAAGATGCCATTGAAACGCTTGCAGTGGGGAGTCCTGCACCATCTGCACCATGACTGATGGTCCTGTTTGAAAGATTTGGTTCTCCATGAAATCATTATGTTATCAATGCAAAAGATTACAGGAAATAATTTTTGTAACTAGCACTCAGTCTGTGAATATGTGCACAGGTCAGAAAGTATTCTGCTTAAAACAAAACAATTTGCTATAAACCAACATTGTTTAAAAGTGAGGTGAGAATCTGACAAGTTTATATTTTTTCTTCAGTGCTTGTTGTGCATTTGTTTGTTGCTGTTGCAATCCAAACAATACTACTTACCTTGAACTGTTTTCTATGTAAATAAATAGAGATCTCCTGCCAGTGCAATATAAGCTCAAATGTAGTATCGATTTTCAAGCTCTAGCAGCACAAATTAACATTTTCCTTATAATAAAGAATTTCAAAAGAAGTAAAAAGAAGACAGCCATAGATCAGAATACTAAAACCCTGGGCAAAAGTTCTGAAGGTGTTTAGACGTCTGTCTACAAGAAAAGCTGTACTCATAACACAAAACTTATTCTTCTGTGTGATTATTGCTTTCTTTGCACACTTAATATGGTTTCTGGAGCTTGGAACTGCTCCAGAGGATGATGATAAGCAAGAGCTTAAACCAGGCAGCGGGAACCCACACTGGCTGGGAAATGAAGAGAAAGTCAAAAAAGTCTGGACTTACATTCCTTACATTTAATGATAAATCACTCATTGTTATAGGGATACAAGGTAATTTACTGTGAATATACAGCACTCAGTGTGGTTCTCTGTGGAGACACTCATTATGCAGACAACAAAGATTCACTGCTGTAAAAATGGCAACCAGCAAAGTTTATAGAGCTGGAACCATCGAAGTGAGGCTGAGAATTTTTATACAGAACTACACCTACAACTGCAGTCTAAATTGCTTAGATTTGAAAAGCAGCAGCATTGATGAGACATTTGACCTTGAAGTCTCTGTAAGACTGTCTTAACTGCCAGCAAATGGTCCTATTTTTCCTTTTTTTAAAAACCATCACCTGGTCACACTGGCAGTTCAGCAAGCTTTTATTTTTGGAATAACAGAGCTAAGGGTTATGCTCTAATTTACAGTTCCTTAAGAACATGAAAAAAAGTCATGGGAGGTAGAGGACGCATGCTACTCTGAGTACCTCTGATTTAGTGTGCTAAAACTAGAAGTACTTTTTATCTAGGGCAGGTAACAAGGCCTATCCAAGGACATGAAATGCTATATAATACAAGATCTTTTGGGGCAAATTTCTTACTCATTAACTTTTACTTTTTGTTTGTCTGTCTATTTGTTTTGGTTGAGTTTTTTTTTGTTTGTTTGTTTGTTTTTTTTTTTTTGCTTGTGTGATGCTGATACTTCCTCTGAGAGAATGGTAAATACAGTATTCATTCATTCCCACTAAACAATACTACTTTAATTACATACATAAATTTTGGTGGGGTAGATGACTTGGAAGAAGGTCAAGAACACACTGAGGGTTTTGAATTAATATTCCAGAGGTCTACAGCAAGAGCAAATCTTCCAAAATGAGACCAGTATGGAGGATATAGTCTTGAAGACAAATGAGGTTGAATTCTAAGTTACTGTGCTAAATCTCTCCCTCATACTGGTTTCCTAGTATGAGGGAGAGATGATACAGCATCTCTCTGCTTAATGCAATGGGAACACCCAGCATGATTCTATTAAAGGTCATTTCTTGATTGCTGAGTGCAATTTGAAAGAAATAGAAGCATGAAAGCCTTTTACAAGAAAGAATCTTACCCTTTGAATATCAGGAAGTTGGTTCATTGAAATACTTAAATATGATTAAGCACCCTTTTAATATTTTTTTCTGTGTATTTTGCATTTATTGACCAGATGTAGAAATCAAAGTAAAACATGCTTCAGAATAGAAAATAGATTCCAGGGTTCTGAAATACTACACCAACCAAGGACAACCTGTGCACTGGGTTTGAACTCCAGGGCATTTTTCAAAATTGCTGCCTCCAGGGGAGGGAGAAGCACTATTTAAAATGATCTTTTGAATTGCTAATGGATATTTAGAAGTTCAAGACTTTGCAGCAGCTGAGAAATGTTAAGAGAAGAGGTCAACAGCGGCTAAATAGCACTCTTAACATACTGCTGTTAACACAGATAAAACTGTTATCATCCTGATAGTTTCAGGCAGGACCCGGTTTAGAGAACAATATGGAGACCTCTGGGTTGCTCCAGCATCACAGCAGAGTTGCCCAGACCAGTTCTTCCAGCTGAAATCTAACGACTGTCTAGAGGTGTTTGTGCCCTGCGTCATCCCAAGATCCCCACACCCTGTACTGTTTGTTTTGTCTGGGAAACAGTCAAACTCATCTTGCAAGATAACCAGCCTGGAATTATGCCTCAGAATATATGTTCTAAGCACGGTTTAGTATAAGGAGTTGGCAATCTCCCACTCCTCACTAAGAAATTTGGGATATTCATTTAAATCCAAAAGACACAAAACTACATCTTGTCTGTCAAGGCAAAGGGTTTAACAGGGCATAAGTGGATTTGGACAACCAGTGCCATAAATTATTCCTCCTTTCACCAGTGAATCCTGTGTTTGTGTAACTGAACTGTTAGTGGTAAATCTGTATTTGCAGTCTCATTTTTGCAGCTCTCGTTTGCCTGTGGGTAAATACATTCCAAAGCTTATTATAATGTTTCTGTACTGCAGGCTATATGTATTACTAGTTCATTAGTACAATTTCAGCTAAATATTTCCTGACCTAATGACCTTTTGTGTTTTGTAAAATATACTGCTTGATAGAGTAAATTGTTCATAAAACTGACACAGCATAACCTAAAGACAGTTTTTCATTATATTGCTGACAGAAAAAAAATGCAATCTATCTCATTTCACCCTACCACTAGTGTAATTTTTCTTCCAGATTTTTCAACAACAGAATGTTGTCTTGCAGATTTGTGTGACCTAGGTGCAAAGATTAACGACTCTAGCTTGTTTATCTAGCTTGAACTAAAAACACTTTTGAAATTTGGTGATACATATGCACAAAGCTACACAGAGGATTCTGTTCACTTTAGTCTTCTTATTCCGCATATAATTCCTTTGAATTGTGGCAGACAGGTTGAAATTTCTCTACATGCCTTTAAATTCTACATGTTTTGTCCTGTGTAAGTCTATGAGATCCTTGAATGTTACTGGTGTATAAATGAGATCTTTCTAAGAAGTAGGTGAGAGTGTACCATGAAGAAAGTCAAACTCTAATCCTTCCAGGATCCATTCCAAACCTTTGTTGAGTACCCAAACACAACACAGTAGAGTGAATCAGGCATATTCAGTATATATGAGGAGTAAAACCTAGCTTAAAAATAGTGAAGGGGAAAAGAATTTGTTTACCATCGGACTAAAAAGTACATAATTAGTTTAAAAGCAGGAAGGAATTGCAACCTGAGGGCAAGATGTTCTAGCTAATTATGGAACAGGGTGCAGAGCATAATGGTAGAAAAAATATTGTGTTGCAGAAAACTAGCAATTTCCAGTTGAATAGTGAAGACCACATGGGGAAAAAAAAGTAAATAATTTGTCACATGTCCCTTTGACCACTGAAAAAGTATTTGCTACTTCTTTTTAGATTCTTGCCTTCCTTTGTGGACTTCTTTCACATTAAACAGGCTGTCCATTGACACCCTCTGGAGTTGTTCACTACCATCCAAGTCAGACCCTCTATCAGAAAAACTGACTCTTCAGGCCCTGCCTAACCAGTAACACGACACATCTGTTTCTGACTGAGTAGCCTATTCCTCTAAGGACACTCTAATTATTTGTGATGGATTATTCATTTTACAAAGCATTACACTTAAGTGCTTTAAAGTATATTTGAAAATTCCTCTGGAAGCAAATTGCCTTGTAGTCCTGTCTTGCACCAGCTGTATATAAGATTAATTGTTAGGCAGCACCAAAATACACTGTGTGGGAATCATATTACCATCCCTGTAGTGATTGATGTGTGCAACTATGAAAGGTTAGGTGTACTTCCTGACCCCTTTCTTTCTTGGAATGGGGAAACAAGCTCTAATAGATTATGTAATTTAAAGCAGAGGAGTAACATTTCTTGGTAGCAGAAATACAATATTGTGGGGCTTTCTGGATAGGCCACACCAGAGACTGTCAGAGCAGGAAGTCGCTGTTTATTCTAAAGTGACAGTGTTAGCAAGCACTGGTCTTTTGAGCTGTCTTTCAGGTCTGAATAGTGAATGTAAGCATTATTCTTCCTATTTCTCATACATGATTATTCATACGTTTACCCTAATTCCCTGACGAAATAATGAAAAAGAAGTATCTGGTCCATGCATACTGACAGATACATTCTTTAGTGTATATTCATATCATAGAAGAGTCAAAGTTGGACTTGAAAGAGAGTGCTAGATTCCCCTGCTGCTTGTGAGAGCTCTCAAATGGAGAGGTCATCTTTGGTACCAGATCCTTGTTGGAGACACAGGAACAGCCAACTCCCTGTCCACATCCCCTGTTGACACTGAAATCCCACCTTCTGTTTTGCTGTGCTATCTATACTACTTGGATTAACTGTAATCTTCCTCTTTTCAACACTTATACTAAATTGCTCCTATCTTGTTTATATCTAACTTTCCTAAGTAAGGATTACCTTTCTTTGTCTATATAAGGATCCCAAAGCTCAGCTATGGCCAGTAGTACTAATTACTATTATACTGATAATGAATACACACAGAATAATTAACTCACTGCTGCCTATAAAACTATATTTTTGTTAAGAGTCTTGGATTCCGTTTAGAGACATTGATTATCTGATTATCTTTCTATGTCATATTCAGGCTCTTAGTCTTTACCTTTATGCCACATGTAATATTGAAGCTATGTATTCTATTTAATCTCTTCTATGTTTTTACCTTGGTTGTTCCATATAGTCATGTTTCTGCTTTAATCTACAGCTTTATTTATTGTAAATATCTCATCAATTCAGTTGGCTTTCCTAATCCTTTAATTTTACCATTTCTTTAATCTCTTTCTGTGCCTTTCAACTTCCTAGAGCCTGTCCTGGTTCTTCCTAAGCTTTAAGAAGCTGCACAATTTCTGCTCATCATCAGTCTCCTTTTAGCCTCTCTGAAGACTGTTTAACCAGCAAACTTTCCTCCTCATGCTTTTTGTACTGATTATTGTTATTTGAACACAATTGCCTCAAAACCTTTATTTACATCATTCATATAGTAAGTTACAGAGTGAAAATTAGCATCATCAGAGGACACACTTTTTTTGATGACTACAAAGAACTCTTTGTACATTACCTGCTTAAAATAAGAAACAATGAAAAATTGAAGTATAAATATTTTTAATGAGAAGGCATCTGTTCCCTGCCATTTTTATGAATAAGCCGTCTCACAAGATTAATAAGAATAAAATCAGCTAGGGTTTCTCTTCTTTACTGGAAATCACCAATTTTCAAAACCTACCTACATTCAGTTAGATTTTGTTGAAACTGAGCAGCAAGACCAAAAGATAAAGAGGGGGAAAGGGTTTGTTGCCAGAAAGTCAGAGGCTCAGGCAGGCAGTGTGGTGGTGTCACCTCCCAAGTAAGTAAGAGGGAAGAAGGGATAAGGCCCCGGAACTGGTTCCTGCCTTCGGGTGGGCAGTGCCCGGGGGGTGCCCTGAGGGTTGGGAGAGCCTTTTGTTGCACTGTGGTCAGTGCATTGACTAAGACACCCACAGTAATGGCAGCCCATGATGGTGGCGGCAGTGATCCCACCCTTAAGTGCTTTTTCTTCTGAAGCTCTTGACAGCACACCTAAGTTCTGAACCAAGAGAAAACACTTAAAGTCAATTTTGAGGCATTCGGGGAAATGGAATAGGCTGTGCAGCTACAGCAGCCCAGACTTGGGGAGAATGATTTCCCATTCTGACTACACTTTTCAGACTCTAATGTATCTCTGTTGTCCCCAGAAACATGGGTTTGCATTGACCTGTACGTTCAGATTTGTTAACCGTTTGAGTTTGTATCAGAGAGAATTGTACATGAACATCTACCACCCATGGCTGCAGTGAGTTAACACCCTCATCTCCATGGCCTGATGTTGACGGAAGAGTCTGCACTGCAAACAGGTCTGTTGGACACTTGATGGCAGTATTTGCTCTGGGTTCTTCCACAGGTAACTCCGTTAACTCTGTTTAATGCAATCTCTGGAGAACTGTGGACATTTTGGGAAAGGGGCACAGGGCAGAAGGGGGTCACAGAAGAGGAGTGAAAGGACAATAAATATGATTTATTGTCCTAATGCCACAGCTGTCAAAAACTATTTTCCTTTAACTATTTCATTTTCCTAGTTATTGTTGACTTTCTGCCTTGGGAGCTCTTGCTGACCCTGTCTGTTCGATCTCAGGACAAAAGTTAGGTAAACAGATTTGAAATCTATCACAGTGTAGCCAATAATGCTGATCTGGTTTTTATTGATTAAAAGTGAAGGTAGGATTGTCATGACAGCATTAGCCTCCAATAATTATTGTCTTCAAGGGACTACAATTCTTCTGCAATGGCTGAAGTACTTGTTAACTTGCAGGTGCTGTAGAATATGTTCAAATAGGTGAGTAGGTGTGACCAGTCCCCAGGTGTAATAATCAGCCTCCTGCACAACTTCCTGCTGATTCACCGTTGGCAATACTTTTGGAAGTGATTAATTGAAAGTGGCTAGCCTGTACAGATGACCAAACCAATCCCCTACTAATGCTGCACAGAAATGGCAGAGGAAGGAATGTGTCAAGGAACCATCTAGGGGGAGTTGGCAAGTACACCCTGGTTCAATACAAGGGCTACGGTGAGCAGGAATGCACAAACCACCTTAGCACATATATACCAATACCTAATTTCAACCCCCTCTGTGCTCTGAAATTTGCATTAAACCTATCTTATTATAAATAAAAATTGTATAAATGCTTTTGTTTTAGTTTTGGTTTGGTTTTGTCTGTGGGTGTTTTTTTTGTTTGTTTGTTTGGTTGGTTGGTTTTTTGGGTGTTTTTTGTTGGTTTTGTTTTGTTTTGTTTTGTTTTGTTTTTTGTACACATGAACAGCAGATCAAAGTGGTACCACTAGTAAAAGCTACATTCTGATGCCCCAGTAAAAGTGAGCAATGAAGAGTTCTGGGTAGATTATTTTCTTTCCTTAATGCAATCAGCTTTTTACAGTTAATTAGACTGAAAATATATTTTAAGGTCCCCCTCCTCTCAGCTTCAGTTCTACTTTTCCTGCTTATTTCAGAGGAGAGAAATCTGTTGGTCTCATGAGATAGTTTTTACAGTATGCAATAAATTCATGTTACATTATGGCTTTCTTCTTGATGCTCAAAACTTTGAATTTTTGTCCAAAAAAATGACATCAAGATTTTAAAAAACTCACACTAGAAAACAGCTCAGTCTCCCTCAAATGCTAAGAAAGATCTTTAGTTGATAAAAAGCAGTATATATTTAGTATTGCTTGCTTTTACAAACCTGATCCACTTATTAATAATTTTAGTGATGAGATTGGGAGATTTTCATGTCCAGTTGAGTCATCCTTCCATGTGTTTTTATTTAAAAAGCAATGAACATAAATTTTCCCCTCTTACTACATGGGAAGTGCAGTCTCCTTTGGTAGTTGTTGTTTTTATCAAGTTGAATTATTCCTCATCCCTTGAAATTCTTGGTAATAAATAAATAAATAATTTATGCTAAGTGAAGCAGTACTGCTGGGAGATAGGAGTTGAACTAATCAGAATTCAAAAGTTACAGGGCCCATTGAAAACATTTGCTGAAATCACTATGGCTGCAGGAGATATTAAGATGTGTGTGTGTGTGTGTGTGTGTTTGGAGAGAGAGGAGAGCTTTGGTCCCTTTTTCATTTCCCAAAGGAATGACTAGCAATTGCTGGATTTAGGAAGACAGCAATGCACTGAATAATCTTGCTCAGAACACTCTGGCAACTGAAATTCCCCTCCATGGAAATGTCAAAAAATATTCTCCTCTCTTTGGAAAAAGTAAATCAATTTTCTAGCATTTTAGTGGGATGAAGAATTTGAGGACCTTTAGTTTTCAGTGAGTCAAATAATTTATTTAGGGTA
Source organism: Chloebia gouldiae (assembly GCA_003676055.1). Classification (NCBI taxonomy): domain Eukaryota; kingdom Metazoa; phylum Chordata; class Aves; order Passeriformes; family Passeridae; genus Chloebia; species Chloebia gouldiae. The sequence continues at coordinate 13,663,894 of QUSF01000011.1, forward strand.
TAGTTTAGGGTGTAGTAAAGGTCTTTAATTATTTCCTTTGGGAATTCACATTCTGAACTTAATGACTTTGCTTTAGGTCTCCCAGGGAGAAGCTAGCTGTTCCGAAACCTACAGTTGAAGCTCTCACCAGCTCTAGATACCTAGTAAGAATGTGTTATCATTCTCCAACTGCAGCCCTTGATGGTTCCAGTGCTTCCCAGAACTAGCTGTTAGAGTCCAGAGAGGATACAGCCATGCCTGTTTTGTTGGACTCTCTTCATGAAATATCTCAGTTTTCACAGAGTACCGTTTAAAAAATTATATGAAAAGCCATTTCTCATGGAAACTCCTAGCCAACTGTTTTCCATAGACAGGTCAATATTGGGGATACTGGAAGGACAACACAGAAAAACTGGTTGCTGTTGTCTCCCAAGGCACCACTTCTGGAGAGTGGATTATTGCTTCATACTGGAACTGTAATGACTACAGCCATTGAGAGACAAACCCACATAATTTATTAAGCCCCATTATATATTTATACCCCAGTATCTCATGTAATCTTTTCTTGCTGCCCTCCCAAGTGAGTCTATGTAGCCAAGCCCCTGTTGCCCTGGGTTGCATGGGTAAAAGCTCGGTTATTACAGGTCTTGAACTGTGCATTCCAAGGTACTAATGTGTTCCAAAAATGAGCTGTAAAAACTGAGATAGCTTTGTAATGTATTTGCTGTGGGTGACAGGAATATTTCTGTGAAATACAGTCTTTTTTTCAATTTAGTCAACTTCTTCCCTTTCTAATGAAACAGGAACTCTCCCCCAGCTCTGATCCCCCATCCCCCTTAAGAATACAAACCATAGAAATACAAATGCTCACTGAGAAAAAAAGTAATTACTCTAGTGAATAAAGAATTAGTCAGGTACCAGCAGATGCTCAGGTGCTCAGGAGTATGTAATACTATTTGCTGCTTTACCCAAACAGAAAAATTTCATTGCAATTTTATGGTAAAAGGAAGTTTTAGAGGGACTATCCCATTATCTTCCTGAGGGAGTGTCCCATTATCTTCTTGAGTACACAGTGATAATGACTTCATTTGAAAAGATGTCCACTATATGAAGTTCCCAGTAATTTAAACTAAAAGTGCAAAGCCCACTCATAAAAAATGACTGCTAGTTTTTAAATATCCTGGATAACTTAATTTGCTCTAACCCAGAATCTCTTTAGTGCCTCTAGGAAATATAGAAATAATAATAGAAATGAATAATTGAACACGCACCACCCAAACAATAGAACAAAAAACAAACAAACAAACAAAAAAAAAACCCAACCCAAACAGAAACAATTCAGACAACAGAGGCTAGAATATCTGCAGTGCAAATGTCAGTTCAGAACTAGTCCTTTGCCTTCCCAGTTTTACAAACAAAACATAATCTATACATTTAAAATTGGTTTTGGGTTGCGAATTTTTGTGAGCAGTTTGTTTGTTTTTTTTTTGATTTTGTGGGTCTTTTAAAAATTAGTTGTGACAGTGGTGGTGGTGATTATGCTTTGAGTTTTGGGGTTTTTTTTAATGTGCATTGCATTCTAGTTTAGGGTTTTCGTTTTGGTTTGGGTTTTTTTTAGCTTTAGATTTTTCACAGAGGACCTAAACCAGCAGCCAGCAAGTAGAAAGCTTTTTCTCCCTTGTCAATTAAAAACTGGTTTGGACGAGAAGAGAAGACTTGTGTTCTTGCAACCACCCACTCAGCTGTTCATCAGCACTCTATACAAATGGCAAGGGCAGGGCTTTTCTCCACATACAGACTTTACTTGACTAAAGGCACCTTTAGTTGTCTGGTTAATTTAGTTGTATAGATTTCCTTAATCTTAGATGTTAAAGGATTGTTTAAATTATCTAAATGTCTGGTCTAAATGTTGAGATTAAATGTTGATCTGAAACTTAGCCAGGATTTTAAAACACGTGTAGTTCAAGAGATGTTCATCCTAGACTTTTTCTAGCTTTGCAATGATAATTCAAAATTCTAACCTGGGTTTTGTTCCATACTACATCAAGAGGCTTGATTGATTTGATTTTGACTCATTCTCAGCTGCATATTTTAATCTTATGATAACAGTTAAGACAAGAAATATTTAAGGTAAATCAAAGTCTTCTCTACAGTCATCTGCTCCATACAGTATTGTAAGTTTTGATAATAGAAGTGTTGAAATGTTTCATCTTCATAGTGTACTTTCAAAAACAACTTCTTGAAAGAGTGCTCAATCACTGGGTTACTTGCATATGCAGTCAACAATGAAACTCATAAAGACATCAGCAATAGAACTTGGTTAGAACTTTAGGAGAAAGCTTTTAAAATATTGAGTCAAACATTATAAAAATAAAAACAATGTGCAAAAATTTCCTTGTATGAGGCTGTGTCCCTTTACCCTGTTATGAGATCCTTCTAACTCTGATCATTGTGACTCTGGTCCCAGTGATCTCACTGTGTTTAATTACCATGGGTTTACCTAAGAAGTAAGGCAATGTTTCATATGAGCAAGGTTGTTGCAAGTTTTCCCACAATTCGTAGGAATTTCCTATAAGTGGTACCCTAATCTTTTCTATGAATTCCATACCTTCATTGACACACAGGGATCACCTCTCCCCTTTTTGTTCTATGAAATTCCCTTTGTTCCCATGTAAGGGGATCTCTTCAAAACCTAAGAAGCATGAATCCTCTTAAAATAAGTAAGAAAAAACTAAACCAAAACAAGCTGGAACAAGCTTCTCTCAAACTGTGATTCCAAGAGATGTCATTTTGATTTGCAATACTTGTATATGGATCAAAAAAGCTGCACTACTATAATAAAACCTACCAAAGTAGTATGTTTACCTTCCCCTCCTGAAGTGGTTTTAATGTATTTTGCTTGTGGTATTGCAGGCTAATTTTATTTTGGAACAAACATAATTTGCCATAACTTTCTATTGACTAAGGGATTGTTTGCTATGGTTAATTTGATAAAAATGCAATCATATATCTACACCTGATTCAAATAAAACTGATAATGTCTGGTAATTTAGTAGTTTAAAGTTCCAGTATTACTGACTCTGAAACTGCATTTTATATAATGGACAGATGTTCCCTTATGAGTGCAGCAGCATCACCTAAAGATGTTACTGTTCACTCCCTGTGGGTATGTTTCTTTGACGGTTTGAAGACACTATTGTGTCTTGTTAAACTGGTCCTGGAGTAATTCCGATTTCAGATCAAGCAAAATAAACTAAGTTAATCTGAAGTATTACATGAACTGTTGAAGTTAATGCAGCTGGTTTGCTGGCAGGGAAATAGGAATCATCCACACACACTGCACTGCAAGGGGGGCAACCTACAGCAAGAAAGCAGTTGCTAGCACCTGGGGTGTGGAAAAAGAGAAATCTTTAGGTAGAACATCTGTGAAAGCAAAGGTCACTCTGCAGTTTTTGACTTAAATTGAAAGACTTATCACCTCATTAAAGACAAATTGTAAATTAACTAAATGCTGAACCAATATGAAATAAGGTGGTAACTGTTCACATCAAGTTGTTCTTGAAGGATGGATTGTTTAGTGCTCTTCTGGCATGTTCTGTGAGAATATTACAAATAGCTGACCTGATGCCACTTAAAATTGAGAATTCAAATCAATAAATATGAATATCTGGAAGTCAAAGGTGTGGTGCAGGACCAAAATATAAACCCTAGAGTTGTAGGCCCTTCTCTCGTTTTATAGTAAGGGCACTGCATTTCAAAATGGTGCCCCAGAAAATCTATAAACTGAATAAATCAATAGGAAATACCTGAAAGCAGGGATGTGGTAAAATTTTGTCCCTTTGAAGAGGGGTTGAGGAATTAGTAGGGTCTATCTTAATATGCTAGACTACTGTCAGTGCTTGATCTTAAGGCCCTCCATGTAGACAGGCTTGCTGGTACAGGTCTTCAGCTTGTGCTCCTCAATTTTTTGCTTGTCTCCAACAAGTTCTTTTCTCCTGCACACATATCATGACTGGGGGAAAAGTATAAAATGTCTCAGACCAAAAAGAGGTAGCTTACTGTTCAAGCTGGTAGGAGAAAGGGATGCCAGTTCATATTCCTAATTTTCTCTATATCTTTTCTGATAATGTACAGCAGGGTCAATTGGGTGTTTTCATGGCTTGAATCCCATCCGAGGAGGCTTACAAACTGATTTTCTGCTGCCTATGTGACTGCTTTATTACAAAAATAAAAAAGAGACCAAAAGGTGGTCGCTTTTGCCTGCATTGTGAGAGAAAGCAGTGAACAAACTTTGGTCAGAGTCTGTGTTTAAGAAATGTACCTGCAACATTCAAATGGATAGTACTTATTAAAGAACTCTTTCTTGTATGCTTTTGTGGCAGATAGACAATCCTCGTGAGGTTTAGAAACAAAACCAAAATGTCTCACAAAATTTTAGATCAAACGGGAGAGTTAATATACCTTTCCTAGCTTCATTTTCACATCTGAATGAATTCAGATATGGATGCATCCACCCCAGATTCTGGCTATCAATCCTGCTTAAGTATATCTGTAAGACAGATACCCCAACAAAGAGCTCTGATTTTATACTAATGTTATGCACTTTGAGCTAAGTAAGATGAAAAAAAAAAATGGTGCAGGTTCCTTGTCTTAAAGACATATTTGCAGCTAGAATGTGTATTGTATTCTTTTACTCCTCCCCCCACTCCTCATGAAGGATCTGATGTGACTTTAAAATCCTTTGATTCCTTGCTTCATATTTATTTGCTTTTTTTGATTTGGAGGTTTTCCATACCTACACCTGCTCTCCTCTCTTAAGAAACATTAAAGCACTGTATTAAAGTTCTGAATTTATGGTTGTCCATGAATTTCAAAGTTGGAGACCAATATAGTACAGCCTTAAAATATGTCATTGTAAAAATGTAATTAGTAGAAATGTGGAGAGGTTACTAATAAACCATCATAGAAATAAGATGAATTATGTTCTGAAGTATGTATAAATAATAGGAGTAGAACTGTATTTCAAATATTAATAGATTATTGCCATCAATAAACAAGGGTATCAATCTCACATGCTTACTATAAATTACATCCATTAGGTCTTTCTTTCTCAAGCACATAAATCCATACAATTCTGAACATGTATCAGTTTTTAAATCCATAAATATATTATGTAACAGTTCTCTTTGAGGAGATAATGCTTTGTTCAATATTCTGTTAAAATGTCTCAATGAAGTAAATGGACTTCTAGAGTCTTATTTATGGAGGCTCAGGAGAGCAGAACATAAAACAACCATGTAAAAACACTTGCAATCTCAGAGAACACAGCACCATATTCTTCTAACCAAACTGAGAAACTGACTGAGTTTATAGATCAATGTAACTCACTGGTATCTGAGAGAATCCTGACTATGTCAGAAACTTTACCCTGCAAGAAAAAAGAAAAATATAAAAATGTTACCTTAAGAAAAATAATTTTTTACCTTTTCCTGTGGTGTTCTTTTGCTGTATCCTGGTAGGTGATAGAGAAAGACCAAATCATGATGGCATAGATTTAATTTTATATTCACATAGGAGGTAGGCCTTCTCCCCTCTCCGAAGTGACAGGACTGATAACTCTACTGAAGTGCATGTATACCAATGTACACAGCACGGACAGGAGGAGCTGGAAATCATTGACATAGGTGCTATCATGGAAACAGGGTAGCCTAACTTGCACGTCTGAAGTGCTGCAGTAATGCTTCAGAATGGATAGACAACAATTGAGAATTTGTAGGATAGCCCTGTTTGTCAGAGAGTGCTTTGATATTCTAGAACTTAATGATAGTAACAGTAAGGTCTATAACCATAGATTAGGTCTATAACCAAAGATCAGGGAGAAGGCCAACAAAGCAGATATCCTAGTGGGAGTCTGTTAGACATTATCCAGCCAGAATGAAGAGGCAGATGAAATATTCTATAAACAGGTGGGAGAAGTCTTGTGGTTGCTGGCCCTTGTTCTTAAGGGGGACTTCAACTCACCAGATGTCTGCCAGAAAAAGGCAGAAACAACAGATCAGAGGAGAAGCAGTCTAGGAGGTTCCTGGAATGTGTGGAAGATAGCTTTCTGTTGCAGCTTGTGAGGTAGCCATCTAGGTAAGGTACTCCACTAGACCTGCTGTTGTTACTATACTGGTGGGTTATGTGGTGGCCAGCTTAGGCCAGCAACCCAAAATGATAGGTTTTGATTCTCAGAGAAGGAGAGAGGTCAGCAAAGCCACTGCCTTGGACTTCTGGAGGGCACACTTTGGCCTATTCAGGATGATAGTTGAAATAATCCCTTGGGAGGCAGTTCTTAATAACAAAGGGTTTCAGGAAGACTGTACATTCTTCAAAAAGAAAATCTTACAAGCACAAGAACACACTTCTCCCCATGTACTGAAAGACAAGATAGTGAAGAAGAAAACTGTCTTAAAAGAATAGGGAAATTTCATAGGAACTCAGGGGAAAAAAGAAGATTTACAAATTTGGAGGAAGGGGCAGGAGCTCAGGAGAGCTACAAGGATATTGTTAGGATATACAGGGAGCAAGTTAGAAGGTAAAAGCCCAGCTAGAAATTGATCTGGCCACTGCTGTAAAAGATCACAAAAAAATGTTTTTACAAATACATTAGAATGGAAGAAGGCCTAAGGAGAATTTCAATCCTTTATTGGATGCTAGAGGAAACATTGCAGCAAAGAATGAGGAAAGACTGGGGTACTTAGCGCCTTCTTTGTATCAATCGTTAATAGTCAGTCCAGTTATCCTCAGGGTACTCAGCCCTCTGAGCAGGGGTTTGTGAAACACAGGTTCTGTTTGATCAGCCTGGTCTTCTTTTATGACAAGTGACCTGCTCAGTGGATGTGTAAAACCTGCCTGGACCTTATTAAAACCTCTTGTCATGGGTCTACTATTCTCCTATTTAGTATTCCTGCTAAAACCACACACTGCTTCCCCTTCCTGCCCACCCGCACAGCTGGAAGAACCAAAGGCAGAGATCATGGATTGACATTAGAGGAATTTACTGGAAACAGCGATGTGATAAGAAAACAAACAGTAACATCAACGATATTAATGACAAAATATGTGAAAAAGTAAAGAATTCACATGGAAAGCCTGCAAGAGTAACTAATTACCAGATGGGTTCCCTTACTGTTTTCTTGACCAGAAGGAACCCCTTCTCTTCAGAAGAGTGTCTTTTGTCCCCACCCTGACAATGATAAGAGGTAGTATGGAATAACCTCCTTCCTGGTTACTGCAAAAATTTACCATGTACTGGTCAGAACTAGGACACATTTGGCACCATTCTTCTGGAGAAAGTGACTGTTCATGTTTTAGACAGGTATAACCTTTGATGAGTTAGGATAAGACGAAATGGCCTTTTGCCATGTTCCAGGAAGGCTTACATTGGATATTAGGAAATATTTCTTCAAGGGAAAAATTGGAGAGTTTTTGAACAGGCTGCCCAGGTACATGGTTAAATCGCCATTTTTTTCAAGTATTTAAAATATGTGTCGATGGGGCACTCAGGGACATGGTTTAGTGGTGGATTTGACAGCACTACAACTGTTTGACTCTATAGTCTTAGAGGTCTTTTCCAAGCTATATGATTCTATGATTCTGAAAATCAGTAGCTGAGTTGGAATGAAGATGCATTTTCACTGTTAGTGCTTGGTGTTTTGTGACCAGTTCTGTTGCAAATGTGACTTTAAGATATACATTACCTATGACATAGTGAGGGGACCTGGGAAATGAGTTGAGCAGAGAGCAAGCTACTGATGCAAAACACAACGGATTTTCTAAACAGTCCCTTTCTTTATGTAGGTCTATGTAATACAGTCTCTCTCTGGTTGCTTTTGCTCATAATATATAAGAAATATACAGTAATTACTCACTTCCTTTCTAGTATATGTGAATACCATATCAAGTGTTTTGCTTTCTGTGGCAATAACATCAGGATTTCCAGTAAGGAGATGGTCAAATGCAGGCTCCCATTGAAAGGTGTGCAGTAGTTTTTTGAGAACTTACTGACAGATTATGTAATTAAGTGGTTCTCTGACCAAATGTTACCACCTTTGTGGTTGTACCTGGCTGTGTGGCAAAAAAAAAATAGATTTAAATAAGAGGTTATTCTTCTACCAGGTTTGTTTCCTGCACTTATTTGCTGCATAGTTGCTTGTGCTGGAAAAGCACATGAGGTAGTCTTGGAAGAAAACTAGAAAGCAGGTAACTGGAGTAAGGAAAAAGGAGAAAACCAGTCACCTAAAGTGGTTTACTCACTTCAGCTGAATATGTAATCCTGATTTAAGAGCTGGGGGAACACATAAGAACACAACCTCATTGCTGGGATCATCTCCACAATGACTAACAGTGCTGCAAGAGAGTTAATTTTTCATTTGCCTCCCCTAATAATTTCATAAGGACCCTAAAAAGGATATTGACTGTTCCTATTTGCCATATTAACCATATACAAAATTCAACGTTTCTATGAGGATGAAAGTTCGTAGTAATGTAGAATCATAGAATGGTTTGGGTTAGAAGGGACCTTTAAAGTACATGTAATCCAACCTCAGCATATTTCACTAAAACATGTTTTTCAAACCCTCATACAGCATGACCTTGAACATTTTGAGGGATGAGATATCCACATCAACTCTGGGCAACCTGTTCCAGTGTCTCACCACACTCATCATAAAGAAAAATTTCTTCCTTATAACTAATCTAAATCCACCTTCTTCATCTTAAAGCTATTTCTCCTTGTCCTGCCTTTACAGGCAGGCCTTAGTAAAAATTGTCTCTCTGTCCTCGTTATTGAAAAAATTATTCTCCAGGCTTGCAGATTTGAACCTGATCTTCAGCAACGGGAAGATCTTCTTCCCCCTCCAGTCCTTGTCTAAAGACTCAGGGGAAGTCTTTGAGAAATGGGGAGAAAAAAGATTACTGTTGACAACTGGAGGAAAATGTTTTCGAGTATGAATAATATTTGAGTTTACAGTGAGTATTTTTTCATCTGCATTGACCTGATGTTAGAATAGGATCAGTAAAGTCCCCTACATATCTGGCCTGGCTCCCCTGGGGGCTGGACAGAACATTAATGGGGGGTCCCAAAGTTCCCAGCAGCTGTTGGAGGGGAAATTGTCCCATACACAGCATTCATATCAGTTGTCACTATCTCTCCTATCTTATTTTTTAGGAAGGGTATATTTTCTTTGATCATCCTTTTCAGGCCAATGTATTTGTAGAAGATCTTCCTAATAATTTTTTCACACCCACTGCCAAATCCAGCTCTGGCTGGCTGTATATTATATGATCTAGTCTGTACACATCCAGGCATCATCCCTGTATTATTCCCTGCATACATGATTCCGCTGTGTATGCATTTCTTTCTTATAATTTGATTAAGAGGGTCTTTTTGATGGATGCTTGTCCCCTGTCCTCCTTGCTTAATTTCTTATGCATGGGAAAGAGAGCTTTTTTACTACAAGGAAAAAGTCCTTAAAGATTCATCAGCTCTGTTTACTCTGCTTGTCATCTTTTACCCCTGAGGGCAGGCTCCCAAGGGGTCCCATTCACTAATTTATAAACCATTTGTTTATATCAAGTTTGTATCAAGCAAAGATAGAATATACCTGCAAGTTTGTATAATCTAAATAAGATGGTTTTTCAGAGAAAACTATGGGCAGTCCTGATTAGATAGTCTGTTTTTGTTGCCTTGAGATACGAGATTTCTTGCAGTCATTTTACATTCTGTGCACATGGTGTAAATTTCACTGAGCTTCAGCAATGGTGACTGGATAACAGATTGGAAAATTGCCCAGTGGTCTGTTGCAAGCATATGATTGACCATTTAACCCTTGGATCATATCTCAGTTGTGATAAAATTTTGATGACGCTAGATTCCTTCAGGAACTTACGTGGCTTTTTTCTGCCTTACATAAATCCATGAAATCCATGAAATCCATAAAGCCACGTAGGATGAATTCTGATTACTTTTTAAGGTATCACATTGCTTGTTGCTCACCATATACACTTCCACCTCTAAAGCATGCTCACAAATTGGATGCTAACATGAGAATAAAGAAATTCTCAGCAATATTCTTAATGCATTTTAAAATTCTAGTTTCTACATTCAATCAGTCATAGTATATCTTGGGAGTTAATGGGAATGTGAGTATCTGTTGAAGTCTTGCAGAAGCAAATAAAGTCCTGAGTTTATTCTCATTAGCAGTTATTAGTTGGACTTAGTAAACAAACTGGTAGGTCCACTTCACTTATTTTGGACCTCTGAAAAGATTTGAAGCACACTAATTCAGACCAAGCACTGTATATTGCTTACATAGCATGGAGGACCAAATGCTTACCAAGTAGAACACAAAGCCTGGAGAACTATTTGCTTCATAAGAAACCAGCACCAGCCTGTGTGTCTGAAATGGGACAGGAATTATAATGAGAAAAGAGGAGTAGTGAAGATCTCTGGTACTGAACTACACTAATATAGCTGCAGAGCTGTCACTTTGCATCAATAAATACATGGCATCAATATATATTATGGATTTATGTGAGGGAGATAAAATCCATGTAAGTTTTGGAGGAATCCAGCATCAATGAACTTTTGTCATCATATATCTGTGGACAGCAATAATTCTAGATTTAGGATTTTTTAAAAGAGGCAAAATATTTGCAGATTTTAATATTTTTTGGTGAATTTTCCTGCCCCTCATTTTCCCCAGTTGTAGAGGTTCAAAAGCTCAAAAGTGACAGAGGTATGAAAAACCACTTATGGAAACAACCAACTCATCTTTAAAATGGATATAATTTCAGGAATTTCTCATTTAAGTGTTTTGATACTACTCTCTTGGAAAGAGTATTCCATTTTCTTACATATTGAAGAGAGAAAATATCCCTCAATGTCATATTACTTCTGTAAATGAACACTAGGAAAAGCTATTGAAACTGGATTAGCAATGTAGAACTTGTGTGAGAAAAATATCAAGCCTCTGCTTGCACAGAAATCCCAACTGTCTATCATCACAAGGTACAGATAAATTATACTCATGTCTGTGCAGATATATCACTTTACATTCCATAATATCAGTTTAATTTGATCTAAGAATGCTAACAGGATATGAATAGCCTGTAATCCATAAAGCAAGACCTTAATGCAATGCTTTAAAAATCACATATGACAAAGCCCTCTCCATTTAGGAGGTTAATATAAAACATGGATAGGTGTAGCTGAATTAAATGACAGAAGATTGGAAGAGATAGAAATCTAGCCTGTGTTTATACAAAACATTCCAGCTGTTATAATTTCCCTTCATTACTGAACATCTGTGTAAAAATCTCCTTCATTTTTCAGAAAGAAAATGTTTTTATATTTTGCATGTAGATCTCACTGAAGTCTTAATTCTTCATTTCAATATGTTAATTATTATGCCACTGAAATGGTTGTATTTTCAATGAGGGTTTTGATGAATCAGGGCAAAAATATCCTAGATGTTTTACTTTTAGAATTAAAAATTTCTGTTACACCTTCATTAGACAGAGAGAGCACAGAGACTTCTACATAAAGTGCTTAAAGTAATGCACTTTGCCTAATTTCTACATACTTCAATAAGTCAAGGGAAAACAGTATTTTGAAACTGTACTAAGCAAAAAGTCCAGTATTTGAGTGGTGGGTTGAAGCAGTTGGATTGGTTCCCACTACTGAATCTTTACAGTTCACAGCTCATACTTTTTTTTTTTTTTTATTACACAGACCCATAATTTCTAGTGATTTCATTGCTGCTGAGAAGTGGTGGTCATCTTTACAATAAGGGTAGATTGTAGGAAGCTTCTGCAAAACCATGGCTTAGGATTTTCCAGCCCATGGAACTGCGTTGTAAAAGATACTTAGACTTTAAAATCCTATAGTCTTTCTTGGACTTGCAGAACAAAGTCTTGATCTCTCTTTCCATCCCACAAAATTGTAAATCATAGAATGGGGTGGAAAAGGGGAGAGCTAATCTGAAAAATAATTAAATAAGTGATTCTGATGTCTTTAATCTTTGCCATCATCAGAGTATCTCCTTAAAGGCAACTTTAATCTGTGACATCCTTGTTATATCCATTCAGAAAAGACTTAGCTACAATCACCATCAGCAGAAGATTAATTTAAAATAGCATAGAGCTTCAAATCAGGTAAGGAGCTAAAAGCACATTGATTGAATGAGAAAAGAAGCTCATCGGTGCTCTAAATGTTCTGTGAAGATAAGTTTCTGGCTAAATAGTTTACTCCCTTCTTCTCTGGCAAAGATTTCATACTTTGATTTTGGAAGCTTTTGAGGTAGTAGTCAGAAGATGGTATTTCCTCTGACAGGCAAAGGTCAGTGGGAGGTGGACTTTGAATATTAAGATATTCTGGAATTGCACCTAGTGAAAATTCACTTGTGCTTAGACTGGAACAGATGAAAATCTAGGGGTCAGTGAAAGGCTATAATGTTTGCAGATATGTTTCATGCAATATGGTGATGTTTCTCTTGAAATTTTATCTGTGCCCAGTTTCGTTAATTCAAGGGTAACTTACTAATGGACTAATGCTGGTCATTCAGCTCACTGATCCTGAAATGTCCTTCTCTCAGGGAAGAATAGGAGGATTTCTAAGTTTGGATTGCAAGTGTACATTAATTATGATTTCATTTGTCTTTCAAATACATAATGCAAGCTCTTTAACAAAGCATTTCCTTTATAACCACATTAGAAATTGAACATCATACATCAATCAAAACAATGTTATGGTTATTTTTTACTACCTTTGAATCAATAGGAAAAATGGTAGGATAGTAAAACATTTTAAAGAAAACATAGAAAATTAATGTTTTAAGTGAAGAATTATTTTGGGACAGTCTTAATTTATGAAGTAATCTGCATATGTTCAACACATCATCACCAAGAGGCAATTAACTACCAGTGGGGGAAAAAAACCTGAATATTATTGAAAACATATATTAATTTCTCATACAGAGTCATTAATTTGCTGAAAACATCAAAGTAACATCAAATACATGGAATTTATTTTAAAATATATTCTCTCATGCTATAAAAGTATTTGTTATTTGGATAGGAGTCCTAGTATCAGCCAAGGACAGGGTTAATTTTCCACAGTAGCTGAGAGAGAGGGGAGCCTGGTGCTGTGTCTGGATTGTTACTCTGTATTATCTCATGTTATTGCTGGGGCTAAAGTAGGGGATTCTGGCTTTTGGGAAGAAGTGGGTCGTAGCATCAGCTAGGAAAAAAAAAAAAGGTGCCAGGCAGAGAGGTCATTGCCATGTTGTACCTCTTCTGAGGGAGCAAGTGGCTAATGGAGCAATGGGGTGGTTCTGACAGCAGTCACTTCACATCGGGTAGGACTCAGCAAGCATTTTTCATATAATCGCCCTCTTTTATACACTACAGTTATTAATATTCTTGCTGTTTTTAATCTCATTGATGTTTCCAGTAAAGTATTTTTGTCTCAGCTTGGGATATTTTCCTTTTGTCTCTCTCACCTGAGGGGCTGGAGGGACTTGAGCATGGGGTTTAATTTCTAGCTGGGGTTAAACCACGCAATAGCTCCTGACAATTTTTCAAGCATGGGAAAAATGGCGCTCCAATGGGGTTAATGGCAAAACAACTGGATTTGACTGGCTTGTAATTTTACCACTTAGAAAACAGGCTGGTTTGTCTCTTGATGACTGCAGATTGATGCTGTTCCAATAGAGTCTGTGATTTGAACCAGTTGGGGCCCTAATCTATGAACTTCTGTAGTAAGTAGGAGTTAGTTTGCAGGTACAGAGAGCCTCTCTGTTATTAACGCTGCATTACCTCAGTGTGAATGGGAAGAGAATGAGCTACGTGTCCTAATGTCTCCTAATCTTCTAGCTCTTGAGATCTAAAACTTGGACAATAAAAGCATTTTTTCTTATAGCTGAAGGGAAAGAAAAGAATATTTACTCAGTTTTAAAACTGCCTGTTCACTAAATGGCTTCTCCCAATGAAGGTCTTCTGTGTGTTTTTCTTTAAATGTGTAATAGTAGCCTATAAACCTCAGCTAGACAGGGTGTTGATGAGTGCCTCTGCTGTGTTAGTGTAAAAATTAAAGAGCTGTAATTTCCTCTTAAGTTTTATTTTTTTTATTGTTTCTTTTTTCCCCAGAGGAAAACTGAGGGACAAGGTTGTTATCGTTCCTAACCAATAAAAGCAAAGGTACAACAATTCTTCTATTTGAATAGGAAATTACTTTTTGGGTAAATACAAAGATGAGGTAGGCAAACAAATAATGAGATTTCTGCAATGTATTATTTTACCACATGGAAATAAGTTATGTTGAAACAGCTGAAGCCAGCCAGTTTCATTCTTGTACTCTACAGAATCCACTCAAAACCAAAACCCTCTTCCTTTGATTTTATCCTACAAATTTTTTTGGAATCCTGTTGTTCCTTTGCTTCTGTTCTGCATAGAGATGTATACACAGCCTAGCCTGAATGTACAAAAATATCTTCATATTTTGAGTTTTGGAAATTTTCCATTTGCACATAAAGACAGTTATCCTCAAGCTGCCTTTGCAGATGTTTCTAATGTACTTTTCTTAGGTGACATCTAAACCCTTCAAAGTTACATAAACCACTTCTGAACCAGTTCCTAGGTCAGTGTGTGGAATAATTGAATATAGGTCCTAATTTCTATATTTTACACAGGCAACATTCCTCTGTCTTTTCGGTAGATGCACAACACAGTCATATGCATGCAGCAGGAAAACAGATGGAATCGATATGCTGGTTAGTCAAAGTAATGATGATATCTTCATAAACAGGACCCCAAATAATAAATTGATCAGAATAGAAATAAATGGACAGAGTCTTAACAGAACCCTTTAAATACCAAAATACTACTTATATGGCAGACTCTAGATTTCATTTTGTTACTTCAGGTGCAAAATTAGTGTAACCCCAACCTCAATATGCACATAGCACACATATGCCAAAAAAAAAAAAAGAAAAAGATATGCACTTTTGTTAAGAAAGCTTCCTAAATCCATATGGAAAAACATTTTAGTCAAGGTCCACTGGTCTTGTGCAGCCCATTCTCTTTGTTGGTAGTCCTAAGCATAATAGAATACGTATTTCGCAGTCTTGGTGCCATAAACACATAACTAAAATATCCTGAAACATGGCATTTTTATGTAATGATTTTTCTGATAAAAGAAGGAGAAAAATCTATTTCCAAAAGGGGAGGCCTGAGGTATTTATTGCTAAAGGACATTGCCAAACATACCAACATTTTCTATGAAGCTGTGTTGGTGAAGTTGAAATCCCAGAGTTGTAGGCACACAGTTCTTTTAAACAGAAGGTAGAACCCTTTCCCCATCTGAGAGTTCAGGTAAACAGTGACAGCAGTTAGCTCCCAGGGTTAACAAGAGCAAGCCCTTCTTTCAAAACTTGCCAGAAATAGCAAGCTTGGAAGTGAGTTAATCAATTAGATGCATGGGAGAAATGAAAGATTCAATTCTATGGTACTCTAAGAATAATCCATAGATGACCAAGATGTAGGCAGTAGATTTAACTGGTTCTTGAAACAGACTGGGACTGAACTTTGATTGCCTTGGTGCTGATTATTAACAATTCTGGAGTTTCATAAGTGGAAATGAAACCTTTAGAAGAGGATGTATTTTTACTTACACAATGTTCACACTGGGTTTTCTGACAGGACGAAAATGTGTCAAAAATAACAGACAAAACCTGAGCCCATGCTAGAAATGAAAAATATGTTCAGGGTCCCTGATCAGACTGTACGCCAGTGCTGTGTTGGTCTCTGTAAATTATAACTGGCTTGGAAGTTCTTATGTATTAGGAGTCGTACTTCCAGTATAGAGACATAGAATTGTGGAATGCTTTGAGTTCAATGGATCATCTTGTTCCAACCCACGTGCCATAGGCAGGGACCTCTTCCACTAGACTGGGTTCTTCAAGGTGCCATCAAACCTGGTCATAAACATTGCTAGGGATGGGACACCTACAATTTTTCTGAACAACTAGCTCCAGTGACTCAACCACCCTCACAAAAAACAAGTTTTTCCTAATATAGATTCTAATGTCTGCTCTTGTCAGAATCTATGATATTTAAATGATCCCAAGATTGTAAAAAGTCTCTGTCTCTCAGCCCCGCTGCCGAAGAAGTCGTAATTCTTCTGTGCTGGTTTTCAAGGTTGCTTATTCTTGCTTATCTATAACATGTTCTGTCTGACCTGCAGCAGGTCTGTCCTGCAGGACAGTGTGCAGGGCTCTGCCCCTCAGTGGGATGTTACAAACATTATATACCAGAAACTACGTGTGCTATATTTACAATAGCGTGCCAGTATCTATCACCTATGTTGAACAGTGTGTCCCCAGTCTAAACCAATAGAAAAATGCCAACACTACAGTGAAACATGGAGGGCATGAAGAAGAAAAAGGACAAGGCACACCCAATTTTCTTCATCTTTGCCTCCTTTGAACCCCTTATCTAGAATCCTAAAATTCTATGTTTGCACCCATGCCACACTAATTATTACTTATATCAAACACTCAGAGCTTGTAATTCATCCTGTAAGATTGCAAACTCTTTTCTATGGACAGAGATCAGACACAGTGTCTCTGGGGGCTCTGTCCAGGGGGGTTCCTGACCCCCTGCCAGGGTCCCAGGCCTTCCAGGGCAGCCAGAGGGATGCCTTGGATTTCCATATGCTCTTTTAGCTTAAACTGTCCCAGCTTGTCCTGTCATTATCTGCCTATGTATGAAGTTGCTCTATCTCTTTTTTTTATAAACTCCACTTAACTGCTAAAGACTGCAGTGGGGACTCCTGGAGTTTTCTGAAAAACTCCAGCTCTCACAATCTCCCCTTGTAGGAGAGGTCATATAAACATCTTAGTAACCTGCCTCTGGACACGTTCTAACAGGTTGATATCCTTTGTCTGCTCTAATTCAGTGTTGGGCAAATGTATTGAAGCCATTGCAATAAAAAATGATTAAGCATTTACACCTCTTCCTTCCAGAGAAAATCAGGAGTCAGTGAATCAGGTTCAGTATCTACTGGTGTACTGTTTAGAAGTGTATCGCTCTTCTAAAATATGAAGGAACTTGATGTGTGGTTTATACAGAGCCAACTGCACCTGATATAGTTATCCATATGTGAGGTGTCAAGAGGTCTCAAGATGCTGTCTCTGCCAGGCGAAAACACTTGTCAGGCTTTTCACAGCAGGAAATAAATTTTTATTTTGTGTACTGCTATTTATGTGTATTATTTGCACAGTCTACCTGTTACACTGCTTCAGCGTGTTTATAAATACTTTTGCTAACTCTGTAACATCTCCTAATGAACAAAACACAGTGAGAGAGAGCATTTCAGGCATATTAGTTAACTGCCTTCCCCCCTGCCCCACACATAACAGGAATAATGCTTGCTTGCATTCTAGCCTTTGACTGGAGGTCAGCGACCTCCAAACATAAAATATGCTCTTGAGGTGTTCTTGTCTTCATTCAAGTGGATCAAATCAATGGTCTTGACCTGCAAGGCCAGTTAAATTACAATATGAAATTTTGCTGAATCTGCAAGTCTCAGAATTGTATTGAATTAATGAAAACCAAAGGGAATTCCCATATTATAGCTTCTCTGTATTAAGGGATCCTAGCTAAAAAACTGTGAAGTAATACTATTAGTTGATAAGGCACAAGAGATGAAATAAGTGTATCTCTGTGTAATTCTCTGCAATTTATAGGCAAAATTCTAAGTGTAAAATTGCCATTTTTAGACTCTAAAGGAGATTCTCCAAGGGCACTGGTGGGATTTAGGTGGCAAATCATTGGTCTTTTGATAGAAATTATACTTCTGAGGCTTGAATGCCTGTTAAAAATATAATTAAAAATATAATTTGTACTGATGTTGAACAGCCACTAGGTTTCTAAATACTATGTATGTTGGTGGGAACCTTTTTTTGTTACTGCAGAAGTGCACAATCAATAGGGACAACACCTCTCTTGTTAGATCACTCATTAATTTCATTCTCATCATCATCATCACTTGATCACTGATAAAAAGCCAAGTCCCAAACTGTGACTGCCTCCCTCCAGCAAATTGAATGCCAGCTGCATTCATTGTTAGATAAGGAAAGACTGTAAGTATTCATGCTTCTGGTTATTTGCAGTGCTTTTTTAGAATTACTGACTGTTGAGCTACCTGTAATTTATACCTTTAGCAAGTAGTCATAAATTGTAAGGATTGATTATCTTTCATCACTGGCCTGTCTCACTCATGGCAGTTCTGCTTCTAGAGCAGGTCTGAGATATATTTATATGGGAAGAAACTCACCTCATTTCCTAAGTAGGTAAGGGTGACTTCAGTTGCAATTAAGTTCAGTGTGGTTCATATGCACAAAGTTTAATATAATGTTTATACTGAAAAAAACCAGTATGCTAAACAAGCAGCAGTATTATTTTCTGCATTTTCTAAGTCATTGGGGTTTTTTAAATTTAAAATTCACCATCCCAAGAAGCGTCTGGGATGACTTTTTGTTGGATTACATTGTAAATCGGATTAATTGCCGCTGATAAAAGATCCTAAATTGTAACAAATGAGCGCTTGCAAGAAGTGTGCATACTGTTCTTTTGAGCATCTGTATTTCATGATTTCTTTCAATTATATGTTTTTCTGTCACTCTGCAATTACTGTGATTTTTCTATTACTTACACTATTTAATTTCTACTTTTTGCCTGAAAAGATATTTAAAAAAATTGTTTAGTCCTTTATGTATGGGTTCTTGTAGGCATGTTGTTCCCATTCCATTTAGTTTCTATTCGTTTGTAGCACCCACTGTCTATAATAGTGGCCTCAGATTTCTAGAAGCTATTACTCTCTTATAGACAGGACACTTCATTGATCTGAACATAACATGTTTCAGGGATAAGATTGATGGACATGAAATCCCAAGGTGACAAATTGATGAAGCTTTTAAACTAGAACAAAGGGCTGTGCAGCTCTTTGATTTCTTTTTTAATATGCAGTTTGAAAATCTTGATAGAGTTCACAATTAAAAAATGAGGCAAGAAAAGATGTTAAGAGTTAAACACAGGCTTAGACCCTTTGCTTTGTAGGAATTGTCTCAAACATCTGCTTTGTAATGGAACATAAATACATATTATTATTTTGCAGAAGAAAGAGAGCCAAGTTACTACAGCAGTGTACTGACATGGTCCCTTCTTCCACACCATGAAGAAAAGAGGCACCATGTTTCTATTGACAGAACTGTCAGACCTTACCAGCTTTTCAAGTCAGAATGACTTCAGAAAGACTGGAAGGTAGCAGAAGTTTTTGAAAAGGGAGCTACTCAGAAAGCAAGCTCTCCATTTTGTTTTCTAAGGCCAAAAATATATTGGCAAGCAGAGTAGGACAAAACTTCTGCTTCCCTGAAATTATTTCCTGTGTTGAGCCCTGGTGCATCTTTGAACTGAAACTCAACCAAGGCTCAGATTCACATACTGAGAGTCCATCACCTGCCCTCTGTAGCGGCCAGGTGGCAGACAGCTTCTAATCCAAACAAGTGCATCATCTATTGTTCAATGGAGGAAAACATTTGACTTCCATATTTTATTGAATGGTGAATGAAGGAGTGAAGGAGCATCTGCATGACCAATGCAATATGCACCTATTGCAAAATAGCCAACAAGCAATGGAATACAAAGGAAAATCAAGATCTCTTTCCAAGAGAAGAGTGTATGCTGATCAGTATAGAAAACAATAGCACAGAAGTGTTTAGTGTCTTACCTTCATCTGTGTATAACAGTAGTTTCACCATTTTCTACCATAGTCTTGGTCAGGTATTAAGAATCCATGCCTATGGTTAAAACATGAAAGAGGGGTGCTTTTTCTAACAGATGTAAAAAAAACAGCTTACTATAGAAAGGGAATAAATAAGAGGTGCTGTTTTAGTGCATGTTTAAAATGGTCAGTGAAGTAAATTAGATTATGATTCAAGAGTACGTGATTTATCTAGCAAAACTTGAGCTATTCAATTTTTCAAGAAATTATAAAATTTCTAAGTGATAAAGGCAGTACACTTCCAGAGGTGTAGTATATTGAGCCCATGGAATTCTTTATCACAGCAAGTAATCAAGGGCAATAATCTAGCAAGTGTAAAAAGAAAATAAGTTATTAGAGTATCGAAATTTAGAGTTATTGCAGATGTAGGTACTTAGAGAGGGACAGGTTTGTTAGACAGAAACTTAAAATTTAGGCTGAATTTTAGCTATTAGAACTTAGATGAATACAGCTGCAAAGGACTTTAATTCTACTTCCACTCCTGTAACATTCTTATACATTCTTCTGAAGCATCCAATGCTGGTCAAACTGAGAAACAGAAAGAATGATAAGAGGGACCGAAGTTCACATTGTAGAACAATTTTTACTTTTTAAAGATGATATTGCAACTCTCTGTTTTCATGTAAATACCCTGGTCAATATAATTTAGATTGCTTCATTCCCACCCTTTTCCTACTGAGTTTTTAGACTTGGAAGTAATTTTGTTTCCTATTTTATAAAATGCAAATGATGTAATTGTGAGTGATGGTAATAGCTACATTGAAATCAATCTCCGTATTAAACTGTCCAATGCATGGTGGATTGTAAATTTTTTATACAGCTACCATAAACAGAATTTTGTATTTAAGATGCCTCAAAGTAGTACAAGTACTACAAAGCCAAGCCCTATTATTATAAGTCATACTACAAAGGCAGTTAGTTTACTACATCAGCTAACAAGCAGCAGAAGACTACAATTTTGTATTTGCATTTACCTATTAGGCTTATAATAAGGAGACACAGAAAGAGTAAGTTCTTATGGCTTTTGTTACTGCTGCAAATCAGAGAAAAGTGGTCTCTGTAATACAAGAAAATGTATCTAAGCAAATATCTCCACCTTTCTAGTCTACAGAGCTTACAGTTTCAGTCACAACAAAGCATTAAAATTCTTCCCAGCTGGATCTGTCTCAGATGAATACACATGCTTTCCCATCAACTAATATCCTAAATGGCAAAGCTGTACCTTAGTAAAGTGTGCTACATCTAAGGGAAAGACCCTGAAGCCACTTAAGCTGAAAGTCTAGAATCACTGTAATTTCTGCTTTCATGGCACTGTGTCAGTCACTGTCCTGTTGTGGAAAGCTGTGTCTGAATGAGTAATACAAAAGCATCTGAGCTCCCAAGAATTTGCATTTAAAGAGGGGATGCTGTTGGCCGAGGAGAATGATATAAGACTGTGTTGAGAAATATCCCTAATGTTATGATGTCCATGTATGAATTATGGCTGCGTTCTGTCTAAGAACCCAGAAGTCCTCCAGCACACATCACTGTAACATGTATAAGTAAGATCATCCTAGATACTAGATACCATATAGATACATACTATGTGGGGGTTTTAATTTAGCATTTAGCATTGTGCTATGTATTAAAAGGGGAGGGTTTTGTTTTAAAAAATGAAAAACAACACAGTGAGACTAAACTGCCAGATCTGTGAGATTAAGCTGCCAGATCTAAAATGCCTGAACCATATGGTGCACAAGACAAAAACGGACATTTTTATTTTCCTGCAGATCCTTGAAAACTAAATGCATAACAGATGCAAAGAGTCAAGGTATCTGAACACCATTTTTGGGTCACAGTGCAAAACCATTTAGATCTCTGCAGTGCAATATGCAGAGAGCTCATATTTATACAAGTTGCCAGAATTCACTTACATATAAGCAGAGTCACTAAGTCTTGCCTGTAATATAATTTTCCTTGAAATATAATTTCTCATCTCCATTTAGAAGATATTGAGTAGGACTCTGGAGAGCTGTGTTTATCCTGTAACTGAGCCAATGTCCCATGTGCCACAATCACAGAAACCTAGAACAGTTTGGGTTGGAAGGGACCTTAAAAATCATTGAGCTCTAACATTTCTGCTGTGAGCAGGGCACTATCTACTTGACCAGGTTGCTAAGAGCACAGTCCAGCCTGGTCTTCAACACCTCTAGGGATGGGGCATCCACAACCTCTCTGGCCAACCTGTTCCTTTGCCTTACCACCCTCACTTCAAACAATTTCTTCCTAATATCTAATTTAAACCTACACTTTTCCAACTTCAAGTCATTCCCCTTTTTCCTCTCAATACATGCCCTTGTGCAAAGTTGCTCTGCAGCCTTCTTGTAAGTCCCCTTTAGGTACTGGAAGGCTCCTATAATGTCTCTCTGGAACCTTTTCTTGTGTAGGCCAAACAACTTGTGTTGATAGGGGAGATCTTCCGGCTCTGCAGTCAACTTAGTGGTTCTCCTCTGGCTCCTTCCAACAGGACCATGTCTTTCTTTTTCATCAATCCAGGGAGGTTCTCAGAAGAGCAGAGGGGCAGAATTACCTGCCTCGACCTGCTGCTCATGCCTTTCTTGATGCAGCCCAGGATACAGTTGGCCTTTGGAGATGCAAGCATGCAGACCTGAGTCATACTGAGCTTTTTTTCTGCAAACAACCCCCCAGATCTTTCACCCCAGGGCTAGTCTGGATCCATTCTCCACCCAGCCTGTATGTATGTTTGAGATTGCCGTGACCCATGTGCAGTAATATTACAGTAAATTATGAACTTTGTAAGTAAGTGTGTACTCTCACGGACTGCAAACTAGTGAAGTTTCCACTGAAGAGTTCAGATGCCATATGCCACAGTATCTGGAATCTTGAATGTATTTAGGACACTCAAGATGTTGATCTGTACTCAAGGTCTGTACATATGCTCATTAGACAGCAGTCCAACATTTCCTCATCCTTACTACTAGGCTTTGTGAGTTATTGCACGTGGTTATTAGTACAAGGCGTTGGTTCTCTCATGTTTTCACCAATTTTATCCTGCATTGAAGGATAAATGGAGGTTGTCTCATATCTTCACTGATTCAATTTTATCCTTCATTGAAGCCAAAGCATTTTCCAATCTTTTTGCAATGGGTAGGACATGGTAATGCAAGTTATACTTCTGAAAGCTTAAAGCCTTAGAAATTAGTCCTTGTTCCTTTTCTGCTTATTATATTTCTGAGAAATTATTTAAGAAAGCAAAAGGAGGTTGAGGATTCAAAAACACATTTTTTTTTGCCTTGGAACATTCAAATTTACAAAGATCCTAGAAAGAAGGAAAGAAAGAATTTGAAAGGAATTGTCTTTAGAGAGAAATTTTTTTCACTACTGATTTTGTACCTTAGCCTAAAACAAAGCATGTTCTGATTAATATCAAAGACCACAAAGGACTTCCCAAGAAGTCTAGAGTCTGACTGGTAATGTCTTGATACTTAAAATCTGCATGTGAGCACACAGAATAATTTTTGAAATATAAATGGATTTTTAGAGGAAATTTGAACTGAGGAGCAGGATGCCACTGTTTCTGCTGTTCATGGAAAGAATGGGCCCATGGGTTTTATACCTCTTTTACTTTATCTCACTGCCTGGAAACATCATGTCTCTCCAGGAGTTTTGGCCACTGGGACTTAGGACCGCCAGCTCATAGGACAATTGTGTTTCTCTAGTGCCAGAGCCTTCCAGATGCCCTGCAAGGAGGCAGTGGCCAAAGCTCCTCCTGTCCTCTGGGAGCTAATTTGCAGCTGTGCCTTGAGCCGGGCTAGCCCTTTTCCTCCCGAACTGGTGTGGTGGGATAGCCCTGGCTGCTGGCTCTGTCCTGCCCTCTCAGGGAGCCCCATTGCTGCTGGTCTCCAGGGGACAGCCAGTAAATCCCACCTGTGATGCTCCAGTACTGCTCCACTTACCATTCCCTGACAAACTCCATACTGGTGCCATTTGGAAGAAAAGAGCTTCCCTGTCAGCAGGATGGATCAAGCAGACCTTGCCTGAGCAATAAGGACTAATCAACTTCATCATCTTTCAGCTCTACATGCTGGAAGAAGGGCATCTTCCATAAAAGCTGTAGTGAAAGTGCAACTCATGAGGACAAAGGCTCCAATATGCAATTCTACAGAAAGAAGAAAAACTCCGGTTTGGCGCTCCAGGTTTCAATCATCTATTTAGTATATGGAGTTAATCTTGAAGGTCTTGTGGAAGTCAGAGCTGATGCAAAGCATAGCTGCAGGCAGTTAAAAGGCCCTCCAGAATTAAGTAGGAGTAAACTTGCAAATCAGTCCACAGGGTGATTTGCCATTTTTGTATAAACATTTTGGCTTTACGAAAAGGGAGGACATGCAGAGCATCTCTATGCTGCAGTTGTGCTCCCAGCAATCCATAAAGACCTAACACCAGCATTAGATTACCAGATGCTCAGTACACTAATCCACTAGCTATTACACCAGCATTCCAGAGTTTTAATAAGAAATTCTACAGCTAAACCCTTAATATGCTTCGTGAAGCAATGGCATTCTTCAGCTCTGTCTTCTTCCCTCCAAATCAGCACAAAAGTTTCCCATGACATATGCCCCCTCTGAAGAAATATGGGTAACCTCAGGCTTAAATCCTTAGAAGTTCTTATGAGTGGTGGAGCTGTGCGTGATGGTGGAATTCTGCTAACACTGCAAATTAATATTGCAGTGTTAGCTATGTTCCTCTTTGCTGTTAGATCCTCCACAAATGTTCCTTTAGCTTAGATTTTATGAATAATGTCATAGGAAATCTATTTTCAGGTATGTTTGGTTACATTCTAAGTAGATTTTTCCCCAGGTAGATGGTTGATATCATGCCTTAGACATGAACTCATGGCAAGAAAATCACAAATCCTACTGCTAACTTAATGTCAAAAGAGTGTAGTGCTCAAAATTTTTCCCCCTCAGATTTCAGGTATAAGTCATAATATTTATCTATAATTTTTCTCTGTAAGAATAAGTCTCCAGTTTCTTCTGGATATTCTAGAGTATGTAAAGGGTGATATTGTTTTGAATTTAAAAATTCTGTTGTAATTCTTTACTCTCATACATTGTATGGCATGCATTTGATATCTGAAGTAGAATAATCACCTGTTACTGTCAGTCTGACATAACTCATTCCTCATCTATATATAATTTTTTTCTTCTACTAAAATGTACTTTTGTAGTTGAAAGGCAAAGACATTAATAATCAGAAGCCTGCATAAAACATGCCTTCCTGCAAACTGATTACTCTGATTCATTTCCTAAATTGCAATGCCCTGTTTTTTTCTTCTCTGGATGGAGAACAGATAGGAAAAGTCTTGAGAAACTGAGATCTTGATTCTATCAAAAACAGGTTGTAGGGAATTTTTTGACAAAAAATCAATAGACAAAATGGGTAATTATGTCTGATAAGTAAGCTTAGAAACTTAAAGTAAGCTTGCACCCTCTTTTTTTCCAGAAGTAAGTGTATTTGTTTATGTGATGTTCATTCCACCTGTGTATCTAATCATGTCTCAAGTCACTTTTGAGGGGGGACTAAGTAAACAGTGACTTGGATAAAATGTTTGTCCTCCTGTGCAATGGATGTATTGATTTTTATTGAATAAAATAATTAATAATTAAATAATTTAATAGTTGAGATTATTGGCCCTTACTCACAACTTTTGACTGCAGGTTCCAGGGGGACATGGACTGGTACATTTAGAAAGTAGAGTAAAAGAAAGTACTCCAATAATATAGTAGAGAAACACCAAAACAAAGTCATATTGTGCCACCATTTTACCAGACCAAGTTGTATGTTGGTGAACCACTGGGATTTTTCTTTTTTATCAGGAAGCAAATGATTTATAAATATGCTTGGACACTTGCAGTATGGGATACTGAGTAGGTAACAGTACCATGACAAAGCTTAGGATTCTTCCAGGTTAATTGTGACAAACCAAAGGTCTTCACACTCACCTATGAAGGAATCATTAGCAAGATATTTTAATAAAAATAGAACATGAAATAAAGTCATCATGAGTCACCAAAAAGTTTAAATATAGTTACTACAGAAATAGATTTACCTTCCAATACCTCATTTATTTTTACACTAAAATCTCTTTAAGCAGCATTGAAATAATTGTGACGTTTTGTGCTTAAAAACTGAATTCAAACTTTACTTTTGCCAAAATTTTATTTTCACATAGTTTTTTTCAAAAGTGAGGAATTCAAGTTCAGTATTTTGAGTAATATGACTTAAGCATACAGAGACTTGACAACACACTTTAAAGCTATACTGAAATATGGACAGGGTTGATTTTTTACAGTAGCTGGGAGGGGGAGGGGGCATGTCTGAGGCTGCATGACCAGGACCCAGATATCATTCTATACCACCTCAGATCATTGCAGGTGTCAGAGGGAAGGTGGTCTCTGGCTCTGGGGAAGAGGGGCAAGGCTTCCAGTAGAAAAAATTTGTAACACAAGTGAGAGGCTGTCCACCATTTTCATTGTGTCAGGTTCTGTGGTTACCATTTTTGTATGTGAATGACCTTCTTTTTTGTATACTTTTAAAATTAATATTGTTGTTGTTACTGTTTGTTTTTTTTTATCTTATTGCTGTTTACTGTATATTATTATCTTAACCTGTGATCTTTACCTTCTGTGCCTTCAATTCCCAACTCCATCTTGCCCCAGTGGGAAAGGAGAGAGGGAGAAAGTGGCGTGTAGATTGGGAGGGTCTCAGTGGGGGCAGTGAGTCAGAGAATATAATTGATAAACTGCAACAGTTCTTATAAATAAGAACTTAGTGAAAGCAGAGCCAGTTATTGAGGGGTGACACTTTATGGTTAACCACTTTGTATTCTGAGTTGTAGGATACGAGCGTTCCTTAACCAGATGAACTTGGAGACCTTCAAGTTGCTGCCACAGAAGAGTACTGCAACAAGTACAATTAACCACACCAATGCTATGCTGCAGAGTCTTCCCTTCAAACCCCACCCACATATGAAACTGAAAAAACCCCCCAGCTATCATTTGCTTTTTTGTCTTTTGTAAAATTGAAGAATTGCACTTCAGTCTTGGTGTTGAACATTTTATAGGCAGCAACTCCACACTCAAAGGCAGTTTCAGGAAAAGCAATTATTTGAGACTGTGAATTCAATCATATACCTGACACTATTTTATAAAGAAGGTACATCCTCTGTTTAATTTTTCTGTGTGTGCTGCAAAACTCATTAGAGTCAAAAGGTAAATACTTTCTATCTACAGAGCATCTCTCTGTTCAAAATCAGAAGCAGATGATACCTGTTCTTCAAGAGGCATGATTTCATAGCCAAATTTTTCCACAACTCTTGTTGAAAAGGAAATACTTTCCATTTGGGAAAATTTTAGCTGACTTAAGAACTGCTGGATGGCTGAGAGCCCTTTTCTCACACATTCATGTTGATTATGCCAGTGTATGATGCTTAGAGACCCAGACAATATGTCACAGACTGTATTCATTCAGATTGGTATGGCAACATTAGCGTGCTAAATATCCCCCAGCTCACTCTGCTTATAAGTGGTGAAATATCCTAATTTTTCCTTGATGATGGAAAACCTAATTAGAGAGTATCTTTATGTGCGAGTGGATGAGGAGAGATAAGACAGCAAAGTGCTGATAGCATTAAGTTCACTGAGAAATTTGGAGGTACATGATGGAGTCGGATAAATTGCCATATACCTGGAAGGAGACACCAGCTTTACTTTATCTATTTCAGAGCTGCTGTCCTTTTGAGTTTCTAAAAATAGCAGTCAAAGTGGTTTCATTTTGTCTTCATTCTTGGGTATAGAATGCTTACCAATTGTTCAAAGGAGCCTGGGATATTTAGAAATGAGTTAGCATCTTTGAATGAAGACCTTTCACTTACTAACAGTTTTAAAAGCTACATCTTTCCCCAGGGATTTAAGCTCTGTATCTATTCATACATTGTTGTATATGATAGTAACACAAAGAACATATATATTTTAATATATAGGAATTACAAGACAAAAACATCTTACCATACCATAGCACAGGATATCATATCCCCAAACATGTTCAGCAAGTATACACTTGGCATAATACTTTCATTTGGACACAGTAGTAATGAAAAATCAAGGTAAATTAGGAAATGGGAATTTGATGCTATAAAATTTGATATGATACCATTTCTTTCAGCAACAATAAAGTAATATTTTTAAGACAGTTGTAAAAAATAAGACCAAAAAGTCATATGGATAATCTTGACTAATTCTGAGTATCTTAAAGTATCTATGGCTCAGACATGCCTCACAATAAAGTGATTAGATGGTTTGCATAGCACTAATTTTTCAGTTTTTGTCTTTTTCTCCTTGCCTTTGAAAAATTTTCTCCTTGGAGTGCAGTAAGTTGTTGTTAAATATTAAAAAAATAACAGAAAAACACCCTTTTTTCACCATTAAATATCTTACTTTTGTGTCTAGAGCAGGTTAAAATTCTGGGAAACCTCTAACTGTAAAACTAGTTCTGCAGGCTCTGTATTTGAAGTGGAACTGTTTTCATTCCAAGGAATTTTGATGGATTAGAAGCTCTCATGTGCATGCCACTGAAATGCCACTGACAAATGCTGGAAATGAATGGAATGTGTGTTTTAGCAATATCTGTGATGTTATCGATAAACAACTGAGTGGAGTTTTTTAGGGCTTACAGTTCTGACGTCAAAAACTTCTGGGTAAAATGAGACATGATCCCTGGCAGTTAAAGTTTTTTTAAAAAGTAAGAAAAACAGACATGGAATTCTTCAGACTTTGATGTATTTTTATATAATAATCATTAAAAGGTGAATGTATCAAAATATTTTTGTAATGCAAGACCATTGACAATAGATATATAAGCTCTGAAGAAGCTGAAATCCCAATTCCATTTAATATGGTGAAGTGCCAAGATTCAAGAAGAAATTCTGCTGATACATTCATTCATGATGACAGGAAGCAGTGATGTAATTGGAGACAGGCTGGAAAGACACCTTATTGAAGAGTTCCTGAAAAATAATCCTGAGATCATATAGGGTTCCTAGGGTCTTCAAACCAAAAAGTTCTTCATTTCATCTGTCAAATACTGGTTATTAACTACAGATTACCAAAAAAAATATCTATCGTAAATATAATGTAAAAGTTAAATAGGAGCTTTCTCTCACAAATTATCTTAGAGACAGAATTTAGAAAGTTTTGGCTTTAAACTGAAAATCACTTATCAGGAATACCAAGCAAGTTTTGTTTTCAGGTGATCACAGTAAGTGCCCATTATTCAAATCACAGGCCTTAAGTTCTCATGTAAGTTTGGTAATTTTTGTGTTTGGTTGGTTGGTTGGGGTTTTTTAAAGTAACGGCCTCAGGCCTGTTGAGATGTAAATTCATGTGAAGTCTAGAACATCAATGTGTTGGCAAGAGATTAATGAGGAAAGGATCAGTTTGTTCTTGAAACACTACTAACCTAATTATTTCAGGGAATATTCATAGAGTCAATAATAGGAAAGGTGAGAATAACTATTTTCTAGTTGTCATCTGTTTAAGTGGCAAATCCTTCTATGTGGATGATAGCTACCTAAAAGCCTTTTGACAATGAACCTGTGCTGTGAAATACCAAAACACCACTATGCATTAAAATGAAAAATTTCATTTTAAATACACATATTTAAAATGTACTGACCTTTCCCAAATTGTACTTAGAGAAATTAATGTTTCTATTCTACACAGTTTGGTAATGTAGACTCCTGAAAGAGTGATTTGCTATGTTATTTTTGTCACATCTGGTTTTGTCACATGCAAGAAAGCTGGCAGAGCTGACCTGGGTGACTCTGCTAAAATCTTGTTTATATACCCTTAAGGAAACATCTGCTGCCAGAGATGGCCAATTGCTTTCATTAACTAGCATGTGTAAACTTTGAAATGCACCAGGCTGACTGTCCTGGCACCCCTGCTATAATCAGATGGCCTTGGAGTTCTTGATACCATATAGTTCTTGATACCATATCTACTAAAAACTTGTCAAAAAACCCTCATAGCCATTTCAAGCCAGGATGTCCATTGAGTTGCTGTCAGCTAGGGTCAGGAGGAGATTTCTGGAGTCTAGGAAGAATCAAGCTTCCAAATCATGCTTTAGTAATCAGTTTTTCAAACCACCTTCATCCCAGACTGGGTAGGATGTAGGTAAATTCTTGCCAGAATCCCAATGTCTGCACAAGTAGGCATGCCAGAACTAATTCTTGTTAAATGTCACATAAGGTGCAGACCAAGACTTTTTAAACTTATCATTCTTCCAAGCTGTGACTTCACTCTTTGTTCAGTTTCAGAGTGCACGTCACCATTCATGGTCAAAAATCAGTTCCCATCCTGCTGTGCCTCCTCCACCAACCTCCAACCAGTGATGCTCTCTTACATACCAATGTTACATTTCTTACCTAGTGAGGATTCAGTACTATAGCTGGTTTGCAACATTCAACACCAGCTGTACAGGTACCATGTTAGTTTTTTGACTACTAGCCAAGGAAGGCTACACTGAAGGCAAATGTCTGTAAAAGCATGTATAATTCTGAAAATAGCCTTTAATCAGGGTGTTAGGGAAATTTGGCATCTTATATTTAGGCAGGGTACATTATTTTTGTTATTGTTTTGGTATCAATGGAATTACTAAAGCAATTATAAAAGCTCAATGTATCTTCATAAGAGTCTGTTGTTCTCACTATTCATCAAAAGAGTCACCTCAGCCTATAAAAAATGAGGATTATTGACATTACCAGTCAGACCCTTAATTTCTGACAGATAACTTTTATCTTTCAGCGATTTGAAGCAATTAATTTCCTCCACTTGAACACTTGTACAACATATATAAGTGCTTATATGTTGTTTTTATTATAAAGTATTTGACAATAATATTTAAGTGAAAGCTATATATCCTGTTTTTTTTTCCACAAAGTTATACCATTCTTACATAGCACCAATGTGCCATATAGAACCTAGGAAATCAGAAAATTTTACATCATCAAGTGCTGACTAAAATTCTCATGGATTCAAGGTTTTACTTTTGCTTACAACTGTGTTTCCTTTTGGAAGCCATTTTAATGGTCTTTCATGAAGCTGAGAAGATAAATCTTTCATTAACCATCCACTAATGCAGAATTTGTTATAGATGGATAAATTCTTCATGTTCTCTACTTATAGAAATGCAGTAGAATTTGAACAGTTCAGAAATCCAATAAACATGATTTCTTTTAGTACTGAGGTACCCAAACCTTCCCTTAAGTTTCAGTATCTAATCTGATTTTTCTTCTTTGAATTTTTTTATCTGAAAGATGGAAGTCAAGCACTAGGGTAATTTCTGTGGTCTAAGAGTAAAGCAGCTAAGAATTTAATCTGTTGAGAGCTGGTTTAACACTTGCCATTAGAATTTTTGGCAAATATTTTCTGGTCTCTCTAAGAATGTTTGTGTTTCAGTGTGAACTACAAAGATGCAGGACTATTTGAAAAAATACCAGCTAAAGCATAGATTAAGTGATTGTGAAGTCACTTGCATACTTTAAAACCTGAAGGAATCCAGAGTGGATTATATTGCTTTAAGGCCTTGAGCTGCATGTCCTACAAGGAATTTTTCCATCGAGGCTTCTGGCACCCTCACAGCCATCAGAGAGAAGAATATTCAACAACAGCCATCCCACAAACTACTGTAGGGGTCTGGCCTACTCTGTGGGATAACTCTTGATTGAAGAGAAAAACAAAGGGCTTCTAAAAGAATATTTTGTTTTCCTTACCTACTTTGCTCTTATCTCAAATCGTTTAACACTGCAGTTAAACCCTAATTCTGAAGGCTTGTAAATGCCTTAAGAATTCTTCTGCCTTCCTTGCTGTTTTAGCCTCTAGCTTTATCCTTTACATTTGGGTGGAATGGTAAACAGTTTCATCCTTTTATCCTGCTTAATATCTGGGTTTTCTTATACAAAGTTGTTTTTAGACAATATAAATGTGGCTATTTAACTTGTTTGTTGTTACAGTAAAGTCACATATATGTTTTAAAATATTTTTTGAAGGGAGGGTATGTTGATAGGTGTTGGAAAATAATGCTAGGCATTGTTTCTGTAGCTGCTGTTGCAAAATAATATGTTTATTTTGAACTGAAAAATGAAACCGATTAGATAAAATTAATGTAATTTTTGCCAGAATGAAGTTTAGTGTTATTGTCCTAAGTGAACCCCCTCCTGCTCCATAAGGACTATGGTCTTAAGTGAACACACCAATAATTGGCAAACAGTTCTATATGCTTTTTCCTTTTTTTCTTTTTTTTGAAAACTGTGCTCTGCTTTGGATCTGATTTAAGCAGTTTGTTATTATTTATTATATAGAAGTCATCTGTTTGGTCTTTGGGGGCCCATCATGCTCTTGCCTCTTTTCCAGCATTGGTTTTAGAAAAAGAAGGGTGGATGAGGGCAGAGGTTGTATATGGGCATGACGACAGCCACACCCCAGCGCCACTTATATGGTGTGATCCTGGTGATTCAGAGCCTGTGCTGGTCCCAGGTGAGGCTGTCCTGCTGCAGGGCCCGGGGCTGAGTGAGAGCAGGAGGTGGGAACACACCCAGCTCAGTATGGCTTCTCCCTCCTGCCCTTTCACAGGATGCAGGTTGGAGATAGAACAGTGATTCATTACTGCTTTTTTTTTTTTTTTCTTTTCTGATGTCAGTAGTTCAGGTGAGACTCAGAGTTAGATGCCGTTGCAGGATGAAGACCAGAAATTGCAAAAGCCTCTTTCTGGTCTATCAATGGCATTTGTTGTATGAAATACTATGCAGGTAAGTGTATGGACATGGAAAGAGAAAAGACTCATGGCTGGACAGTGTGAGTAATGATAATGCAGTGACAACCATTTGCTCTTAATGTCATTAATATCTCACCAAGGCTAATACAATCATTATAAAAGTAAAGTGATTGAGAACTAGATCACACATCATAAAGAATAGGTTACAGCATGAGCTGAGAGTTCAAATCTACAACAAAATTTTATCTTACTCTGCACAAAGTTTACTTACTCTAAAGTTTCATAAAATAAAAGGATCAGTGGTAAAAGATGAGGCAACCAAGCATCTGCAAGGAGAATCATATCAAAACCTGTAATATCGCCTTCCTTGCATTAAACAGAAATATTTAAAACAAGCACATTCCCAGCTACTAGTTTACACCTTCACAGCTGACAAAATGGGACATAATCCCCTCTTCAATAAAGCAACTGAAAAGTGGGAATTTAAAAAAGACTGTGAAATAAAGTACATTTTGAAGATTTATAATATAAGCACTGGCCATTGTTATAACTACAAAGCAATTAAAACTACACTCTGAGATTACTTTCTTCCTCTTCTAAGTTCTCTTTCTTTATTTTACACCCAATTAACTTCCGATATATTTTAACTGAGGGCACCTCAGTTACTTTATTTCAGTGTAGTATAGAAAGTTGTGCTTGCTTCAAGGTCATGTTTGCTCCATTTTGCCCAATGTCATAGACTATATATATTTTTTTCTGATTCTGTCCCACACTGGTGTTTTGTTAGAGGAGAACGATCTGCTTCCCTTGTGCCCTCATGTCACTTGATCCACAGTCTCTGTAGGAGCAGAACAGATTGATGTAAAGTTATAACAGAAAAAAAAATGTGGTCTCTTGGTATTTATGCTTTAGAAATTGCTATGTACTGCAATTTCTGGTACCTTGCTTGAGCATTGATCTATTAACAAACTGTGTTTGGAGAACAATCAGTACAGTTTCCTATTAATAAGTAGATAAAATGTGTATCCAGTTTGTACTAATAAGGCTTTTCAAAATGCTTGTAAAGGGACTCTCTTGCAGTGTGGGTAAAAATGTTAGAAGTTATAATAATTTGAAAACTTTCTTAGTATCTACTAAATATAATTTCTAGACCACCAAGAGCAACTGAATAGACAACAGCTTTGAAAATTAGACTATGTAGATTGTAGATTGATGCCTAAGCTGCAAGTATCCTATACACATATCCCTGAAAACTTTGAATCTTTTGCATTTAAACTTTGAACATCTGTTTTAATTTAATATTTTAGTATTGTTACGAAATTTTATTCCATGGTCATACCTTATCTATTCAGCCTGTGTCTCATTTCATCTAGTATGTCTATTAAGCAAGAATAAATAACCTGTATTTTTTATAAAGTAATAAAATGGCATAAAATGCTCTAAACAAATATGTTGTTCTAAGTAATTTTTCTTCATCCTTCAACATTGAAAATATACAACTTCATTTGACATTAGGTTTTTACAAGCTCCCTAAATCCAACACAGGTGGTAGCTCTTGGAAAATAGAATCTTTTTATTTTTCCTAGACAGCTCTTAGATTTTTGAGAAATAGCATAAACTAACAGTAACAAATAGTAGCTCAGTTTAAACAAAGACATGGTACCTTCTACTCTTCTATAAAATGTATTCTGGACAGGAACCATGGAAGTTTCTTTATCCTGTTAAATTCAGTGATATGATATATGCTAAAAGAATCTTTAGCCAATATAGCTAAGAGTGAGACAAACTGAGCCAAAATACTTATTCATGTAAGATATAATGCTGAATTGCTGAGTTCACCCTTAAAATAAATGATATTGTTTTGGGAGGATAATTCTCTTCATACTTCTTACATGATCATCAAAAACCTTAGGACTTGTCTTCAGTGTGTCTGAAATTACCAGATATAATGCCCAGAAATTGCACTTTAACTATGCCCAAATTAAAAATTAATCCTCTCTATCTTGTCCTTTTCTTCTGCTTCCTTCCCTGACAAGGGACAAGGAGTCATTACAGTAGAAAACAGTGCCAGAACTTTCAAGATCAGGGGATAATCACAACAGGGATCATAAATGGTAAAAGTTTTGCCAATGGTTCAGAAGGTCCCAGATGAAAAGTAATTTTTATAATGTGAGATACACATTGGTACAGGTTCAAAGATAATACATAAATGTTTTCATAGTCATTGGCCTGATATTCTTGATTTCATTTTCAAGATGGATTGTACCCTAAGGCTGAAATGCAGAGCACTTTTGAGTTCAGATGCCTTTACCTCATGATTCTGCACTCATTCAATATGGATCTATGGTAAAAACACAAAATGACTCCTTCCTGTGAAGGCCAGACTTAACCCGGCTTGCTGTGGTCTTCCAGATGAAATACAATCTGTTATAGACACTCAGGTATGACTGTTACTTATTTGGTTTTGAGGATATTCTCAGAATTAATTTCTGCTTTGTGTTTTATCAGAGGGAAGGAGTTCAGGTGGAGACATTACCTATGTTTGCCTTTCATTGGTGTTTGAGAGAGCAAAGATCATAATTTTCAGAAAGAGAGATGAACTATCTGTACCTTCATTATCTCACATTACAATCTGAGAAAAGCTTGAAGATTTTCTATAATTTAAGGTTAAAAGGCAAAGATTAAGGATAGGGAGGGGATAAGCAATTTAAATAACCTGTTTGTGGTTTGGGTATTCCTTTCAGTAAAATTTCTTTTCTAATGACTGCTTGCAGAGCTTCACACAAATTTGATTCCTTGAACCCAGAGCAAACAAATTCATTATTTTTGCTTGCATTGCCTTGAAATAAGAGCAGAGACAGGACTCAAGGAAACAACATGAAGCTCAGTCAAGGGAGGTTTAGGTAAGATAGCAGAAGGAAGTTTTTCAGCCAGAGGGTGGATGGACACTGGAACTTCAAGGAAGTGGTCACAGCACCAGCCTAACAGAATTCAAAAGTGTCTGGACTCTTTAGCACATGGTGTGATGGCGATGGGGATGGCACTGTGCAGGGCCAGGATCTGGACTTAATGATCAAACTCAGCATGTTCTGTAGTTCAACAATTCTATGAAATGCTATTTATTATCTCCAAATTTAATTTTAACTCACTTCCTCACTATTCATGCCCTTAGCACGCTTTCAGAATATAAACAATTCCTTAGAATAATAACTTTATTTAATAAATAAAGTTGGTCTTGTATTTAAAAAGGTCTGTATGCAGCTTCTCTTCTTCCTCCAGCCTTTTTAGACTTGTTTATGAACCTCTGAGACATGGGGCTTATCTCAGCCGAGGGAAAAATATTTTTCTTCAAATGTCTCCTGAACATTTTGACAGCAGATCACTGACACTTTTGGAAAAGAGGGAGCACCTGAAGGGTAAGAATTCTCAGAATTCAGTAGGAAAACTTTGCCCTTCATTCACCCACACTTGCACTGCTCCCAAGGTCTCTGGGATTAAACAGTCAGAGGTTATCCAGAATCCCTTCCAGCAGCATGAAGCCACAGGGGAAACTCCATCCTGTTCTAAGGGAAAAGGGAGTGATAATCTCTAAAGTCAGTCATTGCTTTAGGAGACACTTCAGAGATTCACAGCTGTTGCATTTCTTATGAAAAACCTGGAATGCAGATGTAATAGCTAACGGATTTGTGAACTCCTGTGCATCTGGTAATCTAATGCTGGGGCTAGCCCTTCTGGATTGCAGGAGCACAACTGTGTAGTAAAAAATTGCTCTGAATTTCATCCCTGCTCAAAATATGATGTATCATGACAATCATATCCAAAACTGGTTGAAGCTGAAAAGATGTGTGCAGGAAAAAGATGCTTTGATTGGATCCCAGAGCTGTGCCATGACCTTTGAGCTTTCAGATTACTTAAGAGAAGTTCTGTTTAATGATGGCATTTTTTGTCATCCACTCCTGTAACAACTGGTTTTTGTAACCAGTTATTTGTGCCACTTAGTTCTGAAAATAGGAACATTTTCAGCCTGTAATAAGTTACTGTCTTTGTCCAGCACCATATGTTTGGGCCTTCTAGACAGTGCTCTTCTAGACAGTGAGGCTCTTTCATGAGTTCATCATAAGAGATCACAGATCAATACATTGCTGGAACCTCAGAAAATAATGTCAATTGTTCACTTTATTGGGAGGCTAAAACAGGAAGGGATTGAAAAACACTGAAGAACATGAAGAGGACACCACATAGCAGCCTGGAGGACTGAAAAGCACTTTCTGAAGGTTTTTAATGCCTTATTTAATAATAGACCAGTTCTGAAGAAGAGCTGTACTAGTATTTTCTAAGCTCCACATAGGAGTGTATCACAGGA
This sequence comes from Chloebia gouldiae, assembly GCA_003676055.1. Classification (NCBI taxonomy): domain Eukaryota; kingdom Metazoa; phylum Chordata; class Aves; order Passeriformes; family Passeridae; genus Chloebia; species Chloebia gouldiae. Next base: position 13,700,952 of record QUSF01000011.1, read on the forward strand.
CACATAGACACTAGGGATTTTTTTTGTGGAACAATGAAAAAAGCAGCCCTGGCTGCTTTACTCTAGACACAATAAATAAATAATTCGTATAATGTGGAGCAGTACATTTTCTTCTATTCCTTATCCAGTGTGTCATACTGTAGGAAACTAATGTTATACCAAAAAATTGAGGTAACAGGGGATTCAGAGAAGTATAATGAAAAAATAGCAACTTAGGTCTAGTATGAACAGGTTGAAATGAAATATGTACATATGCACATAATTTTGTGCCATTTTAGATTCACATGAATATGCAAATATCAACTCATACCCTGTATAAATAAGTTTGTAATCCACTGAAGCCTTATATTTTGACATCATTGGGGATTCACAAATTATTATTAGGATATTTTTGCAGTGAATGATTTCTCAGCCATAGGTGTTTTGGGCCTGCTGTAGGGGAAGACTCAACTTCACAGGCTCAAATGAAAACAGATATACTTACAGAGAGCTCCTTATAGTCAGTGTAATACAGGCTTTCCATCAGTTCAATTATGATGTGTTACATATTTTTGTGCTGTGATCAATGCGAGGTTAACAGAATGAAAGGAGATGGCTACACATCTGTTTTACATTTGCATTTCAGGTGTGAACATAAACCTTCATTTTTCATATTTCACCCTGTGTACTGGGCACCTAATTCTCAATATATTATGGTCTTATATATCTTAAAAGTGTGACTCCACTATTTCTTCATATTCTAGGTCTAAATGTAATTTCATGCTACTCTAAATTAGGTGTTGCCTATTAAAACGAAGTATCTAGACCCTGATCTCACTGTGTGTAATCTGAATGAAGTCTTGCAGATCAACAGAGCAACTTTAAATTTTCATAAGTTAACTGTAATCAGACCCAGCTCCAACTGCCAGTGTATAAAAAGATTATATAAATGACATCACAGTCAAGTCTGTGTTATTTGTTCTTTCTCAGGAAAATAATTTATGCTTGCTTTTAAATATGATCAGAAATCTTCTAATAACATGTTGAGCAAGTAGCTGAAAGCTGACAGAATAATCATTGCTGGAAGCACTTCTCAGATGATACTTACAGTTAATTTTTTTTTTTTTTTTTTTTTTTTTTTACTTCAGATTCCTCATACATCCTGTTTCCATGGAGAAATTTTGATATGTGCTAGAGTAGACACCACCAACAATAATTAGAGCCCTGAGGTTAACCCTTCAATTTTGAGAGGAAGATAAATGAAAAATTATGTGGCCATTAATGAAAATAAATAAAAATCACGGAATAACACAGTTGTAAGAGACCTCAGGAAAATATTTGGTCTACATTTTCATGGGAAAGGGAAACTAGATGATATTACCTCGCATCCTCCAGAGCTGCACCTTGATGATCTACAGTTATGAGGGGTCTACTGTTTCTTCAGGAGGTTGTTCCGATGAAGGATTGTTCTCATTGTAAAAAATGTCTTTCTTATGCCAAGAAAATGTCTTCTTGTACATGTTGTCTCTCATCTTCACCATGTCACTCCTTGTGATGGGACATCTATATTCTTTGTAACCACCTTTTAAGTACCGGAATACTGTGATGATGCCCCTTCCTTCTTGTCTTCAGGGACAAAAGGCCTCCTTCTGTCTTTCCTCACTGGGGCAGGTTCTGCAGCCCTTTGTTCATTTTTGTGTGTTCCTTGAATTGTGAGGAGCAGAAAGAGACACAGTGCTTTGGTTCCCGCAGGTGCTGCCCGACAAGCCGCGCTTGGAGCGTGCTGATCCGCTCTGTCCCTCTCTCTGCCAGCAGCGCCCCAGCAGCTGCAGCCCAGGGTCTGACTGGCCTTTGCAGCTGCAGTGTCACACCACTGACTTGCTGTCAAGAGGTTGTCCCCTGAACTTCCATGTCCTTTTCAGCAAGGCTGCTCCCCAGACACACAGGTCACAGCCTGTGATGGGCCCTTTGGTGATGTCACCCCAGGTGCAGGACTGTGCAGGACTGTGTCTCTGCTGCACCCCGCCCTGCTCTTGCCAGCCCCACCCTTTCAGCCTGTCCAGGTCTCTTTGTACAGTGGCGTTGTCCAAAACATCTGTGAAGATGTGGAACATTAATTCCTGAGGAACCTCCCATGTGACAGGCTGTCAGCCTGAGTGAAACCATTGATCACCCCTCCCTAAGTGTGCTCCGCTAAACAATTTCTTACCCATTTCACAGACTACTCACCCAGTCTTGCCAGTATGTCCAGAAGGGTGTGGGAAAAATCTCTGTTCTTAATTCACTTTCTACTCTAGCAGCTGAAAGAACTATGAGTAATTAGAGAGTGGAAATCCTGATTGTTGTATGAACTCCTAAATTCCATGTCCAGTGCATCATCCTAATACCTGCATGATCATATTTTCCTCTATATGAGAAAATAATTCTCTTTACTTTTAAATCCAGATCACTACCGTGATTTTTTCAGAATTTTGCAAAACTAAAGTCAACCTTACTGGAGAGAGAAGACTGTGTTTGCTATAAAAGTCTTCACTGTAGCTGTTTTGATATAATCTCTCTGAAAAGAGTAATTTAGCTTTTCTCTGTAGGACTGCACCTACCTATTCTATCTAGTTTTGCGATTGCTGGATAGTGTTGGGTACTTCCAGAAGGCAGTGGATGTACTGTGTTTTGGCAAACTTCTTTGGGAAGATTTTCTGCCACCAAAGAACTCAGTTTCACTCAGAGCCTTGATCTGAACAGAATCCTTTGTCCACTTGATAAAACAAATTACCCACTGTCACTCTTTAGTCTGAGCTTTATGACTAAATTATCATGGTTTAATTAAGTTATTCCTGGCCTAACACTGTGGTAGAAGCATAACTGATAAATTAATATCACGAAGTGCCACCTTTTATTCTGCATTTAGCAAAAATCATGTACTACTAAAACCTTTTTGTACTAAATCTAAGTCCACACATATTTAAGGTTACATCCCATGATCTTTAGTGAGCATTTCATCAATGATTGTAACTATCCTGACTGACAATCATATTTTCTGTTTATTTTTGTTTTAAAAATCTACCTTTCAATACAAACTTCTAGATTTCCTGTCTTTGTTGGTTTTTAACAGGTAGTGATCACTAGGACTAGGTAGAATTAAGTCTCCTGAATTTTGATTTGTTTGTGCTCATATGTATTTTTAAGTGCATAGTGAATTGTAGATGATTGTTCATTGGTTAGTGGAAGAGAATGGATCCCAGCAGGTATGTGAGGTAGCAGCCATGAGAATAGCACAGTCTCCACAGATTCTATTATGATCCACACTCAAAATCAGAACAGTTTCTTAAATTGAAACATTTCAATGTACAAAAAAGCAAAGTTATTAACTGATAATATATATTTAAAACCAGGTTTGAAAGTCTATAGTGTAATTTTAGAGGCAGAAAACTCAAAATTAACCAGGTTACTAAAAAGCTCTTGCTTTTAACATGAGTGTCCATATTAACCATAAAACTCAAACTAATCAATGAACCAACCAATCAAGCAAAAAAGGCAAGTAAATTTATGCAAAAATATGTCTCTTTGTAAATTGTGCAACATTTGTTTATTCAACTGTATCTAGCTATAAAATTATTGCTTTCTTTATCCTTTTATTACTAGAATGAACTGAAGCCATTTTCAACTTTCACAGGGGAAATATTCTAGATAATTAAAATGAATGCTTTCCCTTATCTTATCACTTTGTAGTTGCTGACACTCTTAATGAAATGTATCAAGCTGATGAATGGACAACATCCTCTTGGAAAGAATAAGGCAATGATGTTCAATTCTCAGCCATTTTCTCCTTAATTCATTAGAATGCCATTATTTGTCTTCTAAAATTAACTATCTGAACAAATGTATATGATTTGCCAGAAAACTACTTTTTTCTGAATCTCCAGCATAGATATTTGAAATATATAGAGTTAATCTTAGTAACATCATGTTATGTGAGATAAATCATGTGGTGGAGATGGGGTTTTGTGAGAACCAAGAAGGTGGCAGGAACAAAATCTGTGTTTACCTTTGTACAGTTTTCTAAATCTCTTTATATTTGGTAAATGATTGACTACCTATATTATGACTAACAGAAATGGCATTGATTAATGTGCATTTGCCTACACATGTTCAGACTGAAAGATCTCAAAAATAACTGAAGACAGCAGGGCAAAATGTTATCTCATGGAAGTTAATTGTATTTCTTTAAATTATAGGTCATATAATTTCAGGTTGTATCTCCATTTTCTGAGATGGTGAAGCACACAAAGTTAGGATCCACTGTCCAAAGAAATCCACAACCTCCTCTAACAATGCCAGAAGTATTTTCAATTGCTGTTCATCAATTCACCAAAAAATGCAGTATATTTCTCTTGTCTACTACTGGCTCTACTATTGTTTTACTTTAGCCATCACTTATTTGCTGGATCTAAAACTGTTGATTGACACTGAAAAAGAAGTAGCATTTCTATAAAAGTGAATTATTTTCAGTGAACAAAGGACTGAGAGCCATAGGCATGCTATCTTCTGCCCAGGACAGTGACAGGCAAGAAGTTTCACACTTTATTTCTTTTGTGTTGCCAGGCAGGAAGGTTTTAAAAAATTATTAAATTAGTAAATGGAATTAATTTTGCTTTTCTCCAGCATTCTTTGTTTTCTAAAAGAGTTAAACTTTTTTTGTCCAAATTTTTTCTACACAAAAAAAAAAAAACATTCCTTGAAAATTTCAGGCAGAATACATATGTATGAGTAACAAAAAACATCCTTTAAGTCTGGATTCCAGTGGATATGTGTCTTGCAGAGACATGACCTTTTTTATGAAGATTCAGGTTACAACTGCTGCTTTTCTAAAGACATGGAATGTGTAATGTGGATTTTTGGGCATCTAATAACATTTGAATTTATGTTAATATCTTTTCCTCATTTGAGATGATACCAAATACAATACATTGAACTAAAAAATCACTTAGTATGCCTAACCAAAAAGCCACTTATTTTCCCAGAACTTAAAAGAACACTGATTCCTTCCTAACTGAAACTACCTAGTCATTGGTTCAAATATTGTGGTTTATGGGAAAGACTTGGCAGACTGCCTATCCCTTTGATAATGACATCAGCAGGGCATAAATATTTAACCCTCATCTTCAAGAAAATTGACGAAATAAAATGGAAACGAATATTCAGTCTAAAATGCAGTTGGTGCTACTGCTCCTATGGTGGTTAGATTCTCACAATCTTTTTTATGATGGTTAAAAGAGGGTTAATGAATTTACTGCTGTCTAATTCTACAGTAAATGAAAACAAAATCTAGACCTTAAGGTAGACCATGGTACTTACCCCTTACTACAAAAATAATATATTGAGTACAAGTGTGGAAAAATAATCCCTCTGGGAATTTTTATTGATTCTGTGTCAATTTAATGTTTTTTAAATTGGCAAAGTTATGCATGATGATGTATTGAAAATAGAACATGAGAATATTAATTGAATTTCAGTCATATAAAGGTGAAAGTACCCCTACAAAAGATGCAGTCTTCTGAACATTACTAAACTGATGTGGAAGACTTGAATGCAAAAATTACCAAAATTTTTTAATCATTCCTTAAGAGTTAAAACCTTATAATATTTGGACTCTGTGGATTACTGCCATTAAAGGCAATAAACGAAATTTAGCCTTAGAGCACAACTGACTTACAGGTATTGAAAAAGTAATATTTTGTAGTTAGAATTGTGCAAGAAAGCTTTGGCAGAAGAATTTGCCAACAAATCTAAATGATCTGTAAAAAAGATTTTTTTTTTTTCTTGAGGAAGTTTCAGGGAGTATACTCTGGAGGAACACTGCCAACTGCTTTGCCATTTTTGGAGAAAAATATTTGATGTTTTGGTTTTTGTGTTTTTGTTATTGTTTATTTTTGTTGTTGCTGTTGGTTGGTTGGATTTTTTTTCAAGCATCTACTCTTGTAAGAGTTTCTCTTGCTGCTCACTTGTGAGGCTGTTGCTTTCAGGTCTCACTGTATTGTTTTTTTTAAATTTACCTTTGGCTATGTGTTTGATTGACTTTTTGTCTTCAATTTTTGAGCACACTAGCTGGATGATTTAGTCCACTTGTTTCACATCACAGGTGCAGAGGCTTTGACACGGATAACTTAGTGACAGAAACAGAGCACCTGACCTCTTCTCACCCTGGACATGACTTTTCTGTAGGAGCTAGTCTTGACAAACCATTCAGCTCTTCAGGGAGATAAAAAGGCAAAGGCAAACAAATACACAGGTTTACTTATTTTACAAGAAACTATTTGAAAAAATAATAATATTTAGAACATGTAAATGTATTATTACAATGTAAATATTTAGAGCATGTAAAGTTGTCATTCTTGCTGGCTGTCTTCTCAATATCTATGTAAAACCTATGCTCCCTGTCCTTGAATACAATTTTTACTGCAAATCACTATTTTTTTCCCCTGTAGTTACTTTCCTTCTACACTTCCTATGGACTTTCTCCTCTCTAGGCTTAGACCGCATTGATTTTTTAAAATTCCTTACAACAGTGTGAGTACCCGTGTGCTTACATCTTAGTTGTCATATTTCTGCCCCAATCTGTATATTTATGCTATTTTTGGGAAGTTGGATAGATCTCATTTCTCTTAAGGCATGTTTTTCCTAGCCTGAGGTAAGTGTATTTTTTTCTAAAGTACAATTCATCAGTTCTGACTGATGATTGACATAGGCATCAAAAGCTAAAAGGTGAGGTATAAATTCTCTGTGTGTAGAAGCTAGTTACAAAAAAGTCATAATCTTCATAGGATAACTAATCCGGTCCTTCATCTGGCTTTTGACATGTATTTGACTAATTGCCCCCTGAAGTACCTGTTTCCTGTTGTTGATTGTAAAGAGAGGCTGACTGGTAATATTGTATTTGATGCTTAGTTTCAGTAAGATGAGTCCTACCTAGTGTGTTTAGACTTCAAGAGAGTAAATTTTTTCTACAGTATTTTATTTTGAAGATATAGTTCTTAATATGCAGAATTTTTCTGTTTCTTTCCCAGCTGAAAGGTCTTTCAAACATACAAAATCTTTGTGAAGTAGAGTTGTCGTGCTCTGCCTATCTTTTTTTCTTGTATACAGTAGATTACTGGCAGGTTGTAGTAGTACTACTGACAGTCACAACTAGATGTGAAAAAATAAAATCAGAATGTCAGTCACATTGTCAGAATTACACATACATTACCACCTGCAATCAGTAGTTCACATCCTGATGAGTCTGAGAGGTATTTTGCATTGACTGAAGGGCACTCAACTCAGACTTGAATGCAACTGAGTACTTTGTAAGAGATAAAAATACCATTAGTTGCATTTTGAGGTGGGAAATTCAAGGTAGACAGTCTTTTCTGACTGCTTTTTAGCTTCTCTTTTGTCTCCCTGTCTTTCTGTCCTTTTCAGTGGCTGTCCTCCTTTCCACCTCTTTGCCTCTAACACCTTTTGGGCAACTAAGAGCCTTGCAGAGATTATTGATTTTGTCTGGAAGTACCTGAAATTGGCAGATTATATACTCAAAGTCATCCCCTATGTAAGACTGTGAAATAGAGACAGAGGCACTAAATAGACAATTAGCATGCCACCTAGATTCTTTTGTGTGCAAGGAACATGCCTATATGGTTTTTATATCACTGTGTTGGTACTTCTTTAATGGGAAGGAAATGAAGGTGCATGGGAGTTGAAAATAAAAGAGAGGGTGTATGGAGACTATGGCCATGGGTTTCTAGGATTCCCTAATGTTCAAGAATATGTAGGTTTTATGCTCTTTATTTCTCTGCTTTATTACAAATTACCCCAAATACCAATTTAAAAGTAACAGGTAAACTGGCACAAAAAACATAGTAAAAATGATGTATAGCAAGTATACTTATGATTAAAGAGCAAAATGTGTGTGTGTGTGTGTGTGTGTATATACATATATATATATATGTCTATATACACCCAGCTATTGCAAATTAGTATCAACAATCAATAACATAGTATCAGTCAATACTCCATGGTAGCAGCAGTGTGATTAGCAGCAATCAATCACAAAACAACAATCACTAACAGCAACTACCAATTAGGTATATATTTTTACAAGTTACTATGAACTTTTAATTATTGAAGCAACTTATCAACAATGTAGTACCAGATATGATAGATTATTTACATAGATCTGTAATATCAATATCAAGGAAATCAGACAGATTTCAGAAGGTAACAGACCACCCCAAAGTGAGGGGCAAACTAATCCCAGAGGTGAACCTAATTATCCCAGAAATGAGAGCAAAAAAGTGGGTCCAAAAGTGGGTCCAAAAAAGGGGACCAATGAGATTACAGGCTGTCTAACTTCAAAGATGATCTGTGGTACAGAATCTGGAGTGAGAATCCAAGATCTCATAGAAAGTTAATGTGCAGAATTCAACCTGTTTAGAAAAGAAAAAGGAGGTGTGGCAAGGTATACTCCCAGGAAGGAGATTCAGCTTTGTGTAGAAATTAGGCTTGATTTATATTAGAGACATGAAATGGTACAGAATATTATCATTTTGTGCAGCCAATAGTTATTTCAAAGAAATATTTGTTTCTCTTACATTGTTTTCCACCTTCTTGAATAATAATATATCATTTCAGTTCCTTGAGTTTGCACTTATTGATAGTATCTCAGGATGTCTCCTCTTTCTAGGTATGCCAACAGTATTTCTGAGAGACCAGACGGTACTGGTTCATAAGGTTAGTTCCCAGGTTCATAGCTTCCAAGCTGGCATTTTCTGTCAGTATTTTCCAGCAGACATTTTCTTCTGTTCAGACTCTTTTCCCCTCTAACCAAGCTGTCCTTCAGGCAGCTCACATTACTGCAGCATCTAAGCAGAAGTCTCATTTCCAGTCTGATAATAAACTTACAGCTTCTCAGAGTTCCAGTTTTGTCAGATGTTTCTTAGGTATCACATTAATTCCAACTGCAATCTTAAATATATATTATAATTTGGTCTCTATTCTGTATCACGTGTTGTTTTTCAGCACTGTAACATTTTCAGAGAAAACATTTACAGCATTCCAGAACTGTAAAGTGGCGATTGCATTAATTAAAAGTCACTTTTGTTCATATGGGAACAGGGTGCAGAAAGAGATCAGAGAACACAGAGGATTTCAGGCTGAGCCTAGAATGAATATTTTGGAAGATTATGATCAATTATGATAAATTTTTGTCACACAAAATGTAAATTTGTATAGATAATGTTTTCTGAAGGTTTGAGATTTTCAGGGTAGTGTATGTCTATTCAGCTATTATGTAAAGGTCAGGAGTATACAAAAAAAAAAAAAGAAGGCAGGAGATACACTGTGGAGAAATAAGAACTTATAAGTCCTCAGAACTCAACTGCACATAACAAATACTAATTCACAGAATCATTTGTTAAGTTTGGAAGGCATGCCCGGATTTCTTCTAAGTTCAAGATGTCTGCTCAAAACATGATCAGCAAGAGCATGTTGGTCAGAGCCATGTCTAATCTGGTATGGAATAACTTTAAGGATAGAGATAATACAACCTCCATGGAAAATATGTTTCAGTATTACATCACACACCCAGGAAAGAAGGTGGGTTTTAGGCTTAATGGAATTTCCTCTGTCTCAACTCCTTTTGTCCTCCATTGAGAAGAGGTTGGATCCATATTCCTTGCTTATACCTGTGTGCTATTTAGAGTTAGATAAGATTCCCCTGAGACATTTATTCTCCTAAGGCCAAACAGTCCTCACTGTCTCAGCCTCTCCTTGCATAAAGGATGCTGCAGTCTCCTATAATCCTTTAAGAATTGCTCCAGTGTGTCTACCTCTTGTAGGGAGCCCACAGCTGGACACATGACTCCGAATGGGAGGGAAAGGAAGGCACCCCTCAGACTGCTGGTGATGGTCCCCCTAAAGCTGGAGGTTGTTGGCACATTTTTGCCTTATGGCCTTGTGGCCTCTCAGGGCCTTTTCTGAACAGCCATTGTTCAGGCAGTCAGCCTCTAGTGGATGATACATGGTGTACTATATTTCTTCCATAATACATGGGGTTATTCTTTTCCAGAGGCAGGACTTTCAAATTTCCTTTGAACTTGTTTACTTGTTTTGCTATGTCTCGAGATTTGAATAGCTGCACAACAATCTCATGTATCAACCACTTCTCCCAAATTTATATCATGTGTGAACTTGTTGATAGGCATACTCTATCCTATCATCCAGGCTATCCAGAACAGATAGAATACTGAAGAATTTAAAATTATCATATTTTTAAACCAATGAGTGTTTATGGAGAAACCTTTCATGTGTCTCTGCATCAAAATAGATAGGAAAAAGCTTTTGTATAGATACTTATTTAACTTGGGGTTTAGAAATGACATAAAGCAGCATAAGGGGAAATAGTGACCTTTTCATGTTTAATGATGAATCATAAATCACAGAATCATTAAGGTTAGAAGAGACCTCTAATAAAATCCAGTCCAACTCTTAATGTTGTACCACTGTGTTCAACATGTAACATGCTTCCAGGTGTAACATTCACATGCCTTCTGAACCCTGCTAGGGATTCTACGACTTCCATGGGCAGCCTGTTCCGATGCTTGACAACCTTATCCATTAAGAAATATTTCCTAATATTCAATCTAAATATCCCCTGGCCATTTTCTCTTGTCCTGTGAATTGGTACCTGGGAGAAGTACACTACTTCCAGATAGTTGCAGAGAGTGGTAAGGTCCACCTTGGTCCTCCTTTTCTGCAGCTGTTCTTTATAAGATTAGTGGTCCCTTCACCAGCTCTGTTACCCATCTCTGGACATGCTCAAGCACTTCAATGTATTTCTTATAGTAAGTGAGGGACTCAAAACTGATTTGTTGTGCGGCCTCACTGGTGCCAAGGATAGGAGGATGATCCCTTCCATCCTGTTGGCCACATCATTATTGATAAAAAGGCGTTATTTTGAAACAGTAGTATTAATTATGGGAATAACTGTGAAAAGTGAGAGAATTGTATTTCACTTATGTGCTCCTTGTCATAATATCAAGTAGTTACAGAAGTCCTTGTATTAGAGAGAAGAAAGATCTCTTAGATCAATACCCCTCCTCCTCATTTCCCAGTCTTGACAGACTGTTAGTCTTTTTCTAGAATTTTTTTCTAGAATTTTTCACCCACCCGTTGTGCTCAATATTAGCAACTCTGACATGGCAGTAGCAGGACAATGTCACACTCCACATCTCACAGCCACATTGGTATTTTTCCTTTGGTTGACTTCCACATCTTGAAGTGCCTGTAAATATCACCATGTAAGTAGGGAGCACCTCATACCCAGGGTTACTTGTTACACAACAGTCCATAAAGTAATGCTTAAAAGCACAATTCACATATCACTGCTATTATTCTGTTAGACCATTCAGCAATTTAAATTTTATATATTTCAGACATGAGCATGTGACCATATTTCTTGCTTTCCTTTCATTTCAGAATATGTAATTTTTGACAGAATTAATAAAAAGCCAAATCAACCAAGGATAAATTGATGATCAGACAGAAGTTTAGATTATGTTTTAGAGCAACAACTCTGATGGTGAAGCCAATTTGTAAAGAAACTCATCTAGTGAGGTTTGATATTGATTACATCTGAGTGTTTTGGTAGATAGAAGATAATCAAATCTGTTGCTGTGAAATCAAAGAATTTTTAAGAATTATAATGTTAGTTGTAGTGTGCAGAATAATAGACAAAGGATCTAAGGCTGAGGAATATTTGTTTGGTTCTGTTGGCTCAAAGAATTTCTAAAATATATTTGTAATATCAAGGAGCAGTATTATCCTGTACTTTCAGCATACTCAAATTAGTTTATTGACAGATCTAAGTAGCTAGTTTTTGAAATAGGAGTCCATGCAAATCATGACACACAGAACATGCTGCTATAGGATTCATGGTGAGGACACCATGATTTAGCAAATCAGTGACCGAGTAATTAGGGAGCACTCCAACAAGACTAGACCACACAGAAAATACACTGAGCTACTGGTGAAAAAAAAAAAAAAATCCCAAATCAGAGCTACTTGTGTTCTTTAGCAATGTGTCAGATGCTTGGAAAAGCCTTAAAGAGCATTTGGTGGTGCTGACCTGTTGAGAAGATGACCACAGCCATTTAAACATATCAGCAAACTGCCCAGAAGAGGTGGCTGGGCAGAAAACAGTGAGAGAACTGCAAGCTACAGGCTCTGAGAATTGTGTATGCATTAGACAAGCACACAGATGTGCTGTAGTTACTGATAAATCTGAAATGAAGAATTAGTGCTGTGCCGCAATACCAGCAGGCGTGCTTGCACCTATAGTGAGAAAGCATCTTTGAGTCAATAAGCACACAATTGTGTTGTAAGAGTTTTGTGCATGAATGGAAGCAGTTGAAGCAAGAGAGTTCCTCATCTGTGTCAGTCAGAAAGGCAGATACTCAAAAAGCAAGTCCAGTAGCAGAGCTAGTATTTCTCATTGTCCAAATAACACCCACTCACATCAGAATGCCTACATCCAACCTACCTTTTGCAATGCTTTTCACTGCATCACACTCATGTTTTTCAGAATTTTGCTCTCTGCAATCTGAAAACTGATGAATCACAAAATAATCAAAAAGGTCCTTTCCCACAGAGAGTGAAACAGAACCTCCCTAGAGATCCTTATGTTGAAAGCAATTGTTTAGCACTGTGTTTTCCCTAAAGTCTTTGCTCTTTCTGTAGAGCTAGAAAAGAATATATTGTTTTTGGAAGAGATAAGGAAAATAATGAAACATATGGGGTTTTTGTTTGCAGTGTTAAATTTTAAAATATCCTACATGCATTATATATTATTTTAATATAGAGGCAAAATAATGAGTATATTAAGTTAGACTTATTATTACAATGTCCTTACTTTCTTTTTGAGATTATAGATTAATTTCCTGTAACTATCAACTATCCATATATTGATTGACAGGTACTATGCTAAAGCTAGACAATTTCATTTCTACGGTGTTGATTTTTTCTTTAAAGCTGTTGAAAATTCTGTGCTCCTTATGACTGTAATGGCAGTAAAAATTAAACAGAGTGTACTACTTTCTTACTTTCAGTGTGGTGTTCTAAAGACTATGGATCATTAAAAATACTGCATTATTCATGTGGCTGTATAATAAAATCACAATTACTATGCACTTGTGGTATTGGGCTAAATTGAAATGTTGAACATAATCCATTCATTCACTAGAAGGGGTCAATGACTAGTCTTACACTTAACATTGAGCATCTTACTGATCTGCATGATTAAACAATTGTTAATTTTCCTACTGCCTCTGGTCTGGAAGATGTATCTCTTTATTAACTTTCTAAAAATAAGTTTCCATTACAGAAATCTTTGTACTTTATTAGATATGGGCCTGCTTGTGCATCTAATATTTTATTTTCTCAGATTTAATCTCGAGACATTGCATTTATTGGTATATAACATAATATATAAAGTGTTCTAAATATGAAAAATGATGGATCACATCACATTAGAAATATTCAGGGAAAGGGAGAAGAGAAATTCAGATGGATGAGTCAGTGTTACTGGCTTATCATATCTGTAGTTTTGATGTGTTTGGTATGTGAGAGAGGTACTAGCATGTACAGGACTACATTTCTTCATATACAGTTTGATAGTCCTAGTTGAAAAGATTTTTGAGGAAAAAAGGCATATTTACAACCTGGTGTAATCTTGCTGTGGTAGCCAAATGTCCCAGTCAGAATCAGGGCCCTAAGATGTGAAGCGGTAGGAACAAAATTCTCCCATCTGTGATGTGGTGTAGTCCAAGGGAACTGAAAACGTAAAAACTGAAATGTGGGACAGAGATGGAAAAAGTGATAAAACACAGAGGCACAGGGACAATTTATCAGAAAGGTAAAGTTTTGTGTTGGTTTAGAACTTGAAAATTTCACAGACTTTCAGAAGAGATTTATGTAAGTGAAAAGATTTATGGCAAGTTCATTGTCTTCCAAGAGTGTCATGTAAGTCTTAAGACTTCTGTCATAATTTGATTCCTTCACAGGATTTTTCATTTGATGTTGTTTTTTGGTTTGGAGGCTTTTTTAACAGGAAATAGAAAGGCTTCTACAATCTAATAAGGGATTAAATTTCAGTACAAGTGCCTCCTGCTGTAAAATTCTACCTATTTTTTTTTAGATCCTACAGTTTCTCTTGGCTTTACTAGCAAAACCAAGAAGAGAGCAAATGGGAAGAGACATTCAGAATACTTGTGTGTAGTGGGCTGACCCTGGCTGGGTGCCAGACACTCATTCCAGCCACTCTATCACTTCCTTCTGCAACCAGACAAGGAAGAGAAAACATGAAGGGTTCATGAGATGAGATAAGGACTGGGAGAGATCGCTCATTAAATGCTGTCATGGGTAAAACAGACTCAGCTCATGGAAATTAATTGATTTTACTGCTAACAAAATCAGAGCAGGATAATTAGAAGTAAAACAAATCTTAAAAACACCTTTCCCCAACTCCTCCCTCTTTCTCAAGCTTTACTGATGCCTAAAGATTTTTTTTTTGTTTTATATATTTTTCATATATTTGTAACTTTGTAGATTTTTAATGCTTAGTTTTATAGCCTCTACTACCTTATTACCCCTTTTCACACTTTAAAACAGTAGCTATGTCACATTTTTGAAATTCTATTTAGTCTTTTTTCAAGAAAAAATTTCTAACAAAGCCACTCTCTTTTGCACTAGAACTTAAGAGACATAACCAGTAATAGGGAAATAAGCCCCTGGAGCAACCCTAAGAGGTTGACCCAAGGGTATACTGCTGGGGCAACTGGTCTTTTATTAGATGTACATGCTAAATATACTCAGACATAAATCTTATAAAAATACTAGAAATCCTGTACAATGCATGTTCATACCTATGTTTTGTGCACCTGAAAGCTTCCATTAAAGATCTGCTCTTTGTACTACTTTAACATTGTTTGGAAAAGTTTTTCTTCTGATTCTGGGCAATGTGACCCTCTCCCTCACAATGGTGCTGGAAGACAGGGAATGGGGGTTACAATCACTTCATCACAAGTTTGTCCTCCTACTCCGCAGGGAGAGGAGTTCTTCTCCCACTTCAGTGTGGGGTCTCTCCCACAGGAGATAGTTTTCCACAAATGTCTCTATCATGAGTCCCTCTCATGGGCAACACTCTTCCACAAACTGCTCCAATGTACATCATTCTTCCATGGAGTGTAGACCTTTAGATGCAACATATTTCAGTGTGGGTCCCCCATGAGATTACAAGTCCTTCCAGGAAATCTTCTTCAGAGCAGACTACTCTCTCCACTGGTCTGCAGGCCATGGCCAAGTGCCTATTTCAGCATAGGTCTCCCCTAGCTTTCTCTCAGGCATCCACCTACTCCTCCATGGGCTGCAGATGGATGTCTGCATCCCCATAGACCTCCATGGGCTGCAGGGGCACTGCTGCCTCACTATGGGCTGCAGGAGAACCTCGGCTCTGGCACCTGGCACACCTCCTGCCACTCCTTCTCCACTAACCTTGGTGATTTCAGAGTTGTTCCTCTCATGTGTTCTCACCCTGGTTTTTCTGGCTGCAGTTACATCTGCACAATCACTTTTTTCCTCCCCTGTTCTTAAATCTGTTTTCACAGGAGCATTACCACCATTTCTGATTGGCCCAGCCTTGGCAGCAATCCCCATCTGAGAGCCAGCTGGGATTGGTTCTACAGAGGGTGCAGCTTCCAGCAGCTTCTCATAGAAGCTGTTCCTGTAGCGCCTAAAACCTGGCCATGCAAACCTAGTGCATTGTGATATATAAAACACCTATCAAAAAAACTTGGAATGTGTTATAATTAGTAAAAATTAGTAAATAAATGCTGAATAAAGATCACACTAGATTTTTTTAATAACTCTAAATGAAATCTGATATCTGAAACATCAAAGGCTCTCATTTTCATTGAGTCAATGTCTTATACATTTTCTATACGTGTGCTTTGTGCTTAGAAAGACAGTTTCAGCCATACTCATCTAATTATTCTGATAAAGAAAATTCAAACTTTTCTTTATTGGGTTTGTATGCTTGTAATATAATTGCAATTGCATTATTATCACATGCCTGGGAATATTTCCCCCTGCCATTTTGCAAGTCTTTTATGTAGAAATCCAAAAGCTATGTTCTTCTTTATCTTCAGCTATAGCATGTTTTAATATTTTTTTGGTCAGCACAAAAACTGTGTTCTAAAAACACTCCTGAAAATTCTTACAGATGTAAGATGCAGATAAAAATCTCCAATCTTCATATAAATAGTGACACGTAATAGAGTCCAGGAAAGGGTCAGCCAGGTTATCAGTTGGCTTTTTTTACGAATGCTTTATTTCTCTCTTTTCCCTCCATAAATGAAGAGTATGATTCTTGGAAGGTAACTTGTGACTACACTGTGTCCTGAAATTCTCCTATTTAAATGGCAATAATGCTGGATTAATCCCCAAGAATTTGTGACTTCCTTTCTTCAAGCCTACCAAAATTCACCTGAATTATGGAAGACCCTTTATGCAAAATGGATCAGTGTCTCAGCAACAGCACAGAGAAAGTGATCTGAAGGAGACCAGGAGTAAGAGGTGGGTATTTGTTTAGATTACTCTCTAACAAAGTCTATGCCTATTGCATCACTGCCCATAAGTGTTTGATATTCAGTGTGGGAGAAAAGGATGATTCAGAGGAAATGTGTCCTTCAACAATATCTTATACTTTTCAAATTTCCTTGGCTATCAGGAATGGTAAAAATATGGATGTAAAAATATGGATTTAAAAATAAACACATACACATAGCATTTAAATCCCATCCCACTTAGAAATGTTCTGTTTCTGTGATGTTGTGCTTTTATACAGGTTCCTCTATTGTTCAAAGGATGTAAAATGGAACCTCTACATTCTTTTTGAAAAACTGATTCTAAAATGTGATCATTTACTGATGAACAAATATTTCTATATGTCTGAAAAGACATTCTCTTTGTCCTTGGATCCAAAGGAGATGTGAGTTCCTCTTCTGACCCATTAAAGTGCTTAGGATTGGCTCCCGTGTTGATATTAAGTATTGGGATCAGCCTGTAAATCAAGCTAAAGAAAGCACTGAATGGGGTGGCGCATTAAGCCAAGGGAAAACAAGAGATCTGAGAACACATAGAGTCTGAAGAAAGCCAGATGAACCCCAAGGGAAATCAGAGGACCTGGAGGAAAACTCTGCATTTGAAATCAGTAGAAAGTTTATGTTTCCTCTATGGGAGATTCAACCTTCATTTCTGAATTTATGATTTCTTCATTGTTTTAAACTCACTTTCAAGACCTGCTGTTTCTGACTTGATTTCTAATTTAAGTCCAGTATTTTAAGGATTGCAGAGCATCATCTTTGTTTTTCCTTTTTTCTTTCTCTAAAGCTAAAATGGTTTATGCAATTAAATGTGGTGTACAACTAAGTGTTTAGCAATTCCTGAGATATCAGGTACCTGGCACAGCATCAGCCACTTATCTGTCAAGTCTTTCTTACAATGCCTTGTGATAGCTGGTTGTGCAATTAATAGCACACAACAGGGAGATGGAGAAGGAGAACCAGAGATTCCTGTGTATCTTTTGATCTGTCAACCTTTGTAAACCATACTGATGTTCAATATTTTATTTTTATGAACAGGATTTTCCAGGACCCTGCTTCTCCTTTCTAGCTTGTTACCCCTTGATCTGAAGAGACTTTGGCACCTCTTTCATTGTTGGTCTCTGAAAATAAGCAAGTGTGAAATAAGGTATATATTCTGCAATACTGCTATTAAATGCGGATATTAAATGTAGAGATGCTAACACAGCTGCTTAGCATTGACTTCTCAAAATTCCCATATGCTAGGTACACAGCCCAGAGGTTAACTCCAAAATTTTATTCGTCACACCTTGCAGCCAACATCAAGAAGTGAAATTGAAGAGGCAACTGCCACCTCTGATAAACAAAGTTGTGGTATCTTTTCCTGTACTTTATCCATAAGGCTGAATCCTGGAACTTGTACTTCCTCCAAGCTCTATTATTTTACCTGGCTGTATCCCCACTATTTTCCAGGAGAGGCCCTGAGTTGCAGTAGCCATGAAAGGAGTGAGATCTGGGTATTCTACCCAGCAAGGTGAGTGAGCAGCACGGCAGCAGATTGGGGCTGGCAGAGGTGGTGGCATCACCAATGAGAACCCAACCACATGTCCTGTGCTCCCACCCAGTCCTGTGCAAAGGGTTGTGGCAATATGGAATAATATGAAGTGGGATTTTAAAAGAATGTTATCTGCTCTCCCTTACTCTGTATGGTCTTTAGTCTATGGAATGTGTGAATTCAACAGATTGTGCTGGATCAGAAGATAACACTACCATAGAAAGTTCCCTGAAGATAAAGTGCCTCTCTCTTCATCCAGTGAAGATGAAGAGGCCCTAGCCATACTCAGGGGATAATAGGGGGGTTTTTCTGCATAGAGAATGCTTGGCTCAGGCCAGAGCATTGTACCTACCTTCAACTCACGCTTCTGTAGTAAACATGATACCAAGATAAAAGATAAAAGAAGATACAAGATAAAAGAAGACAATTTACAACTGGCTTCTAGTGTGAGTATTGAGCAGTATTTTTGCTCTAAAACAGGAGCTGCCTAGAGTCAGCTGGAGACTGTCCAATAGTTTTAAAACTATGTGCTTAGTTCCTATTGCTTTTTAAAGCTATTACAAGAGAAGCAGGATATTAATCTGTTTTTATTAAAGGCAGTATCTGTGAGTATTCAATTTTCACAGGCCTGAGGCAATATGTTACATGATAAGTAATTTCAGTGAAGCTCGTAAAGATGTTAGTTGTAAGAATACCTTAAAGACCATTTGTCCCAAAACTTATTTCATGCATACTTGAATGTATAACTGGAGAAGTAGGTACCTCTGTAATTTAAGAAGCAGCTAAGATCTCTATGGATCCAGTCTCTTAGAAAGAGTAGTATTGATATTTTGGCTTTGTCTCCTGTAATTGACGAAGATAAATTTTTTGTTTCCATGTTTGTCATAAACTTTATAGGTATTTCAGCACAACTGTCCAGTGCTTGTGTTCGATAAGCCTGTATTACTGGCAGTACCAGACAAAGCAAATAGGTCTCTAAAAATCTGAACAAACCAGAGACATTTGTAGATTTAAAGATAGCTAACATGCTTTAAATTAGTATTTTTAAACTGAGTTGGCAGTTTCAGCTGTACAAAGAAAAAATATATGAGTAATGCAGTTTTTTTTTCTTTAGAATAGTCTTTTGGGGTGATTTTATGATGATACCCTATTCTCTAATAGTCTGTTTTATGTCCAGAAACGGCTGCTGTACTTTAAGATGAACCAGCTGGCAGGGCCGGCGACTGGGAACCCCGGCCGGGCTCTGTTCAAACCTCGCTCTCTCTCCGGTGTGCTCAGGCTGCAGCGTGGACCGGGACCTTACCCTGTTCCTTTCGTTGCACTGTTTCCTGCTAGCTTGAATCAAAGTTTCTTTTTTGCCCCTTCCCGTAGCTTGGAGGCGGTACTGTGAATCCTCTCATCGGCTTCTTGGCTTTTTGGGGTTTGGTGTGGTTTTTTTTGTGGGTTTTTTTTTTTTTTTTTTTTTTTATTCCCTCGATCCGTACAGGGAGCCGGCGGGGGCTACCCTGAACCCAAGACCTCAGGGAAGCTGAACCAACACGAGAAAGGACACTAAAATCCACCAATTTCACCTGCTGTGCGGAGGAGACCAACGCCAAAAATCCAACAGGTTCCCAGATGCTGTGTGAAGTTTTTTTCTTTCTCTTTCCCTTTCCCAGAGGCAAAGGGGGCCAGCCACCATCCTTGCCTCCTGGCCACAAGGCAAGGGGGTAGGTGTAAGGTTCATTTTTTTTTCCAGTGCCTTGCAGGTATGTTGCTTTGTTAGTAAACGGTTTTACCTTTTGTCATTTTCACCCACTGATACTCATTTCTCTCATTAGCTAAAATGGATTATTGGAGCCCTTTCCTTTAGAGAAATACACTCTTTCCAGTATGTTTTCTCCTAAAATTTGTCTCTAAACCGAGACAAATGGCTATGAAGTTATGTCAGTGAATCTGTACAGCTCTATCTGTATTCTTGAAGTAGCATAGGCACGTGTGGTATTGGCAAGGTTAGGTGTCACAAAATAAGTAGTACAAGCACCGGGAATGTGGAAAAAGTCGCTGTATTGTATTGAAATCTAGTATAGGATTAAAATAGGGTACTAAAGCTAAGGAAGTTGGTAAGCTAAGGGATACAGGAGATGTTTCTAAGTAATACTACTGGCTATAAAGCTATCTTTAAAAATTTTCTCTTACACCCTGGCATTGGAGTAAATGCAGACCTGTGACCGTGCCTGAAGATGAACCTGCTAAGGATGTGTCTTTCTGCACCTTGGTATTCGGATCTTGTGCTAGCTTTGGTCAAGCCTTGATTCTGGAAATATTCTTGCGGGTGACACTACAAGAGGTTAACAATGACAGGTTCTCTTTCTTCTGTTGTAATTTCTAACAGAGAAAAAAGCCTCTGTCCATCTTAGATGGTATTGTTTGATCCTCTGTGGGTGACAGTTTCATACTTTGGTCTCAGTTCTTAGAAGAAAATTACACTAACTAATTTCATGAGTTAATTCAAGGACCAAAGTGGCATTTTCTTCTTAAAAAGTAACTAAGCAGGATAATCAAGTCTTGTTTTTTTCAGTGAAAAGTTAGAATTTTCCACTCAGGGCTCCAATTTGAAATTTACTGAAGTACATTCATTCTCAGCCAGGCAAGCACTATGAAATATAAAATGGACTGAGGTTCTTACTAAGTTTTCTTAAAGCATCTGTTTTATTATTAATATGCTTTTAATACCATCTCTCTGATTGTTTTAAAGACTGACTACAATTTAAGTTAATGCAAAGACATTAAAAGGCTGCCTTTTAAATTTTTAACAGGAATAAAAATGTACACAGAGAATGGACTGTATTGAACTATATGGATCTGATCTACAAACAAACTAATACTATTTCACACTCTGTTTTAAATATTTTCTTGGAAGTCACAGATGCTTCTGATTTGTATTTTTGTAGCCACTCTTTCCTAGGTACTCTAAATACCAGTTAAATAGTCTTTTAGAGGTTTCCAAAATGTTGAGACCAAATTTCTACCCACACTGGGGTGGATACTGGGAAAATGAAAGATGGAGTTTAATCAATTTAAATTGTAGTTAACCCCCCCAACAACTACAAAAACAAAAACATCAAATAAAACTAACCAACCAGATAAAACCAAACCTATTCCCAAAACTAGAAAAAAACCCCAAACCTCCCCAAAATGTACCAAAAGACATTGGAGAAATGGAACCAGAGGAGAGAAAAATAAAGTATGTTGGAGGAGAGAAAAATAAAATATGTTGAAAGACTGTCTTTCTTCTCTTGCAGAAAGCTGTAATGGGCTTGTGTGTGGGAGATCAGACAGCTGCAGAAGCTGAGCTGGGTAGTGCCGCTGACCTTTTGGCCCTCTTACAGTGAAAGCTAAGGGAGAGACAAACTCAAGGCAAGAACAGAAGTGAAGACATCATGTCTGGTGATGCTGACTGCTCTGATGAGCGAAGAGATAACAAGGACATTGCTTGGTGAAAGAGTTTAGCAAGGACATTATTGGCGTAAGAGGGATTATCAAGAAGATTGTTTTTCTGAAGGGGACTGGGACAAAGGGCTCTGAGTGGAAAATTTTGTATGAACTGGTAAACTGTGTAATAAACTGGCTTTGCATTGCTGGCATAGCAGAGTCTGTGTCTCTCAATCCCTGCAAATGGTGCTTCCCATGAGGGGAAGCAAAGATTCATCTATATGCCTGGTGGGGCACTTGTGGACAAAACACTATAAAGAAATTCTGATTCAATTGACAGCAGTTTGAGATGTGGCATTTTGACTGGACTTACCACCTGGCTGTAACTCAAATGGAGAGATGAAAAGCTAGTTAACTGATAGGGAGAATTTGACTTTTAGCTGGTTTATACTGTGTTACACTTATGAAGTATAGGAAACAAAACAAATAGATGTACTTGTCTACTTAAAGCAAAACTTGTTTCCATTGTTTTCTTCTTTTCTTTTTCCTCCTGTTTAATATTTAGCTGTTCAATCCCATAAGTACAGGAATTCTGCATGGTACAACAGTAACTTTGCTCACTCACATGAACCACAGAGTAAAAGCTTGTATTGAAAATGTAAATCTCTTAAAACTTTACATTTGCCATATGTACATTATAGTTGATAAAGCCTCTTTTTGCTGATTTTCTTTCAAATAAGCAGCAGTGATTAAATAAAGTTTTCTTCATGACTTTAAAAAAACCACATGCAACTTCTCTTTTATTTTTATGAACAATGTAGATCTGTAGAGCTTTAAGGACATGGGATGATGTTGGAAACTTCTAACATGACCCTCCTTCCTTTTCAGATCATTCTCCTCATCCTGAACTAGTCCACACAACTACTAGTGAACTCAAGAAATTCAGAGAGGTCTAACATCACAGGTCTGAAGGTCTACAACACCTCTCAGCTATTAGGATTTTCAGAAAAATGTTGGCCATCCTTCTGGAACTCATAGCTGAATGTGGAGGATCCCAGCTGCCCAGATTTGTAACCCATTGGGATAAGCTATGCCTCAAATTGCCTTTTCAAACGCGAGAAACAAACATGGAGAAGACACTTGCTGGAATGCATGTGTTGGCAGAAGAGCAGGGAAATGTGCCTGCAGTTTCTGACTAAGAGATGACCCAAGGGACCTACTACTGCCCTAAATGGATGCACCACAGAGCATTCATGTGAGTTATAGATGTTCCTAATGAGTCTATTAGACAAATCAGTCTAATATAATCTGTAATGGAGAAAAACCAGTTCTCCTTTACTATTTCTCTGGAAAAAAAATTGCATGTTTACATACATGTGATTTGTTCCTATGCACCTATGATTACAGATATGATATGCCACACCTTACATATTAACAGGATTATTGACTAGGAAAACAGCAAAGCATAGATATTCTGTGCTTTGGCAATCAAATGTTTCTCTGCACATTAGATAGAACATGAGACATATCCAGGAAACTGAACCAACTTATTTAATGAGCTGCTTTATTAAAATTTTACCCTAAAAACAAGTAAGAAATATGTTTATTCTCTTTAGAAATTAGACTTTCTATCCAGCTCAGAGTAGAAGATGACTTTGAAGAAGACAAAACAGCAAAGTACAGCAGAGAAAAGATACTTCTAACTATTGCAGTGAAAACATGGTTATAAACAGAAGTGAGCTTCATTTTCTTTTCTTTCTTCTTTTCAGTTTGGCTGTAATGAGCAGTGTACAGAGATCATAGGTTGTTTTACACTGCTGATGAGTCAAGACAACAGAGGAGAACTTCTGAACTGGGACCTGCAGTAGCTTCCAAGTGTGAGTCATAGTCACTGGGGTGTCTATTCTCTGTATTTTCTGGGAATCACAGAGTCAAGAAGGCTTGCCACAGACATCAGCAGGAAGTCCTGATCTAAAACAAGAAATGACAAAGATCGAGGGTTCATCAACCAAAAGGAGTGCAGACAGCTGCAGAAGTGACTGAGTTTGGACTGTGAATACTTGGCTGAGAGGAGACAGTAAGTATTATTCATTCATTTGTTATCATTGTTAAACAAAATGCCTAGAAATACAGAATAATGGGATATGTGTGAATATATCCTCTGTGTTCAGCCTCATCCTGGGAAATAAATGAAGGAACATATCATGTTACAAAAGAGTGGACATATGAGAGGAGCTTAAGAACTTCCTGCTTCTGTTGAGGAATTAGTGGCAGCTACTACCTCTTAGTGCAATTGTCTGGTGCAATCTTATGCAGTTTACACCTTGCCATCAGGTACCCACTAATGTATTTTTTGTGCTTTTCATCCCTGAAGATTGAATAATCGGAGGGGTTTTGTTGTTTTTACACTACATCAGGAATCCCAACAGTATTCTTCCACTTTCCCTTAATGATGAGAGCTTGTGTCTGTGCCAAGCAATTTGTGGTATAATTTGTAGGAGTTGTATGCTGTCCAGAATTTGCTACACTAATGCCTCATCTAAAGAATGCCAGTAGTACAGTGACTTTCTTTTAATTAACTGTGATGTCAGCTTCATGTAGGAGGCAAGCTCACAGCCTGTGAGTTGAATCTCTAAATTTCTGATCCAGGAAAGGAAATCACAGCATGCACAGACAAGCAGTATTTGATATAGTTATAAAAATTTCCATGAGTTTGCTCTCTGAAGATAGAAACCTGAACAACACTTACAGGAACTTCTATTTTTTTGCTGTTACAAGGCCTGGTCTGCACAGAAAAATAAGAATGCTGTGCACACAAAGCATAGGAATTTGTCAATAGAAAATTGATTTGCTGAATGAAATTGAAATTGTCCAAAATTATTTCTAAGTATTGAAAGAGAATGAAGTACAGGGATGGAGAAAAAATTTAGTAATTCATTGGGAGATCATGTTCATTGCTCATAGTTTAGGTGAATCCTATAAGAACAAGTTAAGAAAATTCAGAAATAGAGTCCATCATTCCCCAGAAATTTGCAGAAGAATATAATTGGATTCACACTTATCTTGTCTGACTAAGGTTCAACTCTGATCCTTCAAAAGGTGTTGAAAAGTTTCTCAAAGTTTTCCAGCTGCAAAGCCATCACAATTCCCTCAATAACACACAAATAGGGATGTTGTTTCTATGGCTTCATATGCTGCAATCCACACCTCTCCCTATAGTCTTCTGAGAGGAGTAGCAGGAATGATTTTCTTTGGAAATAGCTTCATGAATGGGACAAAATTATGCTTTTAATAAATATTTTATTTGCAAAAAGGGGTAAAGCTAAAGCAAAACCTACCACCTAAACAAAAGATATCCAACAAAACAGCTCATTTGTCTGAACACAGTGACCCAGTTAGTTCTTGGTTTGGTACCTGGCTCAGAACATAGCTGTATTTTCTTGGGAAATTACTAGGCACTTATTTTATGTGCCTTGATGATCATTCTGAATTTGGGAACTGGGACTTTTGAGCCTCTGGATTCAGCTAGGGCATGCTTATTATTCTGGCAACTCATTCTGACAGGCCATCCCATAGGCCCACTGGTTTTGTACTGGTTACCCATTACTCAACATCTAGACTAAAAGTTACACTGGTGAACCCTTGGAATTGCCTGTAACTCAGTGCCCTAAGCAATTGCTCTGTTACAGGGGGTAATCCCTGCAGTATTCTTTCAGCCTCACAGAAAATATAATTAAATGGGTAAAACTTCTGCAAATTTTTTCCATGTCTCATTGTGATCCTGGATCTCTTCTCTGGTACCAGGTAACACGTACAAAGGGTCTTTTAGGTGACAAAATGAATGATTTACAAAGTCTAGGATTACTCCAAAACATGTATTTGTTATTTTTATTCACCCTTTATAGGAGTCTTTAAATTGCATATAACCAACCTCTTCTTTCAGCAATCCAGCAATAATACTTGTTCCTGTTTTCAGATACAACTTTTCTTCAGAAATTACCTACATTTTGAAGGAAAAGTAAAAACTCTTCTGCCAGGATTGCTTGCCTTCATATGGAATCTCTCTCAAATTACAGTATAGCTTCTTTTGCTTTCTATGCTAAGAAAAATATTTTGAAGATTGTATCGATAGTTCCTGATGACAATGTCCATAAAAACATAGATGACAAATAGGACATAATTCCTGTAGTTTGCTATGACATTTATAAGACTGTGCAGTTTAAATATAATGCTATGGAACATTGTTTCAAATCCAGTTTCAGCCAAGTAAGATGTTTTTAGTAAGTAAAACTGGCAAGTGGAAATATTTTCCTTGAGAGGAGCTAGATTAACATCTTAAACACCCAGTTTTCAGAGGGGTTACCATGACACAAAAGCACGACAACTGGTTGTTGAGTCAGGCCTTTTGTCTAACTGTATTTTTTGTGAAAGCACAGTTTATAGCACCATTATTGCCAGACAAAGAGATAATGACACTATCAAGAAAGATAGTTTTGAACTCTCAGCACAGCCTGACTTATTCCAGTGCCCCAGGCCTCTGTTAAGAACACTACATCATTATTCCTACGTTTACATTTGGCATACTACTCTTATTATTTGCTTTGTTTTCCTTTAATCTGGGTTCAAAATGCTATTGTATTCCCTTATTATTTTACATTTCTCACAGAATGCTGTCACACTCTGCAGTCAAAAATAATGAAAAACCTCAAAATAATTGCCTTTCTCAGACTGAGATTCAGTTTAAAAGTCAAATGGTCAATTAAGTGCCTGTAACAACAAATTGAGCAATTTTTCAGTTAGTAACATCCACTTTCACAGTGTCTGAAATCATCTGGGCCAATGTACACCACAAAAATAAAAAGCTAAAGGGATGTTCTATGAGATAAGATCCCCTTCTATAAAGAGAAGACACACAAGAAGTGGCACAGAAAAGGGAGTGAACTTCACAGAGAGATTAACTGCTTCTTCATTTTCCGCCTCACTACTCCAGAAAGACAGTCTTAATTTTAAATGCAGGAAAAATTCTGAAAAAATCTCATTTAGCATAATGGCAAACAACTTTTGACTCAACCCTGTATTTACAAAAGCACGAAAATGACTTTCAAAATAAGTGTTATGTCCTATGTTTGGTAATTAGAAGATGATATCAGGCATTATTAGGGTAAAAGGTTAGAACATTAGCATGCCAGTGAAAGTCTGTGCTTTACAGCAGAGTTTATACTGCTTTATTTAATATGACTTTAGATGTACCAGGTGTTGGTACATCCAGCAATGTTTTCATGGGAGACCATTCTACAGCCAACAATTATCACTCCGGGGCAAATGGTCTCTGTTCTCCCCAGCCCTTGCCAGCTTGCCAACTGAACACAGTCGAACCAGCTCTGTATTCTGTTTTTAGGTGTCTTGCTAAGTCCTCAAAGATGTCTTGATTTTGCAGTCTTCTCATGTTCAGCCTCAAGTAGGAGGCATTTTCAATTTTTTGTTTTTTTTGCCTCACAATACTGAAGCAAAAATCCCCATTTTCCAAGTTGTCTCAAGTGACAATTGAACAGCTCCCTCATTTTACCTGAGTTACTAACATGGATAATGCTCAGGATGTGCAGACAAATGTGTTAATGCACATGGTGACTCCACAAAACTGCAGTAACTTAAGAAGTGGAAGAAATAGCATTCATTTTAAAAAGGGACTGCATGTGTTTTACACCTTTGTACAAGTTTTTAATCAAGACATTGGTCTTCATATGATGCTGAATTCTTAGGAATCATTCTAGGTAATCAGAAAAGGAAATTAATTTAAAAGTCAGAACATATTTTCATGGCTGCTGCTTTGCTTGCAGAAGGATGTGATTTCTGTTTTGTCAGCTTTAAAGGATTTGTATCCTTGTGCTTATGGTCTGCATTTGTAGGTCAACAGAAGTAACACACTCAATGAGTTTGTGATCTTGGATTACTTTAACAAAATACTGGTTGTACCAGTGACTTCTGGGATTGTGCTACCACACTGATTTTCTAAATAACATAAATATATTACATAAGCTTTTTAGACTACAAAAATTCTTGGCAGAACTAATCCTAATGGTTATATATTATTGTAAACAAAAGTGTTTTGTGTATATACTAGTCTATTATTAATTGAATTACAAATGCCTGTAGGTGTATCATCACTTATCATTTGTGTTATCATTGTTTATTTCTTCTGTATCATACCTTTAAAATTAAATATGAATTTTGCAAATCTGGGTACAACTAAAGAAACAAGGTAAACTATTTGTTTTAACTTCAGCTCAAAAAAACAGAATAGAAAACTAAGCAGTCCTACAAGTATTAAAAACTTTGTGCAATTTGCATATCATCTTAATGGTGAGTTTTGCATATAAGTTGTGCATATCTTCTTACTGATAATATTCTATTTCCTTCCTTGCTTTTCAGAATAGTGGCATTCTTTTCCACACATGCCTACATCTACCAAATGAAATGAGCTCCTGAAACGAACTCTGAAGATCTGTATTTTAACAATAACAACCTGAAAATATTTTTTTCAGCTAAGCTAGACATATTGTGTTGACTGAATCTTGTTTTTTTGTTAGTTCTCTCACCACATAGAAAGTTGCACTAAAGCTGCAGTGAACTTCCATGGATTTAACAAACCGCAGTAGTTATCATCCATGCACTAAAGTCCTTTGACCCACATTTTGTGGTCAATTAATAAATTGAGTCTGTAAGGTTGTTTCACACTGGGGTTGAGTAAAGATGACAAGGAGAGGGACCTACATCAGTGGTTTCCTTTCACAGTACACTTAAATACCATCAAATCCACAATCAATGGCAATGCACGCACATGTTTAACAAAGCTTTTAACCTTTTAGCCATCAGGCCATCTGCCTTTCAAGAAATACTGCTTGTGGTTCAAACAACATGTGTCTATCCTACATGTTCATATGACCAGAATCTCTGGGTAGATGAAGGCCTGGAAATCTCTTCAAGAACTCTACTGCCTCTCAAATTAAAAAAAAAAAACAACAAAACAAAACAAAACAAAAAAAACAAACAAAACCAAAGAACAAACACAAAAACCAGAAAAAAAACCAAACAAAAAAAAACCCAAAACAAAACAAAAAAACCAAACGTTGTATAGACTACTATGCAAGAGTCATTCCATGAAACAAATCCAGTCAAAACACCATAAATTTTGATGGAAAAGAAGACTAATCACTTCTCAATGACTCCTCCTGAGCCTTCCAAGATCTAATGTGGGTACATATGCAACATGAAGTAGGACATGAGAACCTTTCCTTTAAAGAAAAGGTAGGAAAAACTTTTTTCTTTTTTTTTTAACATAAGTACCTTAGCCTTCAAGCATAGTCATACAAGTGGAAAGAAGTGGAAAGGCCAGGGACACCTGGACCAGGCTTGGTGAATGCCCTGTAACTGCAGCAGAATCTGGACTGGACCAGCAACTTGGAATGCCAAAAGTGAAAGAGAGAGTTACTCACATCCAACACTGAGTAACTATTACCTGTACTAAAGGGCAAAGCCAGCACATGAACTGGATTTGGCCATCTGTGAACTCCAACTTTAGAAAATTATACTTCTCTACAAAATACTGGGAAATCTCTGGCTGATACAACTTCACAAAGCTCTAATAGTCATGTGCCAAGAAGAAGAATGCTGCACACAAGGTGTTTCATTCTGACTGTAGGAGCTAAAAGAAAATTAATTGTGGAGTTTTGAATACTGGTGAGGACAGTAGAGGGGAGGAAAGGATTCTTGGGGTATATAAATGAAACTAACAGGAATGGGCTACAAGAACATGAGCTTTTAGGCTAGATTTCAGAAGTTACTTCATGAGGGATTTGCTTCATTTGTTAAAATATGTTGAAGTATTTGAGTAATTCAGGGATTCAGCAAGAAAACATCAACCAATTACTCCAAAAGGATGAGAGGCAGAAACCGAAGGCAAAAACTGGACTGTTACAGGTATGTGTATGTGTGTCTTATAACACACACTGTTATTGAACAGCTACATCTTTGGCAAAAGGATTCCACTGTATGTAGACTTGATGAAGAATCATTTGCTTGAATTAAGATGAAAACAAAATGTTACTAGCTATTTGTCAGTGAAATTAACCTTGTAAATATACAAACTGTACTGGAATACAATACACATGAAATTGAAGGGGACTTTGCTCACTGTTTTTCTGGAGAACATTCATATCTTTTAATTCCATTGACAGAGATAAAAATGATAAGGACTTGTAATCAAGAAATATTTTTTGTGGGATGGAATGGTCAAGAAGTCAAGGCAATTTTTTATTCAGTGCTTCTACACCAAATACTTGTAGGAACATCAAAAGATTTCTCCAACCAAACAGAGAAACCTGTTTAGGACCAGTATTCACTTAAATATATGCATCTGGAATAAAAGCTTTGACATGTAGGTAGTCACCTTGCAAGCAGTAGAGAAATAGGTACTTTCAGGAAATTCTCCACCTGACATGGATGAGACCTTACTGTAGGGTGAGATATTTCAACCACTGTCCATCTCTCCTGACTAAATATAAAAGAAATAGAGAGTTACGATGTGAAATTCTACATGTAGTAAGATAAATCCTGACACCAAAGTCCACATCTGCTGCTAAGGAAAATAAGTCTTCTTCAGAAGGTAGTAATTCTTCAGGAGAGGTCTTCAAAAGCAGATTAAAATGGGCACAGCTAAGAAAGGCTGTATTTGTTTGATATCAACAGGTATGACATTTGATATCAAACTTCTGGATTTTTTTTCATCTTATTTTCTAGGTGTGCAACCAAATTACTAACAAAAACCAGAGAATTTTTTGCTGCAGAGGTAAGTAGTCAGCAGTAAGGAGTAAGTTAAACATGTGGAATGCCAAACTCATCTCTTAGGTGTGTGGAGCAATGAATCTACAGTAAGTGTTTCTTTTCCCTGTTACAAGGGTGAGTTCATCTCCTGTTATTTTAACTGCTAGTCTTTCCATCCCAACTGCTGGGATGGAATAAATTCTGAAATAGCTGAAGAGATAAAAGTTCTAGAAAAAACCTGAATGCTGTAAATGATGTGCCAATGGTGTTGCTACCTCACCCATATATTTGTATTTACCTAAAAAGTTTATGGCATGAGTGAGGTGTGGTGTCTGACAGTAGTGGCCCTGGAAGAAAGAGATGCCATTAGGAGGTACTTCTGATGGGAACAGATCCCAAAAATAATTGCCTATGTAAATGACAAATAAAAGTACCAGCCTCTGAAGAGAGGTGTTCTTCAGGTATGAGTAATAAAACTGCAAATGATGGAGGAAAAATAAGTATTAACTGCCTTATGTTGATGAGTTTGATTGAAGATCCTTTTTGCCCTGTAATTCTTGGATCAACTGTTCAAGTGAAAATATATTTAGTGAAAATTTAGGCATCAACATGGCATGTTGACAAAAAATCCTCCAAAAAACAAAAACAACATGGCAAGACAATAAAATCAACTATTTTGGGCATGAATAGAATACACTAACAAGAATTTTCATACATCTAAGAAAGATAATCTGTTCAAAAACCTAAAGCAAATTCCACTGAAAGTAGGTGTAAACTTTTGGTACATAGTAATTTCAAGCTAATGGATGGCACATGAGGCCAAAGCAAAAAAGTACAACCCAAACAGGATTTAGCTGCTGAAGACCAAGCTGTGCATAATAGGTAAGCTTCAGTTAAAGTGGTAAGAATTTTTCACCAGCTTCAGCTTCAGGACCAAAGATGTAAGGTGAATTCACCTTAAATCACTGTGTATACTGATAACAGTCAACAGTTCAGCATTGTTTATGCACAGAATTGTACATAATGTTCTTAATCCAACTGGTCCAGCTGCTTGGGGGAGGCAGATGGACATTTCTTACCTAGACATTTGACTAAGATACCAAACCCACAGAGACTGATTTAAACTAACACTTTCAAAATACAAGTATTTTCAGACTTCAAACTTTTTTTGCATTTCTTGTTACTAGAATGATGACTATCAGCTTGCTCTTTGACTCAGAGGCATGAGACAATCAAGTTGAACTTAGAAAATGGATACCAAATGGTCCCTCTGTCTTAGCTGGACATCACCATGTGAAAAAACAATGTTATCTGGATCTTGTGAGAAGGATTTATAACTGATGATGGTACATCTTAAAATGTCTCCTGCATTGTATGGTTGCTGAGGGAAACTGAGTGGAAGTACCATAGAAACCTGCAGAACATCATGTAAGAGAGTGCCTCATGCCCTGTGAGCAATTCTGGGTGTTATGGAGAGGAGACAAATCTGTAGGAAATTACAAAAAGATCAGAAATTCTTGATGGATACTAAAGGCTGTGGAAGCCACAGAAAATAATCAGCAAGGGAGTGGTGCTAGTAGTAGTTGAGGCAGGGAGAGGATGTAGCGAGACAGAAGGTTGGAAAAAGTATTAAAGCATAGCTTCCATGCTAAACTATATCCTGAAAATAATCTTGAATCTTAAGGAAAGCCTCCAGATGATAGCAGAGTGACTTTGTCAAACTTGTGACTAGTAGCTAACTTATCAATATGTTCTTTTAAGTCAGGCCAGAGGACGGCTGTCAGCATCAAGAGATTATTTCATAAACAGAGGACAACATGGACATTTTCTGGGAGCAGAACACTTTATTGTACTGCCAAGAAATTATCAGGCCTTCTATAAAAGTTCTCCTATTTTTTTCTTGCTCAGTCTTAAAAAGAGTTAATATCATGTAAATTCTTCTATTGTGTAGAAGCTGCATGAGCTATGTAAAATATAACTGGACACGGGAAGAGTCAAACAGGGAACAGAAACTATTAACAAGTATTACAGTTACATAGTATTATATCTACTACCAATATTCTTAACAAAGGGAAAGAAAAATTAATCATGGTCCTATACATGTGATTTTCAGTTATATGAAGATTGGATTTACCCAGAGATTCACAGTAAGTTATATTATTCCATAAGTGGATTAATTACCTCCATTTACAGCTACTATACGAACCATCAGGATCTGTCAGTCCTAAATTGATCAGTTGGAAGCAGTTGATTTCTGACCTTCTGGGTCTCTCCTGGTTTGACTGCTTATCACTGCTCATGGCTGTTATCTGTTCCATTGTGACAAGAGGCAAGCTCAGACATCATCAATAGTTTTGGAACACAATTACTGTGTCCTCTGTATGCTATCAACAATGAACACAGCAGTACAAGTAGTATTTCCCCTTGGAGAAACAGGCCTTATAATGAGATTTGCTCTCTGTTAGAATGAAACACTAACTAGCACAGCCATGATAAGCATATCAGCATCAAAATGATATCTATCTTGTAC
Organism: Chloebia gouldiae; assembly: GCA_003676055.1. Taxonomy (NCBI): domain Eukaryota; kingdom Metazoa; phylum Chordata; class Aves; order Passeriformes; family Passeridae; genus Chloebia; species Chloebia gouldiae. The sequence goes on from QUSF01000011.1 coordinate 13,733,920, forward strand.
AATAATTTACAGAGCTTTCTTTCTTCAGCTTCCTGTATTTCCTACAGCCTTGGAGGACAAGGAGTCAAAAATCACAACCGCAAGCAAAGCACAGTGTAATGTAGTCTATGTAAATGATCAGAGCAGCTGTAACTCAGTAACTTGTGCCAAATGAAGCTAGCTTGCAGTGTTCCAATAACTAAATTTTCAGAAGACTGATGATTTTGGATCTTTTAAATTAGTGTACTGGAGACTGGGTTTTGGGGAGTCTGTCTTTTTTTTTTCCTTTATTTTATTTTACATTGACTGCTCTAAAGAAAGGTTCAGAATATCATTGGCTCAACATGGCCAAAAAAATCCTTATAGTTTGGATAGCTTTTAAATGGGGACAAAACCGAGAAATGGCTGTCAGATTTTTATTATGTTGCCATTTGCCGCCTGTTGAATCCTTGTAATTGAAGAGAAGCATGATTTGCACAACAAAATATGTATGTGCAAACAGACATATAGAGAGTCAGCTGAGTTATCTGAGGAAGAAATTACTTCTATGAACCAAGAAAATCCATGTGCTTAATACAAACTTAACCTAAACAAACACTGTTTGGAAATAACCCAGCAAAATAGAACATCAGTGCTGGTCAGGTGCTTTGTGTTGATGAAGTCTTACAGGTAGGCACAACATTTATATTTGCTACCAGGCACTCAAAGTGGTTACTTAGATAGCAGCAGAATCAACAAGCTGTTTGTCTAGCTATACAGAGACTCACAAGAGTGGTGGATAAGATGGGCTGATGCTGAGGCAGGGGCTCACAGTGACAAGATGCAGGGAAGGGAGTGGCAGTGTACAGGACAAGGCAGGGGTGAGGAGGAGGGAAGGTGCAATTAAGCATGTGGTGGAGGAAGATACCTTTCCAAGTCTGTTTCAGTTCTACCACTTTTGGGATGATATTTGCATTCACACATTACCAGAAAGGTATTGGTGGAATCCTGTCAGACAGAAAAAAAAGAATGTTGACTTGGACCTCAGCAGAAAAGGACATCCATTGTTCCTTACAAGGATTACTTTTACCACCCCCTCAAAACATACTCTTATTTTTTTTATAAATGAGAAAGGTCTTTCCATCCAGTCTGCGATGTGATTTCTTATTGATGAAAAGAAAGTAATGCTGGTGTCATAGCAAATGTGACCAAGTAGAACCAGAACACTGTGATTAATACCTTGACCCATCAAACAGACAGAGGTTATGGAATGAGAGGCTGGATAAGTGTCTTAGTTGCATCAGATTATGGAGGAGGCCACAGCTTCAAAACCCTGCAGAGATATGAAAAGTGGCTGTCCATGGTGTGAACAGTGTCTCTAGGAGAGTGATTGTCCTATTGAGAAGATCTCAGGTAGACATCTCAGGCAATATCGAACGGGACCCAACCAGTTATATCTTCAGATCTTCAAATCCTTGTTTAATAGAAAAATGGTAGTTAATAAACTTTTCCTTCCCCTTTCCTTTTTCTCTCCTTCCCAAAATAAAGAGATGTGCTGATTTTCTTGAGCACAAGGTGGCAGAATTCAGCTTCACTTTAATGCCAATGAAGGCTGAGCAGGGCTTAAAAGTGATAAGGTAAACACATTATTAGGAATGCAAAACCAGCCAGCATAAAGTAGCTACATAAATCTGCAAATAGGTGGAATACTGGAAAGATTAAAATGTAAGCTAAAACACTCAGAGAGTGCCTTGTGTTTGGAGGAAATTCAGTGTTGTATGGAAGCCAGATTTTGTCATTCAGGGAAAAGATGTGGGATCTCATGTTAGAGGAGCAGGTACACCTCAGTGTAGTTGTAAGCCCAAAAGATGCTGTCAAGTGGAGTTCACAGGCTTGCTCTGAGTCATGGTGCAGATGTGTATATGACCACAATTCTAGCCTGAACCCAAGAACATTTCATATGAAAATTTCATGGGAATTGGGATATTTTGCTGGAAAACAAAATGTTTCTGATAAGATCATGAGGTCCCATGAACTGTCCAACCTCTCACTCTTGTAAGAGCTAAGAATTCTCAAACTGTAAGCAAAGTTTAAGCAGTTTATTTCTGCACAGTTTTGGTGAGACTAGTCTTTCGGTACACATTCCTTTGGATGGGATAAGGTACCATTGCAGACACACAAATTATGTAGCCTTTACCTGTGCACAGACTCTGTGGTATAATTCCTTATTCTTCCTCCTAAATAAAAGTACTCTCACAAGGAGTCTTTGAGTTTTCAGCTCCTACCTCTTTTCCAGAAATACATGTTTAAATCTTTACAGATATTTACTATACTTCCTATGCTGTGACACATTCTTTATGTATGGTGCACGAGTTAAAGTTTCAAAACTTTTGAAGCAATCAAACAGTAAACTTTAGAACACCAGTTTCAAGCAAACAGTGAGTTTTTCAGCATCTTCAGGTTTTCCTTGTAATATAGTCAGATGAAGGTTCTCCCATAAATTTATCTATGTCAGTAAAAAAAAAAAAAAACAAAAAAACGGGCAAAGAAATGTGTATTGCAAACGAACAGAGTTTCTGGGAAGTCATTGATTTGCTTTCACCTACTTAAGGGAAATCTCTTTACCAGCTTGGAAGAGGTTTTCCTCACCTGCTCTGAGAAGGCTCTATTACTCAAGATTTGAGGGTTCTCTGAAGTGATCTATTTGCTGTTCTTAACTGTTCTTTTCAAAAGTTTTCATGATGTCAAACATGAATCTGCCTTGTTGTAAATCAAGTGTATTAATCCTTGTCCTATCCTATAGACAAAAAATATTACCTGTCCCTGTTACATATTTCAGAGGTGTTATTGAACTTTCTGTCAGACTTTCATGAACTGAAGAAAGTGAGTTCTTTCAATCTTGACTCAATTAATATTTTCTAACCCTCTGATCACACTCTATCGCTTTGTAATATTTTTAACTCTTTGCTATAATTTTACCACCTTCAGGATGATGTTTTGTCTTGTAGCATTACCAGAAAGCTACTTGTCTTTAGTGGTATAGTTGTGGCTCTTCCTTAAATACTGATTTATATTGTGGCTCTTCCTTAAGTACTGATTAATAGGAAGTATTTGAGTATTTTATGTTCTTTTCTACTTTCTTGAATCTGTGAGAAAAATATGCACAGAAAACAGAGAAATAAAACTTATCTGTGTAGAAATGAAGTAATGATTTACCACTGAATTTCTTTGTACAGCTTTACCCTTTAGTAATTCTAGAATTTAAAGACTCAAAGCAGGAGCTGTGCCTGTAGAAAGGGCCACTGTTTCCCCTACTAACCCAGCAATGGTATTTCTTGATGGAGCATTCTGTAGCTTTCATTTTAACAATTTTGGTGGCCTGAAAATATGACAATTTCAGTTTGCTTCTTCCCACATTGTCCTCCCCCCTCCCCCCCATCAATTTCGGTAAAATACTAATTTTAGGGGGAAAATAGATTTTTAAGAGTATTTGGCAATTTTACCATCATAGTTTCACACCTGATAATTTTTGGCATTGTCATATAGAAATCTATGCATCTCAAACCTTCTAAGACAAGATTACTGTACAGTTCTCAACACTCTTATAAGAAATGCTTTGAATTGCAGCAGAGAAACTGATGTTTACCACAACAGATGATAATACCCTTTTCCAAGTGTTGCATCAAGCTTTATTTAACACTGGTCTGCAACCTTATGAATATATATGATCTGGCCTACAGAACTTTACTCTTTCAACACTATTGATTTATCTAATAAGCCAATTTGATCCAACTGCATGGTTTTATCTGAAACTTCTTTGACAACTCCTCAAATTCACAGATTCACAGAAAACAGATGTTTGTGAAAGAATAATGTTCAGAATATGCTAATTAGTATATATGCTGATTCAGTATATATGATAAGACTAATGTGAGCTTGTTGTCATAGAATCACTAGGACAGTTTAAAAGGGCATTGTATTTATTGCCCTAATGAGGTGATGTCCTCGTGTTCCTCCAGGAGAGAGAGGGGGAAATAAGCACATTTTCCAAAGCTGCAAGAAGACTTGGCTGGAGAGCAATAATAGGGGTGTTGCAGCAACTTACAGGTTTAAAAATTTTACTTCTATCCAGCATTAAGGCTCTTTCTCAAGGTCTTTTCTAATTTGAATAATATTGCAGTTTATGCTATTGTTTTTTTCTTTCTCTTTCCTTCAAATTCTTTAAAAATCACCAACATTTTCGTCTAGAAAAATGCTGCATGACATTTTAATTTTACTTGTTATCCTTCCATAAATATTTTGTTTAGAGAAATACTTTACTTCAAAGTGCTGAACTTCATAGAGAGGCAGTATATTCTGAGTATCTATACAACAATTTTACTTAAACTTCAGAAAATTGGTTTAAAAGTATCATGACTGACAATACTTTTGATTATGGCTTTTTGTACAGCCTGCATTTGTTGCTTTATGGGGAGGTATATTATTTCTGTATAGAGTGTTTCAGCTAGGTATGGCTGTGACTTTCTTATTAGGATGTTCTTTTAAAGCAAAATGTACACATGCTTGGCCTACAAAGCCACCTGGTAAGATGTGGCTTTTCCCGTTAACCTGAGCAAATACAAATGGAATGGAGTGTGTTTTCAATTAGTGAGTGTCATGTCAAATGGATTCCCAAGCACCTTCTAACAATGTATTAACTGTTCATTCTGTACTTTTGTAATAGGAATTCCGTAACCTTTTATTCTTTGATTTGCCCTGGTTTAGTAACTTCAAAACACTCAGCTTGGGTAACAAGGTAAGAAAGGACCATCAACATCTTTATACTTAATGGTGAAGTGATAAGTGAAGAACCTGTCGTCATAGATGAAGGACTACGTGTCATGTGCCAGGACAGAAGCACAGAATCTCAGAAACGGCAAGGGGAGATCAGCTGGTCTTTGCACCTGCGAATACGTGACACATGTATGTCGTTCAGACTTGCCTCAGCTTCGATGTAGGGAAATGATAACTACTTTTTGCGGCGTGTCGTGCGCCGTCCCACCCGGCTCCTGGGGGTCGGCGGGGGCTGCACGGGCGGCCGGGGCCGGGCCGCGGTGCACGGCGGCGGCGGGGACGCGCGGTGGCGCCTGCGGAGCGCTCAGCGCGGGGCACTGCGGCGGGATCCGGCGCGCTGGCAGCGCTGCGGATCCCGCAGCCGGGGGTGGGGGCAGAAAAACGAAAAGCAGCTCCGACCGCGGAGCTGTCAAGGGGAAAACAAGGCGGTTTAGGGTCGCTCATCCGTCGTCTCCCGCAGTTCTCGCACCATCCCCGCTTATCACCTGATGGCCAGCTCCCGCCTTGGCGGGCATGCCAGGCGCCTCTCGGCACGGTGCCTCCGTCCGCCAGGCGAGGCACACTGTCCGCACAAGCGGCGACGCGCTGCCCATTCCGCGGCGTGTGTGTACGCCTGTATGAGTGTGTCTGTGTGTACATGTACATGTACGTGCGAGGCTGAAAGCTCAAGTGCAGGCTGCCTATTGGTATCTGCTCTTCGGCACCCTCCCTTTCCCCCGCTCCCCCCTCCTTCCTCCCTTGTCTTTTTTTTTTTTTCATTTTTATTTCAGGCTCATTTTGTGGAGTTTCTGCCCCTCTCTGCGTCAGCCCCACGTCACTTTGCCGGCAGCTCCCCGTCTTGGGCTGAAGCAGGAGCCGGAGCTGCTTTATTATCAGCTGGAGGGAGGGAGGAGGAGACGGTGCATAAAGGGGCGAGCGCGGAGCTCTGAGCCCCGCCGCCACCGCTCGCTGCGCCTCCCTCGCCGCCCGCTCGCCGTCCCTCCGGCGGTCAGCGGCCGCCCGAGCCCCCGCAGATAGGAGCGCAGCCTCCGCCACCTGCCCCCTCCGCCCCGCGCGTTTTGCAGCATCATCGGCAGCAGCCGCGGAGGCAGGCGGTGCCGCTGTCCGCCCGCGGGGCTAGGGGCAGGTGCCGCGCCGCGCCGGAGGCCCCGCTCGCCCCTGTCGCCGCGGCGCCCGGCTCCGGCCCCCGCCGCCCCGCGCAGCGCCCAGGGCGGTCGGAGCCGCGGGGCGGCTGCGGCTGCGGCGCGCCCATGTGAGCCCGGCGTGCCCGCCCGCGGCGCGGAAGGCTGCGCACCCTCCGGCCGTGCGCCCCGGCAGCGGCGGCGGCGGGAGCTGGAGGAGGCCGTCGGGGCACTGCTGGAGTGAGCATGGTGTCCTGGCGGCGGAGGCCGGGTCCCGGCCTGGCGCAGCTGTGGGGCTTGTGCTGCCTGGTGCTGGGCTGCTGGCCGGCTGCGCTGGGCTGCCCCGCGTCCTGCGGGTGCAACTCCTGGCGGATCTGGTGCACGGGATCGTCGCCGGGCATCGCTTCGTTTCCCGTGCCGCAGAGGAGCGCTGAGGGCGACAATGTTACCGAGATGTGAGTACGGCCCGGGGCCGGGCGCGGGGGCGCCGGGCCGGAGCGGGCGGGGGAAGCTGCGGGCGGGGGCAGCGGGGAACTGACCCACGCCAGCGGCTTTTGCTCCGCGGGCGGATGTGGTGGCTGGAAGCCTTAATGCCCCTTGTGATTTTATTTGGACGCGGCTTGCAAGAGCTGCCGCTGCCAGCCCGTTTTACGTGATGAATCCCAATTGTTGGCGATGCAGGTCGCGGGGATCGGGGCGGGGGGTCGGCGCCGGCTGCAGCGGGACCACGGGGCAGCCGGGGAGCGGGACGAGGCTGGGGCTTCGCCTCCGACCCTTGCCCCAGCTGCTGCCGCGGGTTGCGCACTGCTCACCCGCACCTCTGCGGCGGCAGCAGGTATGAAACGGAGGGATTTTTCTTTTTTTTTTTTTTTTTTTTTTTTACTTTCCTTCCGTGAGCTTATCTCTGCGAACCGAAAGTATTGGTGGGTGGCTTGCCCTTCGCCCCAGATTTGTCCTGTTTTATTTTTGTAAAAAAAAAAAAAAAAAAAAGAAAAAAGAAAAAAGAAAAAAAAAAAGGAAAAAAAAAAAGTGAAGGAAGAGATGCGGCAGAAAGTGACAGCAAACTGTCTTTCATACCCTAACCATAGGAATGCGAACCTGCTTTGACCTTCTCAGTGGAGGTAGCTGGAAGGAAAAAACACAAAACCTGCAGAGGAATGAACGCAGTGCTGTTTGTTAGCAATTGGGAAGGAATTAGAGCACCCTAACTAACCGTGAGGAAAAAGTTTTTTTCCTCTCATTCTCATGTGGTGCTTCCATCCTCGTTGGCCTCGAAGACAGTATTTGATGAGGGAGTTCTGTAGCTTTTTGTGTTAAATCCGGCATGGTTTCACAGTTCAGAGCGCCATGGCATTCATGTCCATTGCCTAAGAAAATCTTTTGCAGAAAAAAAAATTTTGGGTACTGGATGTGTAGATGATGGATCTCAGGAAAAGCCTTCTCAAGCTTTTTTGTTTATATTTCCCTACCCCTGTTTTTTAATTGCTTTCTGTGGCATTTAATGTAAAAGATACCAGCATATTTGTCTCAAATCTATACAGATTTCTCACTATTTATATTGTCCATCCTTCTTCTGTTTTTCAATGTCTTCTAGAAGAAATAAAAAAGTACTGCGAAATACAGTTGAGTTTAGATTAAATTCTAGCCTTTGGGCTACATTTTTGCAGTTCGTTGAAGTCAATTTGCTGCATTTCCCTGCATTTGCTTGGGGGAAAAGCTGGAGGCATTCATTTCTACTGCTCATGTATGGCCTACCTTTGGGAAATTTTTTAGGACCTATGATACAGAAATGGTCTTTCTGAGTTAAAACTGTTATTGATTCAGATGTTTCTGTAGATTGCTTAAATAGAAAAAAAAATTACTGTGAGTTATGCATCTCTGATTATTTTTATAGGCTATGGCAGCCTTTTTATCCAGTGTATTCTGTTTAGAAATAACAGAGCAATTCTCATCTTGAATTTAATCCCTGGTTTGAAAGGCCAGAACAAAAAACACATATTGTAAATATGTTTTTTTCCATGATGAACTTAAAATATGTCTAGTCATTTTACATTGACACTTTCAGCTTTAATTTTTCTGGGTTTTTTTAAGAATCATTGTCTTTACAGTGCTTTTTGGTTTTTACTGTATCATTCTGTGACACTGCACGTTGTTTTGTTTGGTGATCTAAAAATAATTTTGAGTCATGGATTTCTCAGGAGGTGGTGTTGCACATATTTAAGATGGTATTTTCTTGTGTGCTTTTAACATAAAACACAAGGACCCTTTAATTAGTTTATAGACTAATTAAAGATTGAACTGCAGTAACTGTCATGTTATTTCATTGTGTTAGCTCAGTAAACACTAACTACATACAGAAGCATTTCTAATACAGTTGGTACAGATTTTCAAAGTGTTTATAACACCACAGATCTTGCTTAATTCTAGCTAAGAAACAGGTTTAAGACACCAGACTGTTACATTTCACTTGTGTAGCTTCAGGCCTGGTTCTTCTTTTATGTTCTCTGCAGATACATTCCATTGGTCTCTGGTGGAATTACTCTTGGTATAAATAACATGTAAAAAGTATAAGACAGTTAATTTGAAGAATTTATTCACATGTATTTTGTGAGTATCTATTGAAATCAATCCTTCACTTGTTAGTTATGTCCTGGTCTTGACAGGAGTGCATCCTGCAGTCCTAGGCAAAACATCCACAGACACCCAGGGCATGGGTCCTGATTGAGTTCTTTGCCACACATACTGGGAGCGCTGGGATAACTGCATGGTTGGGGTGTGTATGTGAAACCCATGGTGGTGCAGAGGATTGGCTATAGGCCAGGTGTATGGCATTGAGCAGGCAGGATGTGAGTGGGCAGCCAGGGTTTTCACTTGGCTTTCAGAGATGGAGAAAGATGGGATGGTGCAGCAGGAATAACAGAGGTAAGATACCATGTATGTGGCAACCTCCACCACATAAGACTCCGGTGCTTCATTGTTTTGGTCCACATGTGGATTGTGCTTTAGAGTTTATAAGCAGTCTCATCCAGTCCGGCTATTTCTTGATTCCTGCTCAGATTCAGCATCCAAATCTATGTAGAGGGTACTTCTGCATCAGCCCTATGAAGGCCAGCTGCTGAAACTTGGTGTGGGAGGGCATAAGAGTATTTATGCCTGGTGCTTTCTTAGTCATCTCTCTCACTCTTTCCCTTCCTGGCTGTTTTTGCATAGTGTTCTGCTACAGTAAACGAGATAGATTTTAGATTTGCCTGGTTGGTTAGGATGATGGTGTGGGCTGGTCTTTATCTGGAAAACAAGTACTGGTATTTATCATAACAGACTGTACTTGTAATAATTGTTTGGTCACTTTGGTATTATTGGAGATAAATTGAACTCCAGAATGAGATCCTGCATTAGGATAAATTGTATCAGTCATTGATACATTAAAAGCCAAGGACCAAGAGTGAAAAAAGCAAAATTGCTTTTTCAGTTCTGTAAAATCCATGCATTGTAGATCCAATGGCAAATATGCAGGCCTTGTTGAGATCACTCATGCAAAAATATTAATAGGATAGTAAATGAGAAATTTTTAGAGTGGTCAGGACTTCTTGTAAAAGGACCACTGTAATATTTTCTCATTAAGGAAAATGTAGTGCTGTTGTATCTCAGTGCACATGACTCTTCAAAGACTTTGATTTAAAAGTGCCATCTTGCAGTACAAATATATTCCTGGCCTAGTTTCACAGTTCTTCTATCAAGTCATTAATATGTTTACTTATGATTATTCGGGTGGATGAGGTTTGAAATTAATTGGTGTTTTTCAGGAAGAACTGCTTGCCAACAAAATAGGAGGCGACTTTTAAGCTCTTGCCTATTAAAAGAGAGGTGATTGTGTATTGCGTACATTTCAAAACCACAAAATAAATTTCTAATGCAGTTATATAAAGCACTCTAGAATTGTTAATAAGTAAGACAGGATAAGTAATTTATAGAGTAAATTATTTAACAAGTCATGTGAGCTTGTGCTAAAAAAATGAGCATGTTTAAATTCATTGAAGCTCAGAGCTGTTGGTATTTTGAGTCTTTTTTATCCTAGATTTTGGGACTGTTGTAGATTTACTGTCACATAAAATTGTCTACGAGGCTCCTCAGCCTCTAGTCCCTTCCTCCTTAAAGCAACTTCTGCCTATACATCATTGCATGACTTGGCTGGATTGAGAAGTTATTTCTGGTGACTTGGAATTGTATAATAAAACATGACACACCAGGCTACAAATTATTAAAGGCGTTTTGGACAGTGGGTGACATAATATCTTGATTTCAGAATTTGTCTTTTTTTTTTTTTTAACTTCCTTTAAAGATCTGGGTAATTGGCTAAGGTGAGTTAAAAGTAAGCACTGTGAAAATCAGTTTTGTAATTTCTAGGCTCTAAAAATACTCCAGGATCACAAAGCGCTGAATTTTGTATTTGTTCTTTTTTTTTTTTTTGTATGTCTTGTTCTAGACATTGCCCTTCTGGTTTGTGGGGAATGATGGGGCTCCAGAGGGTTTCCACTGCGGCTGTCTCAATCGGGCAGAGACAAAACAGCTCATGAGGCTGGAAGAGAGCATCATCCTTCAGGAGTCAGTCAGTGTTGGGCAGGGTGGCAGGAGCAGAGTCTCTCCCTCAATATAGTTGGTCACTCAAGAGTTTTGAAAAAGATTTGGAATGTATATACTAAAATGAAAGATTTAGTCTTGAACACATTGTTTTCAAGAAACTTCAATTTTTTCCATACTAATGAGAAAATAGGGCTCGGCAGCACAGCCTGTGGTATCTTTAGGATGGCATTTTCCAGATTTCTCAGGTTCTATTTTTTTCTCCATTATTTTTATGCTGACAAGTGTAACAGAGAAAGTAGCTTAGCGATATTCTGGATCCCTAATCACTGTAAAGCAAAAAAAAAAAAATTACGTAACTGAACATGGGCCTGATTTCTCCATTTTGGTTTTCATTTTTTAAATAAAGAGGGATCCCCTGTCTCCCCTTTTTTTTGGATTGCAGTTCTTTCTCTCATGTTTGTCATGTCTCTCTACACAAATGTCTAAGAGTATGGGCCTTAAGGTGTCATCCAGATATCCTTGCCTGAGCAGGAGAAGTATAGCAGGTAATGGAGCAAAGAACTCTAAAACTGCTTCAGTGTGTTTTTGATGTCAGATGTATATTTAGCTTGTTACCACTGAAAAACTGCTCTTTAAAAACCGCCCTTTAAAAAGCAAAGCAGATTGTATAAATTCACTAATTTACATGGATTTCAAATGGAGAGATAAATCCATAGAGATCTGAAAGCTTCTACTGCTTGCATATTCACTGGTTGGTGAATATGCTGTTTTATAGGATGCTGTTATATTTGTGAAGATCTCTTCATCCAGATATATGTAGTACATCACTGCTGTTAAATTATATATGATCATATATAATTGGGATGCATCTTAATTCTTGGTTGATTGTGAATTTATATTTTCAGAAACTGCAAAAGGCAAACCAAACTACTGCCTGTCCTGAAATGCACATATGGAGTTTCTATGTTTTTACATAGCTACTATTATTAGTAATATTACAGTATCACAGGATCATAGAATGGGTCAGGTTGAAAGGGAACACTGGTGGGATCATCTGGTCCAACCTCCCTGCTCAAGGAAGATCTACCAGAGCATGTGGCACAGCATTGTATCCAGATGGTTCTTGAATATCTCCAGTGAGGGAGGCTCCACAACCTCTCCAGGCAATCTGTTCCAGTGTCTGGTCATCTGCACTGTAAAGAAGTTCTTCCTCATGTTTGGTGGAACTTGCTGTGCATCAGTTTGTGCCACTGCCTTTGTCCTATTGCTCAGCACCACCAAGGAGAGCCTGGTTCTGTCCTGTTGATACTGTTCTTTCAGATACTTCCATACATTGACAAGGTCACCTCTTAGTGTTCTCTTCTCAAGGCTCAACAGGCCCAGCTTTTTCCACCTTTCCATGTATAGGAGATGCTCCAATCCCTTAGTCATCTTCATAGCCCGCTGCTGGTCTCTCCCAGGAGGTTCATGCCACTCTTGTCCTGAGGAACCAGGACTGGCCACAGCACTCCAGATGTGCCTCACCTGGGCTGAGTAGAAGGACAGGATCACACCCCTCACCCTGTTGGCAATGCTCTTCCTAATGCACCCCAGGACACCATTGGCCTTCTTGGCCACCAGGACACACTGCTGGCTCATGGACCACTTGCTGCCCACCAGGTCCTTCTCCTCAGAGCTGCTTCCTGGCAGATCTGCCCCCAGCCTGTGCTGGTGCTTGGAGTTATTCCTCCCTGGTGCAGGGCCCTGCTTTTGCCTTTGTTGAATTTCAGACAGCTCTTCTCTGCCCATCTCCATCCTGTCAAGGCTGCACTCTGGGATATTGGCCAGTGCTCCCAGCCTTGTGTCTTCATGACCTGCTGAGGAGGCATCTGTCTCTTTGGCCAAATCCCTGCTGAACAAATTAAACAACACTGGGCCCAGTGTCCCCCCCTTGGGGCACACCACTTGTGATGAGCTTCGAACTAGACCCTGCACCATTGATTGCAGTTCTTTGGGATCTGCCATTCAGCCACTTCTCAATCCAGCTCACTGTCCACTCATTTAGTGCACACTTCCTAAACTTGCCTATGAGGATATCATGTAAGACAGGATCTAAAGCCCTGCTGGAGTCAAGGCAGAGAATAGCCCTCATCCATCCAAGTAGTTGTCCCATCAGGTTGGTCAAGCATGATTCCCCTTTGCTGAATCCATGATTAATTTGGATCACCTTCTTGGCATTCATGTGGTCAAAGACAGTCTCCAGAATGAGAAACTTTCCAAGGATCAAGGTGGAGCTGGCTGGCCAGTAGTTCTCTGGGTCCTCCTTCTTGCCCATTTTGAAGACTAGGGTGACATTTACTTTCTTCCAGCCCTCAGACACCTCTCCTGATCGCCATGACTGTTCCAAGACAACTGCAAGCAGCCCAGCTATGGTGTCTGCCAGCTCCTCCTCAGCTCCTTGTGAACGCATCCCATCAGGACACCATCTTTTTATTTGTTCCAAGTGTCTTGTTGCTGCTTTCACTTCCTATGTATCTCCAGCTTGTACTTCACTTTTGACAGGAGTTTTTTGCTCGTCCATGCAGCTGTCTTGCTCTCTATGCTCCATTTCTTACTCATCAGCATGCAGTGGTCTTGAGCCCGAAGGAGGTGATGCTTGAATATTTATTGATCAGCTCTCTTGGAGCCCTGTTCTCTGCAGAGCCTATTCCCATGGGATTCTTCCAAGAAGATCCTTGAAGAGGCTAAAGTTATCTCTCCTGAAATACAGGATTTCAATCTCACTTGCTTCCCTGCTTCCTCCATGCAAGGTGCTGAACTCCACAATCATCTCATGATCACATTGCACAATTGTAGTGGACTTACTGGAAAGGAGCCAGGCCATGGAAATTCAGCATTTATATTTTTATTACTTTCTTGTAAGAAGATTACCTGCACTGAGTGTTGATCATGGACAGAGACTATAGCTGAAAGTTAAATATTTTTAATACCAATTCAGCTATATATGTTTCTTTGTTGTGATTTCATTGTTAGGATAAATTCTTGGATATCACGTTTCAGGTCAATATTATTTTTTTCCTAGACAAGGCCTGAATTAATGAGATTTTTTTTTTTTCTTCAGAAGTAAGATAAAATAGAAGGAATCAGGCCAAAGGTGTCCAAGGTATTTTCAGAGGCACTTTCAGAGATTGTAATCTTTGAATGGTGTAACTTGAACTTTACTTTGCTAAAGCACACTAATCCTGATCTTGCAAGGTAGTTAGATGCTTTTTATTTCAGAGGGAAGCTGAGGCTAGGATTCTGGCCTATGTAAAGTCAGTGACAAAAATGAATGGAGTTAGTGTTTCACCAGCATAGTTTAGGGTATGTATGTGAAGGGTGAAAGGAACCTTGATTCAGGCATTTTCCTACCTTTTTAAACTTTGGAAGAGATGGGGCTTGTTGCTCGATTACTTGATGTGTTTTTGACTTGCCGTTTTTTCTGCCTTTTATGCGTTTTCGTTCTGTATGAATATTAAATACGTTGAGGTAAGTTAAATACGTTAAGATTGAGTATTTCAGGCAGGAGCCTTTTACAATATTTTAGGTAATTTTGCTTTGGAATAAACCTCCTTGTGCAAAAAAAAGTTGCAGTTCCTGCTATGGATTTGTCGAGGATATGTGCTTCATTGTTGTCTTCACAGTTGTCTGATATATAAATAAAAGAAAGGAAATGAATTAACCAAAGTTAAGTAAATCTATTGCTGAGACAGACAGCAGTGAAATGGTAACACGTCTGAGCTCCTTATGGAAGAATCTGTCCGTAGAGCTGTAGTTGAGGCTGGGAAAGTTACCTATTTTTCCTCTTGGTTTGATAGGTGAGCCAAAAGAAATCTTCTAGTTTTAGATGTAAAATGAAAATAGTTTTACCTTTTTAATTTCCTTACCGTGCCTGTAAAATTAAGTAAGGCCATGTTCAGCAGGTATCTTTTGGAGCATGGCCACCCCACATTGCACAATAAGATTCATATGAAGAGTGCATAGGGTGTGACTTCCCATTCTTTTGCAACAACCGTCTAGTTTTCTGAATGCCAGATGGCACGGCAAGCATATGTGGATAAATCATGTGCACATACTGGGCATGTCAGACTTACTGGGCATGGACTGGAAGACTTCTACACAGAACGTGCTCAGGGTGTCATGTGCTGGACCTACTAATCATGTCTGGGACTATCCCAGGCCTCGGCATATAAAATCTGGCAACTCCCTGCTAACTGTGTAGCTAAGGCACTTAACTCAACTGCCTACTCTCCACAATGGAGAATATGCTTCTTCCAGGAAGTGATTCAGGAGGCTAAATTAAGTTCCCACTGCAAATTACCCCATGCAGTTATCCCCTTCCATCTCCACTGACTATAAAGAAAACATTGGGGGCTTAGTTCACTGGGGTGAGGGACAAAAGCAAGACCTTCCTCTTAGCAAGCAGGGTCATAGTGTAGAGTAAACAGATTTTGTGGTCCTAGGTGAACCATTTCAGCATGCATGTGAAGAGCTGATCTGCTAGAAGCAGAGCATGGGTCTGAACTGCGGTCTTGCATGTCAGCATCTTAACTACTGGTCCTGTATGGTGTGCAGATGTGGACTTGCTTTGCTTCTTCTGTCTGAGTTGCCTTCTTTGGCATAGAACATTCAAATGTGCTTTTGGGTCAGAGAGCAGGACATTCTGTTTAGCTAAGGAGCTGTGATACTTATTCGTGTAGTGAGACAACTGGATCCTGCTCCGGCTTCACTGAGTGTTAAATTACAGCAAAAATAAGACCAGCACAAACGGGTAAGGTGGAGATTGCCCTCTTTCAGATGGCTCTGTAAATATGGTATCTTCTGAGAGACTGGAATCATGTTTCCTTAGGGAGAGGAAGAAATTGAATTTGGTGCCCCAGATGCTGCTGGAGCATTATTCACAGCATTTCCTCCAAATCTATCGTCTTCAACCTCATAAAAAGATGTCTTTTTTTTTTTTTTTTAATCCCCCACTCACCAGGTGGGTGAATAGTCTGCATATTCATCTCCTATTCTCCACTCCAGTCTTGTCTCTTCTAATATTTAGAAACAGGTTTTGGAACACATTCATACAGTGATCTTCACCTGGTAAATATATATACTGTACCCTCCAGCAGGGAGCAGTTTTGTTGACTCTGTGGGTCTAACTCTGTAATGTGTATTAAAAAAACTATGCATCTGTTTTAAGAGTTTTAAGTTTAGAATGGTAGTAAGCAAGCATCTTTCTAAGACTCTGTTGTGCACATATCACAGAGTCACAGAATATGTATGCTGTGTTGGAAGGGACACTCAAGGATCACTGAGTCCAGTCCTGGCCCTGCACAGCACCATCCCAAGAGTCACACCATGTGCTGAGAGCATTGTCCAAATGCTTCTTGAGCTCTGTTAGGCTGGTGCTGTGACCACTTCCCTGGGGAGCCTGTTCCAGTGCCCAGCCACCCTCTGCGTGAAGAACCTTTTTCTAATAGCCAGCCTAAACCTCCACTGACACAGCTTCAGGGCCATTCCCTCAGGTCCTGTCACTGGTCACCACAGAGGAGAGATCAGTGCCTGCCCTTCCTCTTCCCCTCATGAGGAAGTTGTAACTGCAGTGAGGTCTGTCCTCAGTCTCCTCCAGGCTGAACAGACCAAGTGGCCTCAGCTGCTACTCATATTGGCTTCCTGTCAAGACCCTTCACCATCTTTGTTGCTGTCCCCTGAATGGTCTCTGACAGTTTAATATCATTCTTAAACTGCACACAATATTCAAGGTGTAGCCAGCGCAAAGTAAAGGAGAACAATCCCCTCTCTTGAATGGCTGGTGATGCTTTTGCCATTATTTATAGCTATAACAAAATTACAAACATTTTGATTTGGTGCAAATCCATATGGCATCAAGCCACCTAAGTAGAAAATACTAATGCTGGATACTACTTCTGCTCTAGACATCACTGCAAATCCTAGATCATGTTTGTGTGCTATGACTGTCTTGTTGCCTGAAGCTTATGTCATTTAGGAGATATGAAGGTAGCACAGGTGCAGAAATAGATACTGCTTGCTTTAGAGGTTGGTGTGGGTGGAAGAAAGACTTCCAACATTTCTCCCAACTCTTTGTAGCATTCCTGTCTGCATTGAGACAGGGCATTCCTTCTATTGCATGGTTTGGTTAAATGCAGAGTTTTTGCCTGCTTTACAGCACTTCTGCATGTTCTTGTGAGTTCTGATGAACAGTTTAACTTGTAGCAGTGTTGCTCTTCACACTGAGTGTCTAAAATAAAAGTTCTAGGAGGTAAGAATCCCAACAGTTGGAGGTATCATCAAAATACCAATCTATCTTACTTTTGCAGGTGAACACTCAACCATCACCACTTATGTCTTGGGCCAGGGGCACTGCTACAGAGGATGTGTGGGATGGAGGAATGTTGAAAGGTGTGTCTGGTACTGGGGTGCAGTCATGAGAACCATATGTAGAAACAGGCTGGCGGATGAGAGAAGTACTACTCCACTCATAAGCAGTGGCACAGACAAAAGCTGTAAAAGTAAATGAAGTGTGAAGTTTCACTACTGTGAAAGTAGTGGTGGTGAGGGGAAGGCAACTTTTCAGAGGTAGTAAAGAAGGTTGAGGACTAACTAAAGATGTCACCTTGTGAAGGAGGTACATGCAGGGTAAGAGTTTCATTTGAAGGCAAAATGGTAGAGAAGGTGATCTGAGGCTTGAAACTGTACTGTACAATGTATAATATATAAAATGTAATACATAATATATAACTAAAATAAATGCTTACAAAAGAGTGTATTTTCCATATACTTCAACAGTATAACAACAAATAGAGCAATGAGCATGCTTTATGAGTACAAGCTGAACACAGTCTAGAAGGACCATTGCATATGTCACATAGCAGAACGAACAGAAATACAAAGAGAAAACTCAAAGACAGAGGGTGGTTGTCTGGATGTACCATTGTGACAGAGAATTTGCTCAAAATCTGGCCTAGTATAGGAATATGGAAAGGAAACAGCAGCAATGTGGCAGTCAGCACAAGTATTAGAGATATTCTGGATTCTGACAATTGTGCAGAAAGTGTAATAAACACACCATTATGCTAATATATGCAGTGCAAGTAAGAAACTACTTATATTAAATGAAGAACAGGATTCCTCAAGTGGAATAATGCTAATGGAAGAAGCTATGAATTCAAAAGCTTTGCCAGCTACAATGAAAAGTGGACTATACTATAATGTAAATAAATGTAATAAAGTGAAATAGGAAACTGTGAAGAGCACATCAGTGTGAAATGGTGAAGAATGCATTTGAAAGGTAATACAAATGATGTTGAAACATTCTTTGAAAAATGCATAGGCTAGATTTAAGTTGTAAGATTGGTGTCATCATACAGAAAGTATCTAGCACTTGTTCTGGTGCTAGATAGGGTGAGGTAAACATGAAAAGGACAACCCATAACCCTTTTTGAATGTTCCAGTAACATAATGTGAAGTTCTATTCATGTATGTTTTTCATTAAATATAAGAGTATCTTGGAAAAAACAGACATGTGTGATCAGGGCTACAGAAGATATTTCACAGGTCTTGGAAGGGAGTCTAGGAACCATGTTGTGAACCATGGCAGTGGATGGTATCATTTGCAGAATGGAAAACCATCTACTTGTTGGGTTCTCTATGTAATAATTGCACAGAAAAGGGGTAGAGATTATGACCATACGTCATATGTCTCTCAGGACTTAAATAAAAACAGAAGGAAGAAACTTTTTGCTAGCTAATGGAAAGGGGAATATTTTTTGAGATGTCAGGAGTCAAATTGTTCAGCAAATGTAATGTATTAGCAGGATATAGATGGATTTTCCTGGATAGAAGCTTTTAAATTTTGCATCTTTGCTCCACCCTTTGTAAGTACTGCCTTTTGATCTGTACCTGGCATGAAGTGCACTGCATGCAGTGAATGAGACATTAAACAGAGTAGCAGGTGCAGATAAGTCTTGATCCAATGACCCAGAGCGGATTGATTGGAGTATTTGATATTCTAATAGCCAGTAATTTTAAAATGAATAAAGCCAAATATTAATGTCAAACAGTGAGAATTTTATATGTGGGAGAAGACTGACTTCAAAGGAGATTTCATAAGGAATGTTTTATGTTGACTGAAAGAGTCAAGGAATATTGAACATGTCAGAACCCAGGGACAGGAAAAAAGTGTTGTGGGGGATACTGATATATGTCAGAAGTGCTGTCTAATTCCAAAGGATGTGCAGCTACCTAAGACATCTCTTCCAGAAAGTCACTGTCTGAGTATGGGCACCTGAAAGGAAGAGAATTCCAAGGATTTGACAGCAACCAAGAAGCTTTAATATTTGATTCATTGAGGGATGGACTTAAAAAGATGCATATAAGGGATGCTGTCTGAAATCTTACTGTGCTCTTGTGGAATGGATGTTTTTCCATTCTCATTTGCATCAAGGCCAATGACAGCTATAGAGATGGTGTATGCAAGTGCTTAAAAGACAGTATTTGCATTACTACTTTTTGAAGACTAGGTGGTTCTGCAGGAGAAAGAACTGTCACTTATATTTGTATTTATTCATTCCTTTGAGATGCTCTTTTATCCTTGCAAGGAAATAATAACATCATCAACAACAACAATAATAAAGGTTTTGCCTTCTGTTGAGAAATAATGGAAAGCCACCTTCACTACTCTCCTTTTGTATGTTAATTTACTGTGTGATTTTTAACATATATGTTATAAAGGGCCTATATGGGAGTTTAAGACTCTTCCTAGTAATCTGCATAGATTATTTCAAACACAGGGGATGAAAATATGTTTTGAAGATAAGGATAAGATTAGAGATTAGGATATATCTTTTAGAATAATTGGTCATTGTTTGGCCTTCTGACAATAAAAGGGAATATCAGCATTTCCAAAATATCTTTGCTAAGGAAAAACAAGTCTGTAGCTGTCATGTATTCCTGGAAAAAACTTTAAAAAATTGATGTCTTGATGCAATATTAAATGTACAAATTTGGGGAACTCAAAGGGGAGGATAGGTCTCTAAATTGAGAAAAAAATAAGTTCTCCATATATTTGGGGGAAAGCAATTCTGAAGGTGGAGCTCATCAAAAACATAAATCTTAAATCTGGAAAGCTGCATGAAATGTCTTGAGAGTTTGCTTGATTTGGTAGTCTACTCTCTGAAGAGAATAAAACAAACACCTTGAAGCAAAACCAGAAACATAAGATGAATTTCATTTTCCCTGCCTTACAGTAACTTTCTTTAAACTTTGCATTCCAGGCATATTTATTTATTTTCACTTTTGCTTCCATGCTGTAAAGTGGGAACTAAGGTTGGCTGGAAAACCATGGACTTCCCATTTTCCTGGCAGTTGTAGTCAAAAGCAAGAGCACAGATCTGCCCCTGCCTTGCCAAGACAAGATTGGTATTGAATTACCATTGTACTGAATTCCCATTTTCTTCTTTAAACCGTGGCTTGGCACTAATTGTTCAAGATGATGGCTTTGGAGAATCAGTTTCAATGGCAGCTATGTGCTACTAATTGTATAATAGTATATTGCTGTGGCACAGAAAGTCTGGGCCCTGTTGTCTCCTGGCAATTGACACAGCCACATATCAAGAACAGGGAATTCTTGAAATTAACTGATCTCTGACATTGCCTGTGAGATGTTGAGTTCCAGATTGTCCTGAACAATGTGTTACCTAAGTATAGGATGTATGTAGTGCAGGATTTGCTGAAAAAATTGGTATGCCTGTGTCTGTGAAGAAAGATCCCAGAGCTAATTGTCTCCAGAGCTGCTGTACTGGCACGTGGAGAGCTATTTCCTGAAGTCTTCTGCAACTTGTGGTTAAATACTCTAAATCTGAGGAAAAAGCCCTTAGGGAACCTGTGATAGTGGCAACTAGTTTTTCACTCTTTGTGAAATACAGGGTGATTCACCGTTTAAAAAAAATACCAAAAAAAAAAAAAACCACAGAAAAATAGTGCAGCACTTGCTCAGAGTCTCAGAGTTTGTCAGGAGACACTGGGCAGCCAAGGAAGGAGTTAAGCACTGGTAAAATTTCTGAATGCTAGATAGGTCCACCGTGGATGGTCTTGACACACTGCATCTTTCCTGAGTTATGGTATGATCCTCTAGCAGTAGATGTTCTGTTTCCTGAAGTTATCCTTCTTAAATCTTGCACTTACGGTACCAGATGGAGGAAGCAAAATAGAATAAAAAAATTGGAGTAAGCTTGTATATTGGTGGAATATTTGCTGGGTTTAGGTGTCATTGCTTGTTAGGTGTTTCCTTCCTAGAGGAAGCTTGGTACTTTGCAGGAAGATTTCTTAATTGAGCAAAGATTATAGCATTGATGCCTACATCTGTCTGAAACTCTTCATTCCTGATATGCAACTTGTGTAGCTCTGTGCTTAATTTTCCAACTCTGAGTTTCCACTTCAGCATTATTTTAAACTTGGTTTCAGAAAGGCTACAAATGTAACCCACTTCAATATGCCAGATTTCATTAAGTATTGTATCCAGTTTATAAATTTTATGTGATCTTAATGCATAACAATGAATCAGTCTGCATTTGTTAAAAATGCCTCTGAGTTTTAGCCTACCTTTTAAAGAACATGGTATCATATTTGAGTTTGTAAGAAGATATGGCACTAGGGAAGCTTACAATGTTTAATTCTTCTATTAACATAGAGGTCTCACAGTAGTCTAGACTAGGGACATACGTGTCCTGTCATTAAATGGTAATTCATCTGCTAACAGTTCAATGTCTGAAGTGTGCTGCCTTTGTCCCCTAAAGACTTAGTGAAGAAACAACTTGGATATAAAGTTTTTCAAGTTCAGAAACATTTCACCAGTGAGTGTTTATTAATTTTAAAATATTTTTTTATAAACTAGAACTAAACATAAAATTGATTTATTTTTT
Organism: Chloebia gouldiae; assembly: GCA_003676055.1. Taxonomy (NCBI): domain Eukaryota; kingdom Metazoa; phylum Chordata; class Aves; order Passeriformes; family Passeridae; genus Chloebia; species Chloebia gouldiae. The sequence continues at coordinate 13,755,359 of QUSF01000011.1, forward strand.
TGGAGTGTTAAGAAAATATGTTTCCAATAAAGGGAATTTTTTGGCAAGAGAAATACTTCTGGAGCTGCACTACCGTGTTATTTGCTTGCATCGATGTTATGAAGACTAACATTTTTTTTTTCAGCATGTCCTTATAACTCCAGATGGAGTAGTATACCTTAATATATATTAAGCAGGAGGAAATAGAATAAGTAGGTTGGGAAGGCATATTTCTGCTGGCCTTTTATATTCAGGCTAAGGAAAAGACCCCTTTTAAAATCCATTTTTAAAATTACTAAGGAACATTAAATAATCTAGATGGCTTTAAAGATTAGAACCCATTTTCTCTTCATGCCTTTGTAGTTCAGAAGTTGCTTCACTGATGTTAAATATACTCTGTATCCTTTCACTTTTGTAATGAGCATAAGTGAAGGCCACCTTCTCAAAGGAGGTCTTGCTTGGAGGAATTGACTCCTACAGATCAGGATTTTAAACTATTGTTTCCAAAATGTTGTAGCAGTGGTGAAGTGTGAATGTGTGACATTATTCAGTGGCTGCTGAAGTATGGTGAGATGAACATGCTATTGTAGGTTGCAATGTGCAGCCTAGGTGTGTGATTCTGAATTGCCTTATTAGAATTAATCAGTAGTTTACAATGGAGAGATTAAAATAAAGGTATGAGGACAATTATTGTTTACTGACTACTCATTGAAGGAGACACAGAATGCTACAGTATAATCAAGCAAATAGCTGTGTAGGCAGCTAAGGACTTGATTTAGAGGTGGCAGCCAGTATTTGTGAACTGATATATGTGGTCTGTCTGGTGCTATCCAGCCAGGTTCTGGCAGTGCAACACTGATGTGATGTGCAGTGGAAGCTTCCAAGCTCTTCACGTGACTTCAGCCAGCCATGAGTCAGTATGTTTTTCTTTTGTGCTACAGTAAAAATGTTCCTTTAAAGAATAGGGCTGATATTCTTAAGGGCAGGCAGGCAAATTACATTTCTCCGTGTCGCCCACTGCAAGTCAAAGCTTTTAGAGTATTAATGTTTGATGATAAGTAACATTAAGGTAAAGTAGTTGTGAAGAAGGTAAAAATAGACTTCAGTTAGGGAGAGGTTTTATTTCAGATCTCCCTCTAAATTAAACAGAAGAGCAACTTCCCCTTATAGGGTACAGCTACATCATTCTATTCTTTTTCTTTCATCCATGACATAGCTGCAAAGGCTTAACTGGAAACAGACTTGTTAAGTGAGTAAGGAAGTGTAAGTGGATGTGACTTGCTTATGGTAAATTACATCTGTCAACTCTTCCTTCGAGGATTTCCAAGTGTGTGAACTTCGTTTTACTGTTGTGTTCTGTACTGAGAATGCTTTTACAAGTGTATTGCAGAGCAGTAATTGAATTAGTTGCACTTAGACAAAAGTTCTTCTGGGTCTCAACCAGTATGGTTGTGGAAAAACAATGGTTTCTTTTGGTTCTTTCAGCTTGAAACTGGAATTATAAATCATTCATCTTAGAGAAACCAGTTCCAGCTCAACGTAAAGAATGCCCTGCTCTCCCCTACCTAGGGTTTCTTCTAAGGGATACAATAAGAGAAGGACAGAAGATACCACAAACTCATACAACTACATCCCAAATGTAATTTGTTTGATTGGTCCCTGATGGACCAATATCAATCTCTTTATATAGATTGTGTGCTTATATTAAGATTCGTGTCTGATGTAAATTGTGAAGCTCAATTGGCTTCAGCAGAGCTGAACTATTTTATGCTGCGGCTTAACACAGAATGTAATACACTAACAAATTTTTGTGCAACAGTGTAATTTATGTCATGTTCTGGAGTTTCTTGTAGTGAGTGGTTCTGGTTAAATATTTAAGTGATTAAATTGCAATCTCAGATTTGGATAGCAGTGTTTGTCAAGTTTGGGTTTTTTGTTGTTTTTTTTTCCTGTGTTTTTTTGTTTTGTTTTGTTTTGTTTTTTGTTTGGTTTTTTTTAATGGTCTAATTCTTAGCTAGTGCAACTGGTTATTCTATTTCTTTTCTTTAAATCTGAGTCTCTTAACACTTCGTGTTTCACTGTCCATTCTCCTCAATTCCTCAATTTGCTCTTAAGTCTCTATTTGACCTTGACAGTATTACTGTTGTTTGATAATTGAGGACAGGATGAGGAAGATACCTTTGAAACCTCTTGCATAACTTTATTTTAGCATAATGAGATCCAAGTGGCAGAGAAGATGGATTATATTTAACTCAAAAATGGGTTCTTTGGGGCATGTTTAAAGGAAGTATGTTCATTGACTTTCAGGACTCTTAGATGAAGGAACTGATAGATGTTTATATACTATTTAATCACTGTTACTTGGCAAAATATGTAAACTTACCAAATTACAAAAAACTCCAACGAAACAAAATAGATTAGTATATATTGAGCTGTTAAATTTCACTGTCTTAAAAATTCAGGAAAGGAAACACAAAAACAAAGGACTCATGTTCTAATGGATACACGGTGTTAATCTTATTCTGAAAAGTCTTGCAGAGCAGTCAGTGTCATAAGATGCTGTAGTAAGGTGTTCCATCTAGCATCATGTATTCTTTTTACTGCCCTTCTTTTTCCTAAGGGACAATGGATGCCATTAGGGGAAACTTTTTACTTTTCCTGGTGCATGGTGAGAGCATAGCCCAAGTCATCACTGCAGCTTTGGAGAAGAGCCCAACAGAACTTAGGGGATTCTCAGACTTCTGTTGGGATTTAGAAACACAATGAATTTCTCCTAACAAGGCAGTCCATGCGCCAGCTCAGGTGCATGGATTGCCATTGGAAGAGCAATATACCTGCTTCCTAATTCACCAGAGTTCCCTTTAAGTAAATTCTAAAAAATGCTTTGAATGAAGAAAAGTTTTCTTCTGACAAAGAAAGACTCATTAATTTTAGGAGAATCTGCATCTTTGGTTAGTTTGTGATGCATGTGAAAGCACATGTCAATCTCTCTTTAAGTTTTTCTGGGACTGTGGTAATATTTTGAAATATGTGGACTCTTTAGCAAGGCATCCCTTAAATGAGGCATGCTTTGCTGCCCATAATGTCAGAAAAACTGCAGTTTACACTAATTTCTCCTTCCTGGTCTGTATGATTTCCTCTGTGAAACTCTTTCTTCCTGTAGAAGTGGTAATGATACATTTGCTGTGAATATTTTAATTTCCAGTCTGTGGGAAGTCACTGGGTGTTCATAGATCTCACATGGTCATAATACAAAGGACTGACTTGCATGCCCACATCCTTTTAGGCAGATATTAAGGATATGTAAGTGGACTCAGTATTTTAGTCTGATACAGCAGGTTCTCATCTCTTAATTTCTGCTTGTATATATAACATCATGAAATTTCTCAATTTTCCCATTGCCACACCTTGTAGGAAGAACTGAAATTACTTTGTGTCAGGGAAAAAATAAGTGATTAAGTTAACAACATGAGGGAAAAGACCAGGGAAGTCTTGTAACTGGAGATAATTCCAGTACTACCCTGAAACTTACCCCCTTAGTTGTTGTTAAATCCATGCGGTAAGTACATGTGTCTTGGAGAATGGTGACATTGTAATGCAGCTTTATTTGGCCTTCAGGTTGACTTGCTTTTTTCATTTCCCCTGGGTAATAATGAGCTGCTCCCCTATCCCAAAAAGTACCATTTAAATGATGAGGAAGATTTTAAGGACCACTTTTGCTTTGCAGCTGGTCTAATTAGGACTTAGAAATCATTATGGTAGGTCAGCAATCATAACTGACTTCCATACATCAGTGCATGATTTCTGAACAGTCAGAAAGTCAAGGAAGGATCCACTTACATGCTTCTCTCTGTTTTGCTTTTTCCACAGTTACATCGCAAACCAGCCAAATTTGGAAAGTATCAATGACAATGAGGTTGGATTTTATGTTGGACTTAAAAATCTGTGAGTATGAGATACATTTTATACAACTATTTTTTTCTGTATTTCTTTTATAGAAGCATGTAGAGACCTTATCAAAATGTATGCCTAACTTTGTGTGTTACTGAGAGAAGTTGTAAATCTTGCAGCTCAGCCTTGTAGACATTTCATCCAAACTCTTATTTTAATAGTTACTTTCATTACGCTTTCCATCATATTTTAAATTAAATATTTTTAAAGTTTTATTTATTTTCCTAGGACTGTGGTGGATTCAGGCTTAAGATTCGTGTCCCGTCATGCATTTGTGAAAAATGTGAACCTACAATACATGTGAGTAAGAATAGTGTCTGCTTTCTAAGTCAAAACTGCCCAGCTCATGTTAATTTATTTATTGATTCTTAATTTATTTCTATTGCTTACCATTTGCTTAATTTAAAAATACTTTAACAAGACAGACTTAGAATGATCTTCTAATTGCCTTAAATAAGACATATATGGTAAAGAACTGGCGGATCATAAAAACATAATGTGTGAAAAGACCATCCAGTTCATTATTCTGTCTCTAACAGTGTACTTCGGCTGTGTCTTCTGTGACAAGTAATGTAGCAGGAAGAGTGTGTTTCTTGAGGGTATGATGTCCACACTGTGCATCACACTCAGTGACATGGTTTTGACTAGTTCTAGTCTGATTCGATGAGCTGAACATATTTTAGCAGCTCCAGTGCAGGAGATGCATGCATGGAGCACATTTAATGTTTTGATCAGGGTATGTGACCAGAGACTGTGATACGACTGTGAACTGAAGTCCTAGGGGTGATTCACTTAGAATGCTCACTCAAGATCAGAACTAATGCACCCAGAGCAGAATATTGGAATGATGTTTCTTTCACACCCAAATGTGATTTGTAGTTCATTACCTACAGGAATTTGTACCTGTGCAGTTTTTTGACTGTGTTTTCCTAGATTTGTTATGCTTTAGATTTAGCAAAGGATGAACTGGTCAAAGTTCTCTTTCTACAACTTCGGTGCTTTCTGTGTGGGACAGACATAGCGTAGCTCACTTTGCTACCTACGTGGGAAACTGTGGATCTAGTCCAGTAAAATACTGAGATCATGCGAGTGGCTCAGTTCCTCACAAGTACCCTGTTTTAGCTAAGTATTCCAAGTGTGTGGAATACATTTAGTCCATACCTCTTCAATAGATGAGCACTAACCTATATTAACAGTTAACCAAACCCTTTGCTTTTATCCTAGTGAGATTAGGAAGATATAATGCCAAACCTTGGCTTTGTAAGATACTTCCTTGTAAAAGGAAAGAACTGTTGAACAGAACACAGGTCTCTGTTTGATTTGATTGCTTTGCTCATGAGATGGAATCACTTTCTGACCAGTGTTTTGTAAACAGCAGCAATTAATTTGTGTAAGGAAGTGGACATGAATGTTAGTTTCTGTCTAGACAGTAATTGCTATCCATAGTATGGGACAGTCACCAGAGTGTGAACCAGATCTTGTGAGCCTGTGAAATTTATATTAGTTCATATAGTCATTAATAAAGAATTTTTACTATAATCAGTTGGTAATATAAAGGAAACGTGTTCCAGGTAAATTCAAGTGTTGGCCTGTGTAACAGTTGCTCAGTGAATTATGGCTATAAACTGTGAAACTCCATAAAGCCAAGTGCATGTGCAGTGGCTGTAGAAATATGCAATAAGAATACGATGTCTGAGGGGCAGAGAAAGATTTAGTGACTCTGCTGGGAAAGAAGTGGGTTTCTTTCTCTGTGCAATGAGGCAGAACAAAACAAATTCAAGTCTGGGATCAAAAGGAGTATTGTGTTACATTTTTACATCTTTTCCCCATTGCATTAGCTGCTCTGAGGGAATATATCAGAATACTGTATGTAGATTAGGACACCGAATCTACTCATCTTGAAAGATGCTACAGAGAAGAGCAGTGAAGCCAGAAGAAGCTTGTAAAGCAAATAATATAAGTAGGCTCAGAGCCTGAGTATGTTTAGTGCAATAAAGAGAAGATTGAAAAGGAACATACATCATTGCAATAGGATAAAGAGTAATGATCTGAAAATCAAAGAGGGTTGATTTAGATTAGATAGAAGGAAGAAGTTTTTTGCAGTAAGGGTGATGGAACACTGGCACAAGTTGCCAAGAGACATGGTGGATTCCTCAGCCCTGGAAGCATTCAGGATTATGTTGGATGGGGCTCTGGGCAAGCTGCTGTAGTTGAAGATGTTGGGGAGTTGGAACTAGATCACCTTTAAAGGTCCCTTAAACTATTCTATGATTCTATACTTTTGTGCTTTTCTTATCTTTAAAAGAAGAGTAGTTATGATGAGGAAAGGAATCAGTTCTCTCCATGACCATGACTTCAGTGTGAGAAATAATGAGTTTAGTTTGGAGAAAGATTAATAGAATTTTGGAAGATTTTTCCAGCTGCCTGGGCAGGTGGACAACACATAAAATGCAGTAACTGGTATGATCCTCTTGAGAGGCTTTTCTGCCTGTTGCCTTAGGGAAATGGGTTTCATGCAATCACAAAGAGTGTCTGTCTCCAGTGTTTGTTTTTAACCAAAACTTAGACAGGTAAACAAGTTTTCAGAAAACTGACTGTTGAACAGAACAGAGAGACCCTATCAAAGTTACCACTTAAGGGAAAAAAAAATCACTCTACATATGTGAGCTGCTAGGCTTTATAGAATCCAGTTGGATAAGATGGCTTTAAAGTGTTTCAGCCATAGGAGGAGCTTCATTTGAGCATGCAGTCAAACTGGATTATGTATCTGCTGTTAAGCTGACTTTGGTAGAGCTGTAACTCATGAAGTTCCTGGATAGAAACAAATTAGACTGACTTGACATCTGTTCAGTTGATATAGATGAGTTCTTGATGCAGAATACTTACATTATGAACCAGGAGATTACCCAGTCTCGTACTATGTTTTCTTTTGGTGGGGATTTAGTAATGTTGGCAGACACAGGATAAGCCCAGATAAGATGGAAAAATATTAAGCAGCGCCAGCTGCTCTAGATGCACAGGACAAAGCAGTAAGTATAGAGGTATTTTTTACCGAGGCTGATCTGTTATCCCTACAAAATGCATTTGTTTGTTTTCTTTGGCAAGTCATTATGGACACTAAAATGTTTCTGAAAGCCCCAGTGAATCATAGCTTGTTGTCATCAGCAATAAGAATCCTGTTGACTGCCTATGAAGGGAGTATAGCTCCTGTTGTGGTTGGGACAGTGAAAACTATTAAGCACTAAAGGAATTTCATTTTGCAAGGGTAATGTACAGTACAGGTGTTTGAGAAGTCTTACATTTTATTTGGAAACTAATTTTTTACTATCCCAAAAAGAAAAAAAAAGCATTTTTCTGAAGATTGAGGTAACTTTATAACCATTAATTTTGCTGTGATACTGTTACAGCTTTCTTTTTTGTTCTATGAAAAATCTTTTGATGTAGTTAAGGAGCTATATTATATAAAAGTAGTATTTATTTTATGAATTGTGCAAGTTTATCAGTTTAAAAGAAACTTATTAACATACATTTTCTCAAACCCTTTTTTGTCATTTCCTTATTTTCTTGGGTAAGCTTATGTAGCCCAGGTATCTCTCTAAAATTATCTTTCATGAGAAGATATGAGTAATAACATAAACAACAGGAAAATAAATGCCCTAATAGATGCTATTAAAGTGTAATTAATAGCCTTGCTCATCTAATTTTGGTATTTTCACTGCTTGTAGACTCAAGTTAGCCAACAATCTCATTTTAGTAGTGCTGTAGTTTATAAGCTATTTGCTGCTAATGGTAATTTAATGGACCTGTGTAATACACATGCATGGTATATTGTCAGTGCCTTTAAATGTGGAAACATTTCACAGTAAGTGCCTATTTACAAAAACTTTTAAAATTAGTTGTTGTTTTGTGCCAGCCTGGATCTAAATTCATCACTGAATCATAGATTGCAAGTGTAGTGTATATATACAGCTCCAGGTATTAAAATGTTTTTGTATCTCTACACTGTTCAGGTATAGGTAAGGCAGCCAAAGGAAACCATTAGAGATCAACCTTGCAGCAGATTTCCCCTTGTTTGCACACAGGGCTCATTTCAGCCATAGTCAGAGCAGGGTGTTGCCTGTGGAGGGAGACTGAGTGTAGCAAAATGGCCATGTGTCTTCACCTCTTTCCCTTAGATCTGTTCCCTTCTCTTCTTTCCTGCCTCCCTTTCTCAGAAGCACTGTAGGGATAGAACTCTGCCCATGTTGCTAGCTCTGTAAATCTTTATGTGCTTTCTCAGTCTGGTTTTGTTCTACTCATATTGACACTGCTTTGCTTTTAGCTGATTACGACTAGCAAGTTTAAAGTGAGCTTGATGTTTTCATATAAAATACAGGCATACTCTTGACTGAGAGACTTAAACTCTCCTTAAGTTTAGCTTTGGGGCCAGGCTCTGTACCTCTGTACTCTTGACATGGGTTTTTTGTGGGTTTTTGTTTTTGTTTTTGTTTTTTTTTTTTTTTTTGTATAAGAAAAATCCCCTTTAGAACCTCAGATGTATTTTTTTGGGGCTGCTTGCTGTGGTATTTTTGTGTGTAGTTGAATTGGGAAATTAATTCATATTCTCTTTCCATGAAAGTGGAAGTGGGATCATTAACTACTTCAAAATAAACCTGGCAGTGATTTTTTTCACTTAACATGAATTAAGAAGACCGCAGTAGGCATCTCTGTAGTCAGTAATAAGTGATCACTTTATGAAAAAAATATATATAAAATTAAATTTTCTGTCAAAGTATTGCTCAAGATGACAAATTTGCAGCAGTGGTCAGCAGGTGAAGCTCACTGTGTATCTGGTTGTCTTTTGGGAAAGGTAGTATTTGATCTGCAGATGAAAGAGGCATGCCTTGTCTGGCAATGCCACAGGGGCCTCCATACATTCCACTCAGTGTGAGAACAGGAGTGATCTTCCTGTGTGCTGAGTGAAGAGTTTCCCATGGAGGGATGGAGTTTGATGTGGCTCCATGTTGGAGACAAAAGCCCAAGTCAGTATGAGGATCCAGCTTTTTATGCAAACTCCCAACATAGAGCATATGCATACTAGGAAAAAAATGCATAGTGCCAGTTTTTGTTTAAATATAACTTCTATTCTATATGCAAATTGCACCAGATTGTTGATTTATCTGATCAGAGTCCATGAGTTCACCTGACTAATGAAATAGTAGTTCTTGTGTTTTGCTCCCACATGTAAGGACCAGTCAGTTTGTAAATTTCAGGCTCTTCTTTGCCAGAAGGAATTCATGATGAAATATAATCTCTTTGATTCTGCTCTAAACATGTTTATAATATCCAACTTGTAATTTCCGTGAAAATTATCTTGTACTCAAAGATACAACTGAATATAATCAACAACTGAAAATTTGGAACTAAACACTGTTCTTTAATCAGATTAAAAAAAAAAAAGATATTTAATCCTGGGTTTTAGATGCAATGCAACACTAAGTGTGGAGCCCCTATAGCACCTTCATAATACCACATAAAACTCATGGTATTTTGGTTCATAAAACTGATTTCTGCTTTACTGCTGGCAGTTAAACGGCTTACTGCTCTCACTATCTTTAATTCATAACTGATAAGACTGTACAAAACCAGCATTATTTTGCTTTGGGGTGGAGAAAGCAGTTTTGTAAGCTATGAAGGGAGGAGTATTTCTGGTTCCGATCAACATTTCTTTGCTCTGCATAATGGGAGAAGACCTTTCACTTAATTACCACTGGAAACCATAAATGCTTAATTGACATAAAAAAGCCCAATACAGGCATTGTACAGTTTTCCTTTTGATCTTCCATGTGGGTGCATATTGCACATGCAATTTGAAAAGAACAACTAAAAAGTTCTGATGTGGATGTGTGCTGGCATGTGAGGAGGGCTTATATGAGTACAGAGTTTGGTTCAGCATCAAAGAAAGGGATACACCCATTTCACATGAATAAATTGAGCATATAATTAACACCTGGACTTTACAAAATACTTTTGAAACACAGTTAAATCTGCTGTTTTTCTGCAATTGACAAAGTGCTAAAAGTGAAAATATTGATCCCTGTTGAGTTTGATTTTGGATGTAGTTGACATTAGATGCTGACTGGACTGAAAACCTTGAAACCCTTCAAATCATAAAGTAAGACTGAACATTCCCTTTCACAGCTGAAATCAAAGGACTTTTAGAGTTGGTTCTAGTTCTTAATTGCTTTTTCAAGAGACACAAACTGCATTTTTAGTGTAAGAAGAAGCAATTCTAGCTAATGCAATCTTTCTCTTTTGCCACAGCAATTTATCCAGAAACAAGCTCTCGAGTTTGTCCAAGAAGCCTTTTCGCCATCTGGGTTTGTCTGATCTGTAAGTTGTCATTTCTTAAAATATAAGTTTATTTTTGGCTGGAATGGAAGAATAACACTTCAAAATTTGTTCTCTTGAAGGTAGAGGAATTAGAAGTGCAGTTCTGATCCAAAGAAAGCATCAATTCTGAACACTTAAATGCAGAGAAATTTTCATTCCAGAGCTTTAAGGAGGTTAGGTATATATTTTAAAGGAATGAAGAGGTCAAAATAGCTTCTTCCTTCAGCTTTAAGTTATTTTATTGTGAGATTACAGCATACAAAACTATCAGTGTTTATTTAAGTATTTGAACTAGTGAAAATACTGTCTTTCGCACATATTCATATGAAGATTGTCTCTCATATTCTTATAGTGGTGTGGCTGGCTATTTATGAGTATTTTTATTTTCTCAAATTCTTGAATTCCAGTGTGCTTTATGTAACTGTTTAGCAATGAAAGCATTTCTTTATTGATTTTTTCAATACTAACATTTTTATTCTGTTACATCTGTCATATTTTCATATTGATACATGTTTCAAAATTTTGGTCATCCTGTGCATTCTCTGCTACTATGCAGAGAGCCTATAGGAGTACTGGTAGCTGCAGAGGAGAGGGAGGTTGCTCTCCTGGATCTCACAGCAGAGTTAGAGTTTGTCCAAAGTGCCAGTCCAAGTCTGAATGACCTGACATGCAGTGCTAGTCCTCTTCATTTCAGCGTGTGAGAAGTGAAATGAGCAAATCTCAGTGGCACAAAAAGAGGTTATGCCCCTTAGGTATATTTTGTTGATAATTAAGTTGGTATAGTTATTTTCTTTATGGCCCAGGGAACAGTATTCACTGGAATATTCTTTAATAACTTGAGCTGAGCTCTCTAATAAGGAGACTACCTAGTTGCAAAACTCTCCCATTCCTCCATGTCCTTTGTTGTTCTGTTGCTTCTGCATGAAAAAGCAGGGCAAATGTAGTGGGAGTGAACCAGATATGGGAAAAATGGATAGTGTGAAGGTTAACAAGAGTAGTATTTGAGGTATGGAGGCAATGCATGATGATGTTGAAGCCGAGAGAAAAAGGGGATGCAAAATTGAGGTAGAGTGTTGTGGGCTTGGGAAAGGGAGTGTAGGACTAGACAAACTGAAGTTATGCAAACAAATGTTGTGATAAAGTGAGATAAACAGATATGGGGGAAATGAGGGAAAGAAAGTGGAGGGATAAAAGCAGAGCTTGAAAGGAGGACAAGCAGTGATAAAATCAGTATAGTTGAACAATTCTGTTGGTAAGTGTTTAATACATAGCTGCAAGATCAGAAACAGGAGAGAGGGAAGAGTGTTGGTATGTGAATCTGAGGTATGAATGTTGCCATAAATAGCTTCTGAAGAACTTCCCCTCATTCTGACAAACAAGTATGTTTGTCCTGTCAGTACCTTTGCATATCAAAATGTAAAGAGATGAGAAGTTTAGAATAAAGTGTAGTAGAGGATAGTCACGAGGTATTACAGAGAAGGAGATGCTACCTTGGAAGGTTTCTTCTAGAACAAATGAACGGCAGCCATAAAATAGGAGCAAACAAGATAAAGACTCAGAATTTGCTTACTGTAGGTTGGAATTTTTCTTTTACACAAAAGTCTGTAGAAGGTCGTATGTGACCAGCATCCTGCTAGTGATGTGCCTAACTCTTTAAATGGGTTTAGCACAAAGTAAAACACTAGAAGACTGCTCAGCCATTGGTCAAGAGAAATTTCTCTTTACCAGGAAGCCATAGGATGAAACAGAAGATGGAAGTAAATGTCACTGTTTTGAAAATGCATGAGATAGGCTTTGATCCAAGGAATCATACACGCTCCTGTTCAAAAAATTTTTGTTCATGTTGTGTGTTAAAGTCCAGAGGATGACTTCTATGAATACAAATTGCTACTTCAGACACTTGCACACTTCATGTCTTCAAGAGGCATTTGTGAGCATAGATTCTGCAAGAAACTTGAGCTTCCATACATCAGAAATACCTGGGAAACTTTGTTAAGAATGATTGTTCTCCTGGTAATGAAATGCCTTAAACAAACACTTGTTCACCTGCTTTATTGGATCTTATGTATGCCAGTAGAAGGAAAAATAATACTGGTCACTCTTTATGTAGACATGTTTCCGTTCATATTTAGCATGCATGTAATTGCATTACATTGTTGTGTAGTTTTATTAAATTTCAAAACCACAATTTGTTAATTTTGCTAACCTGTGGTTTGAATTCCATGCAGGGCACTGTATCAATTTCTGTTTCAGGGCCATTTTTTTATTTAGTATTTCTTCATGATACTGCCTATGGTTTTACTGTGAGGTTTTTCTAGAGTGTTGTAGCAGATGAATTTTAAAGACTAGACAAAATCCTTTTTTGTGATTAAAGTTGGTAGAGTGTGTGTATAATCCAAGACTGTTTGACTTTGTAAACAATTTACCACTCCACAGCAGTAAACTATTTCTGAGGTAACTGAGTTGTGGCTCAGGTGTAGAAGAGGCAAATTCTAATCTCTTCCTCATTTATGAAATAAAATGGAGCTTCTTGAGTGGCCGTTCTCCACAGGCTACTGACTTACACTGATGAATTTGAAATAGTAGCCAAATCCCTTGTGTGGTCTCTCCTGCCTATGATATTCTGGGCCCACAGTGGATGCAACGCTTAATTCCCTACATGGAACCTGTTACCAGCGTGGCAGCTTACTCTGCACTGGGTTTACCAAGGCTTCATACATTACTCCTCTTAATTAAAGGGTTCATCCTGCCTTCCTTAACCTTCCTAACTAGCCTGTGTGCTTGTATGCTCAAGCTGAATGCTTGGAGCCCCCGTGCCCCTCATTTTTTTTCCTATATGTGTGGCACATTTAACCTTCTAAATAAATTGGTGTTTTTTCCTGTAGGATATTGGTGGATAATCCATTCAAGTGTTCCTGTGAAATCATGTGGATCAAGAAATTTCAAGAGACGAAGTTTTACACAGAAACTCAGGACTTATATTGCATAGATGACAACAATAAGAAGACAGCCTTGCTGGATATGAAGGTCCCAAACTGCGGTAATATTCTTTTAGCATAAAACTACTGCTAAATTATTGTAAGCCAGGGAAAAACAAACATGCTTTTCTACAAAGTACTTCTCAGGATGTCAACAATGCTCTAAAGGAAAGGTGGTGGTCTTTCAGTGGTCTTTCACCCCACATGGAATGGTTCTTGTAACTTCATAGAATTATGGAATCACAGAATATCCTGAGTTGGAAGGGACGCATCAGGTTCATGGAGTCCAACTCCTGGCCCTGCACTTGGTGCTACACCTCAAGTGTAGCACCATGTACCACCTCATATGGCTTCCCGTCAAGGCCCTTCACCAGTTCATGTAAACCTGTTCGTTTATCTTTTGATCATTAAGGAATGTACTATTATTCAAGTGCAAGGAAACAGAATACTGATTATTGATAGCAAACAAGTATTATAGAGAATATATGTGCCTTTGTTGAACTAAATATTAGTGTTTCCAAATTCAATAGACATTCATAGCTCAATTTTACCTACTTTAAAATTTTTTTTCAGGTATTTATAGTTAATGAAGTCTCTATTTTCCTTCAAAAATACTTGTATTAGGACCATAAGAAGAAAATTCATAACCACATGCTACTTGAGACAAATTAGCAAGATCTCAGCTCCCTAAGCAAGTGAAACTCTACTGAGTTCACTTTAAAGGCTATACAAAAGAGTTATGTCAAGCTTAGGTCTGTGGCATATTGCAACATATTGTTTTCAGATATATAGATGTAGAAAAAAATTGAAAAATTATGTAAGAATAAGGCCATCTCCTTGCCTTTTTTATATAGTTTTGTTACCTACATATAGTCCTGGGACAGCTGGGGAAAGGTGTAACTCACTAGCTGGAGATTTCTCCTCCTCTGTATATGAGGGGCAGAAATGAGGTGCTTCTAACATGATGTCACATCTGCTGGATTCTAGAAGCAGAGGGGGAAACTGGGGTCCCCAGCAGAAAGCAGGCAGGAAAGAAAGAGGGCAAGAGGATCTTCATGGAGGGCTGATTTGGACAGGAAAATCTATAAGTGAATGCGACCAGTAGGAGAAATGATACCTTTTTTTCTTCCATCTTTGCCTATTGAGCATCCTTTTCTCCACTGCCTGTGTGGAGGGTGTGACATCCTTTGATGCAGCTGCCAGCAAAGAACAGCCATGGTGGGGACCACTGCAGGCTCAGCAAGTCCAGTATTTAGTGTCAATAACCTGTTTTGTGGCCTCATATCACTGTTGATCTTGTGCCCAGCTTCTTTCTGGGGCCAGGTGTGGTGGGAGAAATCATGTTAGCATCTCATGCAATCAAAATATCCCACATATTCTGGGAATCTTGTAAGCTTCAGAGTTGGTCTTGTGTGCTCCAGGATCTGATTTACCTGAAATGGGAAATATAATACCTAGTTGAGCTAAATGGACCTAATCTTCTGCTCTAGCTGGATGCACTAGAAGATAGATTAATATGCTGGGTATAGAGAGGTTGCCTGTTGGACTGAGATTAATTATTGCAAGAGAGAAACCCCCAGCATTTTGTAACATTCTTGGCTGGCGCATCTAGAAGCTACCAGGTTGCTAGGATTTTCCTTTGAAAACTTTTGATCTTAAATACCTAGAATTAAACCTGGTGTCTTAACCATCTGCAGCCAAAACAGGCTTGTCTCTGGGCCCTGGATGCTGTTTAGGTTCATATGTGGGTACACATGCTTGCATCTTGTAGGCATATCTTGACTAAAACACTTGTCATGGGAAGGTGGTACTTCCAACTAGAAGAGAAAAAAGAGGAGGGAAGGTGAGTAAATAAAACATTTTGACTGGAATTTGCAGTATGTGTAATTTGTTTACATATGGAAAACATGAATTGTATTGACGAGTGGATGCCAGCACATGGCTACAAATAATGTTAGTTTATAGGGTCCAAATATCACCAAATTTTACATAATTTTTTCTCCCCCTTTTTTTTTCTTCTTTTGTTTTAGCAGCTGTTTCCTCCTAATTTACTTTTTCAAAATTAACCAATGCTGGACATATTTTTAATAAAGATGACAGCACATCTTTTTCCTAGACGTAGAGTAGAAAATGCCTGGTGAAGAGCAATATTGGTGGGCTGTGTTCTGGAAGATATATGAAAAATCCAATGCATGTTTCTTGGTTTCAGTATCTTGGCAGGTATTGTTCTGTATTTTAAAGGACAAGACTTAGTTTCAAAACAAACCATGGATGAAGCTGGTATATTTAATTTCCAGAACCTTTTGGGAGGCTAATATGTGGAACTGAAACAGAAGAGAAATTAAACTTTTGACATTGAATTTTTTTCCTGTGAACTCTGGGATATTTTTTTAGCTCCCTTTGATGTGAAGATAAATATTTGGGCATGTAGGCTTCTGCTTTTCTAATTTTCTTTGCTAATGAAATGGTTTAATCTCATCTTCTTGATGAATTCATTTTTTCTTTTTTTTTTAATTAGTAAACTAACCAAAAGTTAGTTTCTTTGTGTTACTAAGGTCTTACTTCATAGTGTTATAGTAGGAGGCCTATACAGTATGTCATAAATGTTTTGCTAATAGGATGTCTTTCTGCTGTGTGCTGTAAATAAATCTTTTGCTGGGAAATAGGTAGAGGCGAATGTGGTTTATTGATCACAGGGCTTTGGTTTGTAGGTAATTGATGAGAAAATTAGCAAATTTCTGTGGTACTTTGCTAGCCATTTGTACAGTAGAAGTGCTCAATAATGTGCTGATTAAAGATTGACTGCCATTTAGATGTCATCAATTTTGTGATTTAATTTCTTGAGGTTTAAAGTCAGGCATGCTCACTATCTAGAAGATCCTTTCCAGCTGCAATATTAAAAGTGTCAATCAATAACTATTTTTTCAACTTCATTTGAAATGTATGTAGATACAATGAAAATTGTCAAATTCTTCTAGGTTTTAGGATCACTTGTAATTACTGTGTCAAAGGTTTTCAAGTTGTATCTACCACAGTAGCAGAGCCTTTTGTGTATAGAGATGGTGAAGTTCAGTATTGCCATTTTCAGAGCATTTGCCAGCTGTCTGTACAGCATGGACAGCACCACCACCTGGGACATCTTTTATTTCCATCTGGTAAATAGCACTAGTAAATCAGTTAAGAGAACTAAATGACTAAACACTTTATTCTTATTAATGCTTATAAGCTCTGGTGGCTATTACCACCAGTGTTTTAAGTCCTTAGAAGCGAAGCATGTTGTGTGCCTTGGGTAAGGTCACTCAAAAGACTGTCAGTCTGCAGATCACCTGGAGCTTGCTGAATGCCTGAGAGGCAGGACCACATCCTCGGGACTGATTGTTGATGTGTTGCTTGGCCCTCTGGCAGACGCTTACTGAGCCATTACCATTGCTTTCAGTGAAACAGAAAGAAGTCTTTTTATCTTCAGGTGTTTTGGGAAAAGGCGTGGCTTCTACAGCTGTCTCTGCAGTCCTGTACAGAATCTGTATTGCTTTGCATCTCAGTCGGGTTAATGGCATTTTGCCTGATCTGGCCAATTTAGTTTTGTATATGGATATGTGATGCTGAATCTGTCTTTCAGTTTTGCTTACTGTGCCAGCTTTGGATGCTTTTTTTATCATATATTGTTTTTTAGGTGTCTTCTTTTGTATCACTGGTCATGTATGCTAGCTGCAAGCTACTGAACAATGTTGCAGATTAGTTCCCTGTGCTAATTTGCTTTACACATCACTAAGGTATATTCAGACTGGCTGGCTGTTTACATCTGCAGCCTGTCAGTGGAACTGTTGTCTGGTCTAAGAGCTATGTGATTTAATGAATGCTCACATCCTTTGCGTGTCTTTTCTTCTGCACACAATCTACCATGGTGTTGCTCTTAGTGCATACTAGGATACTTGTGTATGACTGAAACAATTTTAGAAGCTGTTATAATGTAGAATTTCAAGCTAAAGTAACTGCTTGCCCATTTCTTACTGGTTGGGGAAACCCATGATTTTAAACAGGCAATTGCTCAGATGACTGAAAATGGACTGGAACTGGGTCTAGCTTCATTTAAGCCTTTTTCTGGTGATTTTGGTTTTTGTGCTAGAGGTAAATAAGTAAGTAGTAAAACGAGACTGGAGGCAGGTGGTAATAAATCCTAAGAAGGAATAAAGGCAACCTGAAGGATTGACACATTTGTTTCTTTGAATTCACAGAAAAGATTTGTAGTATTACTGAGCCAATAAAATAAGCATTAGATGTTAAGCAATCACAGTACAATGCAGTCTAAAACCACATGCAAAGGCTTGTGGGTGTTGTCATTTTTTTCCACTATCAGCTAGATTTCACTAGATAAGACTATTAGAAGGAGAATATTACAGGCAGAATTGAGTTTTAAAAAATACTTAAATGTTCTAAGTGTTTATGTTTCAGAAAATAACAGATTCTCTAGCCTGCATTGTTTATTTTGGCACAAGAACTAGATGTGGTGCATGATGTGTGGTGGCAAACTCTTATTTTCTCTGTAAGAGTTTTAATTGTTACCTGTGACCGTGGGATATGTGAAAAACTTCATTTTTTGACTTTGACAGTAATGGGGTTTCACTGTTGCTCTGAAGTTGAGTTAAAATTTTCCAAACTTAATTAGAAGAATTTTCTAGATTGTAAGTGGGAAGAACCAAAATTTTATGGAGTTTGAAAGGCAAGAGTAATCTCATATTCAAAGATACATATATAGCTTTCTTCTGAACATGCAACATTTACCTATTTGTGAATCAAACACTAACTTTCATACAGATGTTTAGATGTGACAATCTGTGTAAATC
The DNA here is from genome assembly GCA_003676055.1 of Chloebia gouldiae. Lineage (NCBI taxonomy): Eukaryota > Metazoa > Chordata > Aves > Passeriformes > Passeridae > Chloebia > Chloebia gouldiae. The sequence continues at coordinate 13,773,483 of QUSF01000011.1, forward strand.
AGGGATTGTGAATGATGATAGATGAGCCACATGTAGTATGTGTGAATGTTTCATATTTAAAAAATCTGATTTTTGTTTGATAATACTGATTCAAGTTCTGCTTTAATGTCAACAAAGGAGAAATAGAAAGAAGTAAAGCATTATTCAAGGGAAGGAAGTGTTTCTGAACTCATGACATTGTGCAGGTTCACAGAGGTACTTTCTGTGCCTGACTTGATACAACTGTGTAAGGGTGGAGTACTGATCTGCTAGGGAGAACAGCTCTTTGACTCTTTTCTGGTAATATTCTTGCTTTACTCTGTCTGGGTGAAGACTGATGACTAGGTAACTCTACTCTGAAGTCTAAAGAAAGTGCTGCTTTCTTTAAAAGGAGACTCCTTTCTTCAAGTAATCTTCAGTAATATACTTGGCATATGGTATACTTGGTACCAAAAGTGAAACCCATCATTTTACTTTTTTTTCTGTTTTTCTCTGAAAATGTTCCTGTTTCAGGTACACATGTTTATCATGTTGCAACATTAGGCAGGTTGGCATTATTTTGACTATTTTCTGGACACACATGAAATTCTGCAGATAACAATACTGGAACTTCATTACATACACTTGGTGAATAAGATGCCATTTGTTAAAGGTTTGCTTAAGCTGGTTTGGGCCTCATTAACTTACATTTCAAAGGCTGTTTAACTCTCAGTTAATCTGTTAAGCTTGTGGCTGACATATTCAGCCCAATGGCAACTACCTCTGGTTTTCCTTCAAAAGCTATTGTGGATCAACTGTAGCTTAAATGCCATGTTAGAACAATTTCACCAGGTGCAATTTAATTTCCTTAGCCATTCAGAAAACATGGTTGGATACCTTCATGATACTACTAGCAAGAGAATAGTTGATAAGGTTGAAAGCATCTGTTAAAATACTTGAATCTTGCAGATTTGTTTTTATATAAATTAATTTAAACTTATTCTTGTTTATATTATTACTGGGGACCAGGTAATAATATGCAAGATCCTATTTTATTCAGCACCTTCCTATTAGAATCCAGACTACACCTAAGGGTCTTAAAAGAAAGGTCCTGGGAAGAAGTTAAGGGGCTGATGAAGGGGCTGATGTAACCTAGGAGATGTAAGCCCTTCATCTGGTTTGAAGTATCAGCAGCAGAGCTTCTGTAGAGGTTGACTGCAGATGACAATTTGGTGTCCAAATAAATTTGTGTGCACATCTGTTGGTGTTTTTTGGCTGCACTGCATTGATTATGGCTTTTGAAGCCCTGGATGGTGATGGTGTGACAGTTCTGTGGAGACAGTGCTTGTCGCTGTGGTCGTGAAGAGGAGTTAGCAAGTCTTGTGGCCTTTGCTGTGGCTGGCTCTATGTAAAGAAGTTTGCTTCTAGTGAAGGTTTTAGTTACATATGGAGTGATGGAGTGTTTAAAGGCAAAGTAAGAGTGCATTTGATCTGGGGAAGCAATACTTTTAATTAGACTCATAATCTTCTGGTAGAGGCTATATTTGTTTAGTTTTTCTGTAAAGGCTCTGTAAAGGTTCCTGGTTGAAAGTGGCAATCAGGCATGCCATGAGAGGAGGGAGATTTAATTTAGTATTTTTAAATATCTGGAAGGCTCAGTGAGCTGCCATATCTCTCATTCTTCCTTCTGACAGAAATAGGTTCTGCCCAACCTATGCAAAGTACCATTGGTACATTTGGTCATTGTGGAAAATACCCACCAATATTTACTGTGCCACATGGCAAGCATATATCAGTGGTGATTCAGTGTTTTATTCCATGGCTGTGGATTCTTTTGAAGATTTGAAGAAATTTTGATCCAGGTTTTTTAAATTTACATTCACACACAGGGCAGAATATGAAAATATGAGGAAATGGGTCATGATCCCAGAATCATTTTCATCTTTTCTTCTTATGACTAAGATTAACACCTTTACTTTCCATTTTAACCTATTGGAAATTTCAAGTTTTGTGGTTCATGATGGCAAAATCTTATTGAAGTGATAGAGATGCATGGTGGTTAGTACCATGAAATGAAGACTGGAGAGGAAAGGGATCTTAGAGCTTCCCAAAAAAATGGAAATGGGGATGTTTGAGCTGTGGAAGATAAATGAAAGATTAAAAATTGTTTTAAATGTTCTTTATTTCTGCTAATTCTGTATATTATTTACCTAACATATTTTTTTAATCTTCATTGAATATGTTTGTGCTTCTCATCTTGTTATAACTTCTATGAGATTTCTGAAATTTTCTATGTACTGAGGATTTTGATTCTGTAGTTGTGATGCAACAGGAAATGGAAACAATTGCTTGTGTTTCCTTCATTCCTGCTTTGCATGTAAATTATTGGGGTATCCTTTTTATAGTCCTTTGAAGATGCAGTCAGGCTGGAAATCTGGCTCAGGGCTTGCTGGCTGCAAACTTTTGTTAAGTGAAACCCAAGAGGTAAATCACATATCCAACAGCTCTTATCTTTATAGCTAGAATTACTAGATGTTTCTCACATCAAGGTGTTTGTTTTGTTTTGTTTTGTTTTAAACCCTTGAAAGCACATAGTAAGGAACCTCTGGAATTAGTAAACATTACTGCCTTTTCAAACACGGCATAATTTCAATAGAATAATACAAGGAACATAGTATCATCATATCCTGCTTTCCATACAGCCAGTTTTGAGCAAGTAAGACCTCTGAAATTTTCAGAGCCATATGACAGTTCATGACAAATTGCATTGTAAACCATCTTGTTTTCAGGCTCCAGACAGTACATGTAGTGGTTGTTACCAGGCTTTACTGTAGTGATGTAATTGGTTGTATGTTTTGTCCCTAGAGTGAAAAAGCCAAACCAGGAGAAAAAAAGAGCCATAGACTTTACTGGAATCTTATGTGAGGAAAGTAGATTGATTTTAATCACTGTGCCCTAAGAATTGCAGTGGATGTTTTATAAATCAGTTGTTCTGGTAGGCTGCTACTGTAGATGGTTGCTGCCTCAGTGTTATTTTAATCATGCTGTGCCTGATATAGTTATTAAAAAGATGGTTAAGGATTTCAGGCGAAGATTAAAATTACCTGGTTAAAAGTCAGATACAGAAAAAAATTGTAATTTTTTGTGGTATCTTCTTGTTCTTATTACACAACAAATTGACCTCCAAAAGCATGCCAAGCAAACAGGAGGTGACATGGGCCAGTTTGAAAACCATTTAGTGATACTCTGTCATGTCTAGGCTCCTGGGAGTTTGTTGAGAGGCCGATGAAAATCAGGGGCTTAGTGTGCAAAGGATGGCATAAATGAATGCAATATTGAATTTACAGTATTCTCTCAGGTACTGATTTTTTCATCATATAATTTCTTAGGTTAGTGAAGCCAATTCACCATATTGAGATAATATTTAAAGGTTTTTTAGCAACTGAAAAAATCATAAAACTGACCAGGTGAAAGTTGAAGCAGAAAAAGCAAATCTGGTATTAATTTTTATACCTACAGATAATGAAATAATATATTTGGTGTAATGGTGGATTTGCTTCTTCTGGCTTTAGACCACCTTCTTTAAAATGTTCTTTTAGCATACTGGCTAAAATTCTTGGTGTTAAGAGTTGAGTTACAGAGTAGAGTTTTTATTTCCCTATTAGATCATATCCTTCCTTTGACATATAGTGACAGTCTGGCTCTAGAAAGGCCAGATTAAGTTTTCTGTAGAAAGTAATAAGTAGCAGCATGAAGACTTGGAAAGCCCTGTAGGAATACAGGCACATTCATTTTCTTAATTTCCACTGACAGTTGTGTAGCCAAATGTAGTAGTAACCTTTGAAAATGGCATCCAGAGTGTTGGTTTTGTGGTTGTTGAAGACCCAGCTGTGCATAGGGAAGATGTGAGTCATTCCCTAGTGGTGCTTGACAGTTTCACTGTCTGATGGCTTCAGGCCATCCTTTTGCACTAATGATGGTCTGTGAAGGTAAATGCACCCCCCTCCCCCCCCAAACCCTACTTGAAGGAATGTTTGTTTCTCCTAAAGCATGAGATGGTATTTGGAGAGACTCAGCTGACATAAATTAGTTCCTCCTGCTTGTCTCTAGTACTGGCTAGTTGTGCTGGGGTGAGGGAAGTGTCTGCTTATTCTAATCTAGAGCTGCCTGTTCCTGAGAATGAAGTGTAATAATGCTGAATATGTGAAAATATATTCTGTATGTGGTGAAAGCACATAGCTATTATGTACTAGTGCATAATGGAGACACATGGATTTTAGTGTATGATTTCATCTCTCAAACTGTGTTACTGTCTACATTACTGTTTAAAGTTCTCAGTACCAGGTTCTGTCCTCCCATTTTTCTAGAGATTGAAAAGCTTTGAAGAGATTATTCAAAAGAAAGAGGAATTGAAAAACAAAATAAAAGAAGGTGGTCTTAAAACCATCATTCAGAGACTCTTTACCCTGTTTACCAGAACATGAGAGTACTCAATAAATTTGAATGTCTGTGAGAAATTCAAGAACTCATAAAAGGAAGAGGCTCTTGTATACAACATATTGTTGCAGAAAGTTAAGGCCAAGAATATAGCAATCTTCAAATATATTGCAAAAATCAATCAGGTACTAGCAGGGTTATTGCTGATATCCAGAGTTATAATCATTAATTCTATCAAAGTTTGTAACAGAGATTGTGGTCTGAGTTTTGAGGCATGGATTAATCTGTCTGACAGATACCAAGATGAAACTTGTGGAATGATGATGTCACGCCTACCTTGTACAGGCCCTTATGCTACAGTCTAATCTTACTATGCTGGCATTATACAAAAGTATTTGAGTGTGCTATCTGTTTGTATTGACTGCTTTTTACAGAGTCCTTTAAAATGTACATATGCACATCCCTGTCAACAAAACTGATAACTATCTAAACCACTGTATTTCACCAAATTGACTCAGGAGTAAAGGCAGGGTGGTTGGCTATCTCTGTAGCTCTGTAAGAGTCAAAGTGCTACTGGCCTACAGAAATGGTCTCACACTACACTGGGCATACAATCTGAGCATTTGTGTATGTTAAGGTTTATTGTGTTTTAGCATACAATTATTTTTCAGTACAGGTTTTGCTGCTTAGTGTCACTGCTTTGTAGGGAAAGGCAATGTATCATATGTCTAGATGAGGCCTTATGTGCCTGTTCCCAAATAGAGCCGCATCTCAACTAGTGTGGATTTTATTGTGGAGCAGTCTGGGTGCCACTGGAAATGAAAGCAAAATTAGCCTGCAGTTGAAGCACACTATCTCAATATGTCCAACCAGAGAAAATGAATGCTAAGACAATTCTTGTGTTTTCCACCCATCTTATGACTGGGAAGAAGAGTAAAAGAAAACACAAACAAGAATATGATTTCTAATCTAGTCTATCTAATTCAAACTCCATTCCATTCCATCCCATTTGTACCTTTTTAGATGCAGGGGGTCTTGCAATTGGTTTTTAGACCTTTATGAACATACAGAATAATAAGCACTATTATTTTATAGCCATCTAACAGGATGCAGTCTGATGTAGTTGTTTCCATTTGAGATATAATACCAACATGACATGTGCTGACTTCTGCAAAAAAAAAAGAACTAGATCTAGTTCTGGGTAGGAACCAGAGCCAGTACCAGAGGAACTAAACTTCAGTTGCTTATCCTCTGAATAAACACATTGCAGGTAAAATTTTTCTCAAAACTTACCAGTTATTTAAAAGAGAGCTCTAAGGGAAAAAGTTATTTTTATTTTTGCTTGCATGAGAGGTTTCTCAAGAAGTGATGTGTTAGTAGGAGCTGTGCCAGTTTGCACGATGAAATGCTAATCTATCATGTAGACCTCCTCCCAAGTGGTGGGGTTAAGAAGAGTGGGAATCTTTATTCTCTTTGCATGTTCAGGTCTGGCAAGAGTAATTGGAATAGTATTTATAGGTGTTGTGGAAGTGTAACTTTATAAAGCAAATTATCTCATTAGTGCTCCCCTTGTTCTCTAACTGGCATAATTAATATCCAAATGTTCCCTAAGATTAGTTTTATTTCCTGCTCAGCTAGTTGACAGACATTGGTGAGATCTGAATTCACAGCAGGAAAGAGCAGATGGCTACCTTCGCTAACAGATTACTGCATCAAGGCATACAAACTCCCCAGCTCTGTCTCAATAAACTTCCACACATGATTTATAAAGTGAACATAATAGAAGAAATCCATGATGCCTATAATGGGAATCATATTACCACACTACGTAAAACACTGTGAGAATTGCCTGAGCAGTTATTGTATACTTGTGCTGATCTTCAAATCTTATTAGGCAGGAAGGCATTGTCTGGAAAATTATTCATCTTCTTTTCTGTATTGCTTCCACTCAGTTATATTTTATTGAACTAATTCAAGGGAGGTTTCCAATACATTTAGTTTCTGTTGAACCTCCAGCAAACATATGAATGTGTTCACAGTGATTTGATGGTTATTTATTTGTTTTGGATCTTTTACATAAAGAAAAATTTCTCTGCTAAACTTCTATACCAGCAAGTCCATGATGGAACTGCTGTACTCTCAACTAAAAAACACAGCCAAAGAGAGCTATTGTTTCAGAAAAAGAAAAGTCATTGCAAAATCATGCATAAAGGTCCCGCACAGCAGATAAGCTTGATTATTGGAGATGATAAATTGCAAGTAAAATTTGCCTGGAACAGTTGATGTGAAATGCCTCATAAAGGAGACCAAGACTCTTTACAGAGTGTATCAGCTGCCAATAATGACCTAGTATCTTTTAAGAAAGATGTTATTTCTAGAATGATGCACAGTAATGATGATACATAAATAAATATGAAATGTGAATCCCTCTGTGCCTGAAATCTACTGATATTGCTAGTTTTGTAGAGGGCAATTCTATAATTCTTTATGTTTTTGTAAACATTCAGCATAAATTTACACTCTGGAAAGTTCCCATTGCTTTGGGTGCCTTAGGCACAGAGTGATTTATAATTGTAGATGGAGAGGGAGTTCTAATTCTTGCAAAATCTGGTCTTGTTTCCTGGTGAGAGTATCCCACTGCTTTTCTGCTTTGCTGAGGACAATAGAAAAATCAGCTGATGTTCTTTGTGCTCTGTGCAATTGTTAACCCTCTCTTCTCTCCTTTCCCCTCTTTAATTCAATCTTATAAGTTCTCTGTTTTCACCCCTTTGAGCTTAAGTTCTAGGTTTTGCCCTGCCCACTCTGTGCTATGTCTCTGTATGAGAGAGGGGGCTTCAATCTCTTGTGGGAGCAAATTGGATTTTCCTGTTAGTGTTATGTGGAAATACCACAACGTCAGTGGAACCCAGATGTTACTTTGTAGCTGTTATAAAGAGACAGATACAATTTCCAGTTTTAAAGAGTAAAGGAAGAGGTTTTTTTTTCATTTTGAAGTTAAGATAATTTCTATTTGTGCACCTGACATACATTCCTATATAATTAACTAGTTCATGTATTTCCACATGCAGTAATGTTTTATTAGGATGTGAAGCAGAGGAGGTGCAGAAAATACATAGCAGCAAAAGATTGTAGATTTTTATTTCCAAAGATGCTCTTCATACTGTCTGGCTGAATAGTATTGACTACAGTGAATATTTGATGTATTACTTGCTTAGAGTTGCATGGTGTCTATTCTGTCAAATACAAATGCATGTCGAGTTATTTTGCTGTTGTTTCTATCACAGACTTGCCCTCAGCAAACTTAAGCAATTACAACATCACCGTGGTGGAAGGAAAGAGCATCACATTGTACTGTGATACTACTGGTGGACCACCCCCAAATGTATCCTGGGTGGTAACTAATCTTGTTTCAAACCATGAGGTAAGGTTTATATTCAAATATGTGACAATTCAGGTGACATCTGCTGAGAGACGGAATGAAGTTTCATGTCCAGCTCTAGTTAACCTTTTATTAAAAGATGAAATAGAAAGTTAATGTTGGATTAGATTTATCTTCCAGTTTCTTTCAATCAAGGGTGATTGTGGCAGTGCTTTTGGTGAATGGCAGACATTTGTTTCTCAAGATTCTCATTTGCACTCTGGTTTTTTGGATGTTCACTTGTAAATAAGAGTAATGTAAATTATTGGAAATAATGTGAATTGGAATATTGAAACACAAGGACTCTCTTATCACTGATACCTGCCTACAGAGATTAAATCTAATCTATACTGATTGTAAAAAACTTTGGGTCTCTAATTATATTATATTTTCATTTCATAATTCAGTGTGTTGGAATTTGGCTGTAAATATTTTGTGGCTTGTTTATTTTTTCTTCAACACACTTAGCAGCAACAGAAAGCCTTGAAATTGAACATTTTACTTAAAATACTGTCAGGTTGGTTTTGTTTTAGTTTGTTTTTTAATGATGTATGCATCTCTTTCCTCATTGAAACCATCTACGTGGGGCAATTTTATTTACTTGCCTCTTTATATTTTTTTTTTGTTTTTGTAGACTGTGTGCTACTTAAATCCTTTCTGATTGAAATATTGAAAAAGGAGGAGCATATAAGCAGCTGCTGACCTTATAAACTGTTATTATTTCACAATAGGAAAAACCCATGTTTATTACAATTTTATGGCAGTTGCTTTCCTATAATCATGATGGTGCACACTGTGTAAAGCTTCTTGGTCTGTACAAGGCGTGGGAAGTGTACTTTCAAAACTCTTCTTGCAGGGAGGATGAGACAGGACGTCTTGAGTCTCAGAGTTTTTATATTTTCTTTCCGAAGTTTATTACATTGGGCTTCTACAGAATTTAAGTAATCTGCCTTTCATTCCAGCTTTTATAAGTAAGAGCTCTGCAGAGCTCTAGTTGTATTTTTAAAACTTTCTCTGATCTGTAAAACTCCCCAGAGGCATCAAGGCATCAGTCGTCATTGAGAACAAGAAATTAAAACATTTTGGGGAACCTTTGCCAAGTTGCAATATTTTTCAAAATTTTTTATAAGTTTTAATTCTAGGAGCCAAAACAAATGTGGGACTCTGTTCAAAAAGTGAGATAACCTAATTTTTTTAACCCTCCTATCTTGGAAATGCCATGGTCAGTTTGCTTCAAATTTTCCATGAGTATTCTATCGTGGTATAACTTCATTGTGCTATTGTAGAGGGGCTTATAATATGAGCTGCCTACAAACTTAGCCATGGAGCACAGCACTCTTTTCAGTAGCAGAAGTGCATGAGCCTTTTAGACCTTATCTGTGATTCTCAACTATCCTTTTCTATAAATGTTGCTTTTGGTTTCTTTTGTTTCACTTCTGTATCTCATATTCTGCCTTCATTTTCTTCATCTTGTATGCTTCTTTTAACTGTTTCCTCTCACCTGTTTTATAAGAGGGACATTATTAAAGGTTAAAACTAGCTTTTAGTTCTGCAAGCTAACCTTTATGTTCTCCGTTTCTGTGTTGATGGATAATTTGACTGATGTTGTTTAGATTTTTCTTGCTCTAAATTTCAGTCCTAAGCCTGTGTTTCAGCCCCTCTGCTTTCAGAGGGTCTTCAGTCTGCTTTGAGCACTGCTCAGCTCTGAGATTTGCAAAATAGGAAAATGTGTGAAGGGGTGTTTGCCTTTCCACCTGTCTCCCCTACTCTCACACTGAGATCGAAGGGACGTTATGTTACTCCTTATGGAGTTAGGCTGTCATCTCAAGCTTCAAAATTCTTTTTGCACAGGACTGTATGCAGGAGCACTCCCACATATTCCTGTTGACTGCCATCTAAAGTTGCTGTGGTTTTACAGTTATAGTGGGTTACCTGTTTGTGTTGTCTGTAGCACTGACAGTGTATATTATAAAAAGTACCTCAAAAATAGTTTTAAAAATTATCATAATTATTATTTATTTTTGGAAGGTGTTTTGATTCCTTTCCAGTTTAACAAAATAGTCTAGCTCTTTATGAAAAATTTAAATATGGAAATAATTATTTGGAGATCATATGAAGGGCCTGATTTTTTAACATCAGACAGCACTAGCTTACTAGTGCTTTTTTTTGGGGGCGGGGGGGTAATTCAGACATATTTGTTTAGCCAGTGTGACATAGCCACATAGTCAGTATGTTATTTAAGATTATAGATAGACACTCAGCTTTGTAAGGATCGTAAAAATCAAGACTTTTAAGAATCATCATTCTTACCTTAATTAGCTGGTTCTTAAACACACAAAACAACACTTGGGCAATACTTTAGGTAGTAGAAGGTATGCAGTTTCTTGTGGAAGGTTTCTTGAGAAAAGAAAGCTTTCAGGAGAATTTGGTTAAGAAGGAGATAGAAAACATGTCAAGATACAGTAGGGCTCAGAAGGCAGCAGTGGAAGAGATGTCAAGCATAAATTTAAAGGAAAGTGAGAAAAGGATGAGTAAAGCAAGGATTGGATAGAACATAAGCAGGAAGAAAAAGTTCTAGAGAAGAGGAAGAAATCAGTCATGAGTAGGAGAGGAAGATGAGCAAGGGTATATGATTAGAGGGGAAAAACATTTATGTAGAAAGAATACAGTGGTTAAAAAAGGGCACAGACTAGAAGTGACAGGGCAGAAACATGGTTGATTGCAATTTTTGTGGCAGGATTTTGCAGCTTTGAATCTGCTGCCACTGACTGTTAGAATTGGTTCTGTACATGTTTTATGTCTGTTTGGATAAGACATCTAAATAAGGCTTTGGTTAGTTGTGAATTGATACAACTAAAAGGAAGGGAAAATGAAAAATGTCATTCAACTGTGGCCAGTAATTGCCTCCCTCTCCTTTGTTCTTAATGCTGTGGTTGATGCATAAATGTTTTTCTGATCATTTTTAGAGTGACACAAATAAAAACCCTGCCTCTCTCACCATCAAGAATGTCTCATCAATGGACAGTGGACTGGAGATTTCCTGTGTAGCAGAGAACATTGTGGGAGAGGACCAAGCCTCTGCTGAGCTTACGGTATTCTGTACGTATGTGGGCCTCCATACAGACCTGGAGGCTAAACTACATTGGCAGGAACTATTCTGGGTGTTTTTTGGACCTTCAGGCTGTTGAAATGAAAACCCCTAAGGTGTGTGAACTATCTACTACAGTTAGATGCAGTTAATGCTAGGAGTAGCCAAGTCAGCCATTGTTGCATTTATCTTTTTCAGCTCTGTATTCTGCAAAAAATATATTTCTGACTGCTTTGTCTTCCAGTTAAAAGAATCTGTAAGTAAAGGACTCAAATGCTGACTACTGAATGGCACTGTCAGTGTGGGAAGGTTTGTAATGCACATGCACATTGTCTTAGCAATTGCAAAGTGTGAATTGCAAAGGCTAGCAGAATTATACAAGACTACACATGTTTAAGTTCTTACTACCTAAAACAACAACTACTTTGTTGTAGTTTGTATGGCCAGATGTAAATTTATTTGCCATAGCTTTGAATAGTACACTTAATTCTCAGGGCCAAGGAAGGGAGAAGGGGCGTATAATGTAGCAAAGCAGTGGTTTCTTAGACCTAAACTCCAAGCTGAATTCATTTGACATGAGCTATACAGCATGTTTCCACAAGTTGCAACCTTCTGTTTAATTGAAGATAGAAATGGAACACTTTGTAGATGGCAAATTTTGCTCAGCATGTGCTTTTGACAGAGTAAACTAGAAAAAAAAACCTACAGATGTAGGTTTGTAGGTTGAAATTGGATATGTAATAACTATGGGGACAAACATAAACTAGAAATGTTTAAAGAGTGCAAATGAGATTCTGAGCTTGGCACTGTTATGGGTGATAAAAGGGAGCATAACTAGAAGGAATTTGATTTAGTTAAGAATAAATATAAAGGAAAATAATGGGCAAGGTGTTGGAATAAACTCTTGAGAGGAAACAGAAGAGGTCTGTAAACTTAAGTCATTTAGCAGTTTTGAACAAGGATGAGAATAGGTATAGTAAAGAATTGTTTTTCCCTGACAGGATAATCTAGAGAATTAAGTAATCTCTTTTATCTTTGATTCTGTTAAGAAAGTAATCTGTAAATCTGGATTCTTAGCTGAGTGTCTTTCCAGTAGTACTTGCTTTTGGCCAATTTTATATATTTTAAATACTACTGTCTTCTTTCAGCACTCTTGTGCACTGTCTTTTGAGCAAAGTAAAGCTAAAATGTCCCTCTCCTCCTTCTAAACGATCCAGTAAATGAAGATCCCACACCTTACATATTTTAAGTGATTTGACACATTTTCAGTCTTTGAAACTAGTTTGTTTTATTTCTTTCTAAAGAGCGGCTTCAGTTCAGTTCAGCATAATACTCTAGACAGAGCAGGTATGTTCCTGTGTGAGTATCCTTCAATAGGTACCTTTCCATCTAGTAACATACTTTTGTCCTGATGAATGAAAAGTACTTCCATGAGAACTTGGGAGGAAGGGAGGGAGGGAGGGAAGGGAGGATGGACACGTTCAGAATATTCTGATGCTCTTCACTCTTTTTTCCAATATAGTTGCACCAAATATCACATTTATTGAGTCTCCGACTCCAGACCACCACTGGTGTATTCCATTCACTGTGAAAGGAAACCCTAAGCCCACATTGCAGTGGTTCTACGAAGGAGCTGTACTGAATGAATCTGAATACATCTGTACTAAAATACATGTTATCAATCAAAGTGAATACCATGGCTGCCTTCAGCTGGACAATCCTACACACCTGAATAATGGTGCTTATACCTTACTGGCAAAGAACGATTATGGAGAGGATGAAAAACGGGTTGATGCTCATTTCATGTCAGTGCCTGGAGATGGTGAGTGTAGTTTTTTTTAATGCTAGCAATTGCAAATTGATGAAAGTGGTGAAACAGTGCCTATGGCCAGATTAATTATTTTGGAGGAAGATTTTTATAGAACTTTTTTTCTCTGAATGAATGTCTTCAATATTACTTGGAAAATAATATTTTTCTTAAGCATTTTCTTCTTGCTTATTGCTTCTGAAGGGAATTAATGCCAGTAAATCTTCCCTTTGAGTAACCATTCTCCCTGCCAGCCAAAGCTAATGGAAGGTTGCTGTTTCTGAAGTTTTCCCAAGTCTCAGTTCTTATCCTGAAAAGCACTGATTGCCAATTCATCCCCTCTATAACTTGCTGTACTGCATATGAATGGAACTAGGTAGTGTGATCAAGGATGTGAATGATGCTTGTGTGGCATCTAGTGCCTTGCTGCAAAATGGATAGTGCAGATAACTGAATTCATGATAATATGTTGTTTTCGGGACACCAGAGGGAACTGCAGAAAAAACAAGTAACCCAGAAGGAGGATGGATAAGGTCTCAGACCTTAATTGGTGTCCAATTGCCATTTGTCTTGGTGGTGGCCAGACACCTACATTGCTAGGAGTATCAGTGTTCAAATGGTTGCAACTTCAGTTGCTCTAAATATTCTCCCTCACCCTTTCTAAATACTATGCGAGCAGGCTCAAGGTGGACTAGTTCACTGAATTGCAGGGACTACTGTAAGTGATTGATGTTCACTGTGGTTTGATCATTTTCCACATCTTCAAAGCCATACATGAAGTGGCTGTAGTAACAGTCACTGTACCTGCAAGTGTGTGGAAGAAAACTCTGAGTGGACCTTGCACATTTGGAGTAGAAATAGAAGTGTAATCTTGTGCAGATAATTGCACAGTCATACCTCAAAATATGAGACTATATGTATCTTTGGCTTTTTGACCATGTGATATAAATAGTTGCCTTCATTCTTTTTTAAAACAGCAGTGCTCTGTAATGTTATCTGATGGAAAAGAAAAAGCATTGACTATTTAAATTCTCTTCCTAAATCTCAGGCCACAGACCATAAAAATATGGTCAATATTTCATTTTTAACTCTTTCAGCTCAGTTTGCTGAAATCGGAAGAGAGATTTTTGCTTTCCATCCTTAGGAGAAGATGAAGAGCTAATAAAACTGGGCTTTATTTACTCCTCTGTGCCCATTGCTCCTCTTCTCTTTTTTCTCTGAAGTTCTGCCTTAAAGTGACTCATTACAGAAACATGTCATGGTTTCAGCTATATGCCCTAATACTGCATTTAAATTGTTTAGCAAAACAGTTCACCTCATGGATGTTCTGTGTACAGTGAAAGTTCTCTGAAACCTTCATTATTTAATATGAACTGGGCTTCATTTTCTAACAGAGTTTCAGCTACCTCTAATACATTAGGAGATCATATAATTTTTTTTGGTCTTTGATCCAAATCCTTTCCCTGTCCTTTCTGTTTTTCCTTTATGCTTCTGTCCACAGTAAATAGAACTGTAGCTATCCTCTAATTTAGAAAGAATATATGATTTATTTGTTCCATCCCTTTTATATTTAAATAGAATGTAACTTTACCAATATAAACTCTGTTGTGTTCTTTAAGAATTTCCCAAGATCTGTGATGGGGTAAGCTTTGCAAGAAGAGTATAGAAGAAATGGGACTATGTATAGGCAGGATGTAACTGCATCAGAAATTAGTTCATGCATAGTGGATGGCACCAAACCAGTCTTAAAAATTAACAACAGAGGAAATGGCTTAGCCTCCTCAATTCTGTTTTTAGTTTTGTCCTGCAAGAATCATGGAACTGAACTTCAGAAAACATCACAACATTGTTGTCTCCTCCACTAAAGCTCGCATAAAAGAAAATGCATCATATTACAATTTTTGTTCTATACTATTGCTATTTAAAGCACTGTCAGGCTTTTTCAGATCTTTAAAAGGCTTTTTCAGTGCTGTCATTACTGCATAGTTTCTTCCTTTGGCCCACATACTGTACACTGAAGCATAAAGATTAAGGCCCACACCCTGGCATTTTGTTCATTTTCATGTCTTCATGACTGAATTAAATACCAGTCCTGATGTTTCATGGGGTGGGGTACACTCACTGAGCTTTAAACTGGTTCTCAGGTTATTGCATCACTTGAGCAAATGCTCTGAAGATAAAAAGGAAAAAAAAAGAAAATTAAAAATCTCTTCACCTGTAATCCACATGCCAACCCAAAGTAAATGTGTATGTCTGAAGCATGTTCTACATCAATAGTGCAATAGTCCACTTTCAGAGTTGGATCAAACATGATGAAAATGTAATTTGTGCTAAGATGATCCTAACTTTCAGCATGCTTACTGAAGGACTGTTTTTCACTTGTCTGAGGCTGCAGGCATAAAAGAGAGGAAACCATGTACCGTAGCGAGATTTTGATTGTGCTAATGACACCCAAGTTAATGTTGTAAATTAAGAATTTATTTTAAATGTGAAGATCTGGAAGAATGAATTTTATATTTTACTAGTTGAATTTTTAACTATCTTTAGTCTGAAAAAGTTCTTGGTTTCCAATTCTTGCTGAGAGTGACTTGATTATTTGAGACTAACTGCTCTGAACAGTAAGTAAGAAATGGTTTATTCTGGAGGCTGTTCTCATAGAACATGATCCAAAATGGCTAGTGAATGTGGGAGACATTTTTATCATTAATAGGTATTTTTAATTAAGTTTATTCATCTACTAACTCTCTACATTAAAATTCAGCTGAATGAGTCCAAGTCATATATATCTTGTCAAAGTAAAAGAATATGCTAAATATGCCTTGGAAGTATCATATTGCTTGTGCAGCATAACATGTTTTTACAGAAATATGTTTTTGGATTGATTCTCTTGTTGCTGCTTTATTTTGGAATTACCAAATTTATAAAGAAAGAAGCAAACAATCCATGTGTAGTTGACGTAGTTTGTAAAGATGAGTGAATAGGACAAGGCTTTTGATAGCTCATTTACTCAACAACCTCTTCTAATGGGAGCCAAAACAAAGGTGTCATTCTGTACTTGGCCTTGAAAATAATTGTAAATGTGCAAAAAGACTGTGGTGAAGTTATTTTAACACTAAACTTCAACTGATGATTAAGTTGGTATGTTTCTATGTGCTCAATAGAAAAAGCAATATTAAACAGAAATTTGGGGGTTGTCCACCATCTTGATTTTTGTAGCTTTATTTGAAGTGTTTAGTTATATAAAAGATATTTGAATGGAATTGATGACTTCTTATTTTATATGCCTGGGAAGAGTTAAGGGTTATACTAAGCTTCTTAGTTTATCCCAGTTCCAGTGAATAGAAACAAAAATGTTGACATTTAACTCTATAAATAAAGGACTAGGAGTTTTTTTGTTGTTTGGGGTTTTTGTTCCACTTCAGATTACAGAAGGTGAGTTGGAAATACTGTTTTTCTGCAGCTGGATGTTCTACACTTGGAAAACTGAATCCATTAACCTTTGTGGACAAAAATCTCTGGCTAGATTACTTGAGGACAGATAGTTAGGCTTTCTTCACTGGTTATTTATTTCTGCCAATTGACATGACAGTTCTTATGGGATCTATTGACATATATCCCTAGATACTGGAATATCTTCAAATGCATTTAAAAATAAGCCTAATTTTCTGCTTCCATTCTACATATAGGTTGCAATTAGTATTTTCAGCAGGTTCTTGTGCTGTTGACAATGATGTTCTGCTCTTACTTCACTGTGGCATTATGACCATGTGATGCTACTGCTATGCATTTAATGTATAGTTGTATAAACAGAATTGTGTTTATTGAAGTTGCATTAAACCATAGAGATTTTAATTATTTGTTAATTTTATTTCCAAGCCTGCAAAAATAGAGAGAAAAAATATGGAAAGATTACTATTAGCCTACTACATAAACTATGCTAGAGCTACATTATAGATCCAAATGGATGTGTATGTTCAATTGCAGCACAGGTGTCTTGCAAAACATGGATAACAGCTCACTGATTTCTGTGGTTCTGTGCATTTTTTACTTGCTTATGTGCTAAATCTTACATATATTCAGTAATTAATTAGAAAAAACTGCAAACAGGAACTAGTAAAATTTAGAGAAGTGTAGACTAGACAGGTATCTGTTTGCTAGTGTAAAGTCTGGTTTCTAAGACATCTGACTCTTTCAGTAAAAGTTATGTCTGTGTATCAGCTATGCAGCTGGCTTCTTGGAAGCATCCTTTCACAGAGTGTATCAAATGGTGCTGCTTAGGCCATTTCTACTTGTAGTCTTTAACTTGCCAGCTCACAGCTTAAAATGGTTTGCTCATACAATGATACAATAGCAATTGTCCAATAGTACAAATTTACCTTTGATTTTTCAACAGGAATAGTTATTATTGCACCCATTCCATATATATGTGTGTGTGTATATATATATATATATAAATAGTGAGATGTAGGATTTTGCCCAGATGTGAAATAATGCTTGCCCCTGTCAGAGTTAGTGGGGTGTGCACACATGACATGAAGCAAAATATTAACCTTTGGTTGGTTAATAAGATGGTTGAAATGTAATTAATGAACTGCAGTTATTGATGTTGATTTGATTTATGGAGATACTTATGATCTCTACGGCAAATAAAGTCAATCTTAAAACTACTCTTTTTTTTTTTTTCTTCTAGCATTTGCAATTTATTTACAAAGCTTTTATTTCTTTTTTTTTTTCTCCTTTCCATGTACAGGTAATGGCCCAATTTTGGATCCAGACGTTTATGGTATATATTTTATTTTCTTTTCTTTTAATAATGGAAATGAAGGAACTGAAACATTAAAAGTTCAAATGTTAGGCTCACTTAAATTGAAGTGTCACATAGAATAATACAGCTCTAAAAGATACTTTGTGGTTTTGGTTCTCCTGCCTTATATCTAATATATGTGATGAAAATATGATGTTTTACTTATTATGCTGCTTTTGATTCACATTAGGAGAAGCATAAATCCACTGCTACAAATGGATGCAGTTGATCCTGTAAGACGACAGCTGTGTGATGTAGTTCACAGACATGAGATTTTGTGAACCTTTTGGAGGCATTCTTGGAGGAAAGAGAGTTTGTGATTTCTCTTTATACAACTTAATTTATTTTTTCAGGGATGATTCCATACTCGTTTTGCCTCCAAAAATGTACCCCTAAATCCCACTTAAAAATGAAGTTGGCACAAGTAAGTTTTCCTGTAGGCAATTTATTTTGCTCTGTCCGCTCATTTGTACCTTCCCTTAATCTCTCTTGCATAAGCAGACCATCAATTCAGTGGTAGCTGAGTGTGTGCCAGGAGATTTTGATGGCACAGTGTTCATATTAGTTTATTAGGCAAAATGTACCAAGTGAAAGCCAGTGTGCACTGAAATAGAAGCTGCAGAATGAAAAGCAATTGTCTGGTTTTCAAAAATATTTCTGGTATACTTCTGGTGACTAGAAAAGTTCATCTAACACAAAGCTGGATTCTGTTTGGAGTACTTTTTATTTGGATTAAATAGCCCATGACTCAGGTTACCTAAAGCTGATCTAAATGTTATTGCTTTGATTCCATTCCACATCATTAAACTTTAGAAAATGTGCAATTGAAGCATCAATTTGACTTCAAATGCTTAGAAATTCCAAAGGATAGCTTCCCCTCTCTCTCTTTCCAAAAATTTTTTTTGAAGAGAAGGAGAAGGAGAAAGGAGGGATGGGGATGAGAAAGTGGTGATGGTTTTCACAGTTTCTTCATATTTTGTGTTATACAAGCTGTATGCATGAAGATTTTGATTCTGAGCTTTTTATCAAGGTCCTGATGCCTGTGTATGGCTTTAGCCATGTGAGTGCTGTGCTTTGACTGACTTGGGTGGATTTCTGCTGAGGTGTTTGTGCTTTGAGTTTTGCTAGTGGATTGCAACCTGCAAGACCTAGTCCTGGTGAAGGCAGCCTTCCTCTTTATTTCTGGCAGTTCTTTCTGCTGTTTGAAACTGCTGTCTTTGCCATGTGAGGCAACTTCCAAATTTTTTTTTAAGTATTTTGAACACACAAGAGAAATCAGAAGATCTGATGAGGTGACATCAGGTTGCATGATTTTGTCGAGGGGAGTCCTGCCTGCATGGGGCACTGCTTGCTGCGAGCGTGGAGCACTCACTTGTGCCTGTAGCTCACCTTTGTGGCACGTCTTGGAAAAGACAAAGAGAGAATGCTATCCTTACATGGTCTGGAAATTAACTGAGAGAAATAGACCGATTCACATGGGTCTGAGCAGGACACTGAGTGCAAAGCCAGCTCCTTTGACTCTGAGTTCTTATTTCATGTCATGATGCCTCCTCTAATATAGCTGTGAACATGAGAGAGACAACCTGCCCCATATCTGCCAAACCCCAGAATGACTGTGCAGAATGACCCCTTGGTCATTCTGGACATGTGACTGTGTTGCTATGACTGTCCCAGCCACCGTGCACCTTCTTTGTGAGACGGCTGTAAAATACTGGCCAGCATCAGCTGCAAATCACCGCAGCTGTTATTGGTCACTTGTGGCTGCATGAGGTACAGAGCACCAGAGAACCTGGCCCTAAAGCAATATAAGCCTTATGTAGCATGAGTCAAAAGGTGTTATCCTGTCTGTAGGAGTGTTCAGTGTCTATGTGAGTATTTCATAGTAAAATGAACAGGAATTTGTTCAGCTCAAATAGTCCGGCTTGTGCTGGATAGCTGTCACGTGTATTTTCCTTGCCTGATTCACCCATTTCAAGGGGTTTTGAAGATCTGGCAATACCTCAAATGCAAATGATTCACAGTTAGACAGCAAGCAATGTCAGCATACCACCAGTATACCAATGTAGCCTACCTTATCTCTTGCCTATTTTAATATAGAAGGGCATCCAGAGGATTCACGGACCAGACCTGTGGTTCTCCTTAGCCCTCCAGGGTGTGATTTCCAGTAGTTTAAACCAGGTTTGAGCATAAACAGAACTACAAATAGCATCAGCTCTTATTTAGAAGTGAAATTGGGAGCAAAATTTTCCTTCTTCAAAGATTGTTTTACAAAGCCAGAGCAGCAAATGCTCTAAATATTTGCTTTATATGTTAGTCTTATAAAATGATAATAAATAGATGGTTGGCCAAAACCATCTTTGTGAAAATTTTCCCAGCTAATTGTAGAGGAAGCCCAAGTTTTTAAGGCTGAAGTACTTGTTACAAAACAGGCTTTGCCTGCAGTTAATGAATTAGAAGTCTCCACCCCTTCTCTAGCAAAGGATATACTCACAGTAACAGATGGTCAGCACAGAACTTTGTTTGAAAGTCCAGGCTACTTGTGCAGGTGAGACATTCAGGCAGCTATTCTCAAGGAATGCTGTTCATTCTCCTGTTGCTACTGCTCTAACCTTGCTGCATGGTAAGCTACACACACAAAGATGCAGTGCAAAGTTGGAGAATTCAAATGATAAAAGATCAGGAAATTATTTTTTTTTTCTTGACAGCTCTGTGCATTTAATACGTATTTTGTCTTGAAAGAGTCCTGTCCTTTGGCATACCTAGTTTAGAGCCAAAATAGACTATGTGAGTTGTTTAGACATTCTGACTGTGCTGACTGTAGCACTGGTGCCAGAGGTAGCTGACAGCTTCCTGTAGCAAAAAAAAAAAAAAAAAAAAAAAAAAAAAATCTGCAGTCTGCAAGTGCTTTGCAGAAAGCAAATGTGTCCTTGCATGCCTGAAGATCAAAAGCCCAGTGCAAGTTCTTACTAACACTGCCAGCTGAGCTCTCCAAATTGGCCTTGGGAGCTAAAGGGGAATAGTGCTTAGGTGCAAGCCCTCCTTGTTCTTGCTCAGCGGGAGCTTCATGCTCAGAAATGCTCATGCTGCTGTAGTTAGCAAGATGTTTTTCAAATTCACTTTTAAGATTTCATCTGCAGGCTTCTGGCACTGATTTTAATCAAAACTTGTAAAGAAATACCTATTTAATTGCAAACTTAAATTATGATGCTGGAGGTGTATTTTATAATAGGGCCAGTTATTGCCCTTTGTTTTTTTATCTACATACATTACAGTCATGAAATTAAAGTGTTACATGTGTTCCCAGATGTAATAATAAAATAAATGCATTTTAAAATTTTATTTTAATGCATGTTTATATTAACTTAATATCTGTAACATTTAATTATTTTTCTCTCATTTGAATAATTTTTTTCAGGAGATCATGGACTCTGTGTTTTATTTTGAATATCTGTTTTATTTTGAAGTTCATATAAATAATTGAGCCATGATCATTCTTCATATAGAATAGTTCTGGTTTTGTCCCTGCAGCCATGTCAGTGTAATTATTTTGATAAATCAATCAAATTTCTTCATACCATCTCAGGCACTTTAATTTTTAAAGGTTTATCAGTATGATAGCAAACTGTATGATGTTAAACTGTAACTTCTGTGCATATAACATAGTTTAAAAAATTATTTATTAAACAAATGAGAACATGTATTTCATATTTTATCTTAGTGAGATAGCTTGAAACCCATCTGCCAAGTTCTCAGCAAAACAAAAATGCTCAAGCTATTTTCTAAGACTGTCCTATATTTGACTCAATATAAGGCTGGTGAAGTTCAGTGTAGAGGGCAGTCTTTCATTTTTAATGGGAAGTCAGAAGCACATAAAAATAGCTCTATGGATGGAGCTCTTATTTAACTCTAGTATTTCCAGTCGGGATAGACATTATGATGTAGATTGCTTTTTTTTTTTCCATGTTTATCAGTCTCAGCACATTTGTTCAATTACATGCCACAGTGATTCCTCCCAAATAATTTTGGCTTCTTTAGCAATTATGAGTTGCTCTTTAAGCAAAGAGCTTAAATTCCTAAAGCTGATAGTGGCCTTACTATCTTACAGAGCAGAAATAATATAGAAAACCATTTCCCCATCAAGGTTATGAAGTTATAAAAGCAACCTTTTTTTATTTCTTAAGAGTATGAAACCACACCTAATGATCTTGGAGATGCCACAAATAACAGTAATCAAATCACTTCAACGGATGTTTCCAACAAAGAGAATGAAGATAGCATCACTGTAAGTATATGTATTGTTTTCTGATCTGTGATCTTTGTGGACTTTTTGGCTATACAACTTATAAAATTGCAGACACTATAATAAGACTCTGGTCTATCAGAAAACTATAGCTATTTCTGTGTTGTGATTAAAACTGAGGAAGAAAAAGGATGAAAAATAAAATCAGTGCTCCCCACTCTTGTCCTTCCCCCATTTTTTTAAATGAGTGAATCACTTTTCAGTTCAAGTAAAACTGCACTTTAGCATCTTGCTTTTCTAAAGAACTAAACCGTCAATTTTTTAGCCTAAGAATTTGCATCTAATTTTTAGTCAAGGAAAGCAAATCTTCATTTACAAAACAAAGACTTCCAAGGTAATTTGAAGATTGTTGGTTGAGTACCCATCTTGGAGTCACCTCCATGTTAGAGAGGTGATATGCTGCAATGAATTTTCAAAATCTAACTGTGTTTTAAGACATGATTTAATGTAAGTTTTTGATTAAATGGCTTATGATAGATTTTAGTACAAGTGGCTGAGCTGATGGGCTTTCTAATTTGTTGCCCTGCCTCTCATGCTGTCCTAAGCTGAAATGTTGGAAACTGATTGTGGGTTACCAGCCTGGTTGACATTGCAGTCTCCCTCCACCAGTGACCCTGTAAAGCAGCAAGCACAGGAGAGTGTGCATTCATGAGCCAGAGAGCAGACTGTCACTGGGACAATGTGCTAAAGACTGGGAGGATCCAAGACAGTCTTTTCTCATCTGATAACAGTCATTGAACTGCCAAGGTGGTAAAGGTTGGACCTGTGTAAGTCCTCTGGTCCAAGCTCCCCTGATTAAAGCAGGGCCAATATGGTTCTTTATGGTTATGTCCTCTCTAGTTTTGGTATTTCCAGTGATGGAGCCTTCAGAGCTACTCCAGATATTTTATACGAGCATTCAATCATCCCCACAGTAAATTATTTTTTCCTATGTGCTGCTCTTATGTGTTTTCTTGTAACATGCCACTCTGCTGGAAGGGAAAAGGGTGATGTACACTCCCTCCCACCTGCCTTGAACATGTAGGATGTAAAAAAAGTTCTCGTAAGTGTCTTCATCTATGTTCTCTGCAGAATAGAAAAAACCTCAACAAGTGTCTGTTTTTTGTACTCTTTGATCTCAGTGCAAATGTTTCCAAGTTGAAATTAATCTCTTTTCAAAACTGGATTAATATGAATGTATGGTGGGTGTCTTTGAAGATACAAAACCAAAACAGACAGGTCTGTTTGTGTTCTCTTTTTTTTTTAGGTGTACGTTGTAGTGGGAATTGCAGCACTGGTGTGCACGGGCTTAGTAATAACCCTCATTATTCTGAAGTTTGGAAGACACTCTAAGTTTGGGATGAAAGGTAAGCAGGGTTGGTTTTACACCTTCCAGAATTGTTGGGGTTGTATAAGCTGAGACTGTAGTATGCTGAACCAGGAACATCCAGAATGGCTACATTAAATGACACCACATTTAATATTTTGATTATTCATCAGGTAAGTAATGGCAGAGGTGGATGTAGCTAGGCAGTGTAGGATTTTGGATCAAACACTTCTACTTCTATTTTCTTCTTAGGATAAATACCATTTCTTTGCCTGCTGCAGCAAAGCCCCCTGAGACAATTCCTGGAGTAAAATATTGCTCAACTCAGTGTAGGTAGAAAAAAGATAGAGGAAATGGAATTTATTCTCAAGTTTAAACCCAAGTTTGATTGATGAGAATCTATGTTGTATGTAAGAGGTAGTTTAGGCAGTACTACACTGTTCCATTAAGGTGGTGGGGAACCAAGGACAAGGGCAGAAGGTGCATTTGCAGTGGATCCTGTCATAGTAGTGTTTTCTGAGAGATGCATTTTCATGTGGTTCTTGGGGAGCATCAGCATCTGGAGACAGTTGCAAATACCCATCTCCCTGTGGAAGAGGGAAATCTCAGCCCTTCATTTATTCATTTATTTATTTTACAGCCAGATGGAGGTATGTGTAACACAATGGAGGTATGTGTAACCTGCAACCAACTCCGTTACTATATTCTTTTACTAGTATCATCAGTCTGTGTCTGATGATGTGAGTGAAATTGTATTTAAAAACAAAAAGAGAGAGATTTTGAAAATAAATTTTAAAAAACAACTTGCTGTCTTGCTGAGAGACCTAGAAGATGCTTTGCTGTGTCCTAAAGGAGATGAGCATTTTTTCTTAAGATATATAGATGAGGGTCTGTGAAGAAGATGGTAAGTAATCTTTTGGTAAACTCCTGTTAATCTCATGTTGTTCTTCTAAATTGTGCTTATGACACAGTACCACTTAGATGTATATTTTGGTAATGCTTACACGCTCTTGGTAATTGCTCCTTTCAGAGATATCTATTCTATATTTTGTGTTCCAGTATTCTATTTAGAGTAGATTTTCTGGAACAAATGTGATTTGAGCAGAACAGAGTAGTTGGTGCAGATCAACTGCTGGGATGGTAATCTTGTCTCTCACTTCCTTCCAATATGTCTCTGCTGTTTGGGGTAGCATTAGAAAAGAATAGTCATTGTGAAATATCCTGAATAGCAACATGAAGTCAGTGGGATTGAGCTGCAGAGTTTTGTCAGAAGGCTAATCTGTGACTGAACAGCTCAGCCCAAATTTTTTGTTGAAGGCTTTCTGAACTGCATTTAGAGAGCTGAAGTAGGTGGAAGCTTAATCAGGTGGAAGCTGATTGAGAGAAATGATGAAAATTTTTTGATGTTAGCTCTTTAAAGCTGAATATTTGTTAGGTTTTTCATTAAATGTTTCAACACAACATTATTAAAGAAACTAGGAAATAAACCCCACCCTGAGGGAGAATGCACTAAGTTCCATTTTGTGTTGTAGTGTTAAGTTACCTTCCAGGAAGCTACTTGTTTTACGGTATATTCAGATAGAGCTCTTCTCACAAAAACAGTGCTCTTGCCTAATCAGTAAGTTTGACCTGAGTAGTTCTTTGTTGCAAAATTGTTCATGTAGGTAATATTTTAAGGAGAATATGATTTCATGGAAATAACTATATGAAATTACAGAAAGGCTTTATACATATTGTTTATTTTATTTTTAATGGTGAAATGTCACTGGGAATTACAAATAACTCTTGAGTCTTTCATGAGAAAGAAGCAACCATTATCTGTCCCTTCAGTGGACCTCAAACTTCTCCAAAGCATATATTCACACCTTAGATTCACCATCTGCATCTATTCATAGTCCAAAGTTCCAGAAACTCTTCCTTTATCATTATCAGTATTACTAAGTTTATATTAAAACAATATTTAAAGACTTGAGATTAGATATAAATAGATATATACCCAGGTTAATAAGAAAATATTGCCTACTCTGAAAACCTGCAGTGTAAGTATATGAGAATTGACATACGAAATAAGTATGAATATGAGTAAGTATTCAGAATTGATATATGAAATAAGTAACTTGGTGTATTTGAACATGAAGAAAATAAGGTGAGCGTGATGAGAAGGTTTTTTTTTCGGTCATTATTGATCAATACATTTAAATGTGTATCTTGGAATTTGTGAATAAAAGGGTCAAGTGAGCTACCTGAGAACTCGGAGGCATTTGCAATTTAATTCAGTCACAGCAAAATTAATCCAAACAAAGAGTACAAAGAGTATGCTATAGTGGTAATTTAATATGCAGTCTCAGTAGGGAAAAGGGAAGGAGCTAAATATCCAGTTTTCCATGGAAAATATTTATAAAATGAGACTTAAAAATCCTCTCCAAAATTAATGATGATTTTTGTATTCAGAAGAAGTTACTTCCTGAGTTACGTCAGGAAAAAATGCACAAAAAGCTATGCTTTTTTCTGTTACATTCTGAGAACACAACATGGTCACTCAGACACCCTGTCATTAAAGGTCTATGCACCCTTCTTCAGCAAGCAATTTGGAAAAAACAAAGTAACCATTCAGTAATTGCAGCAGTCAAACTGTCACTAATGGTGTTTCTCATGTAACCATGTGCTTGGAAAATTGTTCCATTCAAAATCAGAAAAAAAAAAAGTGTATATAGGCTAAAGTAGCTGTGTGTCCTGTAGGAAATATCTTTATGTAAGGGATGACATTTTCATCTCATTTGGGTTCAGAGCAGGCATCTGCAGCTTCTGTAGACATTGTTTTATGCCTCCTACTTTTAAATGTCAGTTTATCGCATCTTTTACATGGGCATCATCTGCCTTCTTCGTCGACTTATGTCTTTGCTGAGTTCTTCTGTACTTAGAGAGCTCGAGCACGGTTGGAGTGTGAGACTGACAGTTTACCCCAGAAAGAGATGTGGAGCAGGCAGTTTTGAGCTATGGCTGTGTCAGAGCTGCCCATACCTGGAAGCGCTGCATGTACTGAGGCTGGCACAGAGCTCACCTTGAGGTCTTCTTTCCAGTACTGAATGGAGCAGAACAGCGTCAGGTCTATGTGTTAGAGAGCACCACTACTGGGAGTTTCCTGTTCTTTGGCAGTACTGATCAATATGTCATCATAGTCTGTTGAGGAGTTGTACAAAAATAAATTATATCTAATTTCTTATTTCTCTCTATTCATTTGGTATATCTAAGGTAAGAGAATAACTTGGGGTATGTTCATTTTACTCAGTTACCTTTCCAAATTGTAGTAATAGAGTGTTTTTAGAAGTTAGGAGGACAAACAAAGCACTCGGAAACATATTGTTTAGGATGTTCTGTATTCTGATTGAAGTTGGACTGTACTGCATGAAGCAGTTGTTTTATTTCTTGTCTTAATTCTTTTTATTCTGTCTTTCAGAGCTAGAGGAGGTAGCAGTTTCTAATGATTGACTTTGGGAACAGTATTAGTACAGAACAGATCTGTGGTCTGTGATAGAGGAGTCTTAAAATAGGGTTAGTACCAAAAACTCTCATGTCGTGCTAGACTTCAGACTTCCATAGCAAAATTCATCAGAATAATTGGTGAAATATAATGCTCTATTTTGCTGCTTGTGTACATTTTAAACACCTTCTTATACAGGACCTAGTGACAACAGCTTTGTATGAAAAGCTGCTTTTTGTTGCTTGGATCTGGAGGTGAGGTTTTTAGACTCTTGCAAGATGCTGTAGCATAAACGCATCAAAATGGTGAAAGCTTCATTTAATTTCCTAAATGTGTTTGTTAAGACTTGTGGGTTGCTCTTACGAAACACCTTGGCTTGCTTTCTTGCTTGCTTGCTGTGGGATGTGAAAATGCTTATGGTGGGAATTTACTGGAGGCTGCCAAGACAGCTCTTACTGTTTTGTGTTTATTTCTGATTCCATCTAACCAGCTTATGAAACTGAAAACTAAGAAGGGAACTGGAGTAGAGAGGACTAAGGAGTATTTTGAACTCCCTGAGAGGATTTGTGGAAGAGTAATTCTAATCCTGTTTTATTCTACTTTGCATGTTGAATTGTGATGGAAGTAACCAAATTGTTTGCAGCATAACCAGTCCAATACACAGTTTGCAGATGTTAATCATGTCACTAAGCATGAAGGGAAGTATGAAAAAAACAGATGGAAGATAAATTAGTGGATAAATTTCAAAATAGCATTATTCAGTGAAAAGGATGAAAACATTTTTTATTATATCAACTGTTCCTATTCCAGTGACAATTCCTAGCACTCCCTGCTTCCTGGGGAATCTGGAGGTGGGTAGTCATGGACAAGAGTATTATCACGGCAGCTTTACTGATAGAAATTAATGGAGTTTGTGTAGGTTTTATCAAAGTCAGAAAGGAAGGAGAAGCCAGTCTCACACAAACCAGTGTCTTCTAAGTTAGCAGATAGAAACTGACAGAAGCAGAGTGAAACATGTATGTACTTGTTCCATGTAGGATGAGATTTTTCTTCATATGTTTGTATGAAGTTTCTGTTAGTGCCTTGAGCTGCATGCAAAGATAAGGGAAAAAGAGTCTGAAATTCACATTGTATTTAGTCAATGCCAACTATCTTCTCGTGTCTGTGGGCTTCCATGTCATGCTTTGAAAGGTGCTTCTGCTTCCTCAAGCACTCTCTGAACTACTTCCTGTACCAAAACGTATGTCCTGACTATGAATTCTTCACCCCATTCAAAGACTTGCAAGTCTGTGCCAATCAAGGTACAGAAATTTACCTTTCTGTGATCAGATAATGAGATTGCGTGGTTGATCTGGGAAAGAAAACAGTGTCTCTTTTAGGACAAACACCCCCAAATACTAGTTTTCCTTAAAATTCTTTCTAGCTGCTTGTCAACTTTTTTGAGTGTAAGTTTAAAATTTGGACTGTCAATGAGAGTGCTGTTCTCTTTCATCAAGCAGATTAAAAATTAAGAACAAATCCATGTATTTTTTCCTGCAAAAATCCAAACATAAACACCGTATTTTCTCCTGCTTCTTGATAGCTCTTTCTCTCAAGTGATTTGTGTAACATATCTGTTGGGCCATGAACACCCTTGAAAACCTTCTAAATAAAAGCACTTGTTATTCCAACACTGATAGTTCAGGAATACTTCTCACTGTGTCACAGTTCACAATATTTTATTTGCTTGTAACCTCTTGTAACTTTTTGAGCTCTGTTCAAAAAGACAGTACAGAGGATGGCAGCTTGGAACTTATTTCAGTTGCAGCGTATTTCTCAGTTGTCTTACCATATTTCAATTTGGGTAAGAAACACTGTACAAAAGCATGGTAAGAGTTTCCTTACAAAGCTAAATTGTCCTTCTGACACAATGACATAACATAATGACTGACTTAAACTCTTGTTTACCGAAACAAATATATTTACATGACAAATACAATCCAGGTGAAAGTAGAATGCCTTACCATTCTGTCTGAGAGTTTTGCATACTCCTTTGACTGTTATGGAACGTGTTACTTAAGGGCTGTCAGGAAAGATCTTTCGTGTCTTACTTGTCTGTAAACATACAGCAAATGGTCATTGGTTTTTCTGTTTTAATGCATTTTCCATGACTTCAACTTGTTGCTGGAGAGGGGCTGATTGCAAGAGACTTAAAAAAACCCTCTACTTCACTCACAGTGGTGATTGAAGAATTAGGATTTTGGAGTGTTTAGATGACTCTGAGTAGTATGAAGTCTTGATCTGGGAAAAAGGAGAGTTTTTATATTTATTATTAACTCATGCATCACTTGTCTTGCTTAAGCAATTGGGTTATTGCTTATAGAGTAGGAGAAAAGTTAAATTCAGTTACAATAGAAATACTTTTTTGACTTTTAATTCTAAAACAATTACAAAATGAAAGCTTTGCATATTTATCAAGGATATGCAGTTTTACAAATATGACCGAACCTTCAAATTGGTATGCACTAAGCTTGTAGCAGTAATGGCTACAATATTGCCCTTTCAGAAAAATCATTGAAAAGATTAAGTTTATAGCTAGGAAGACATCTTCTGCTTGACTTTCAGCAAGTCACTGAAATACTGAGCTTTTTGAGATTCCACTTTTACCTATAGAAGTGATTTTGTACTGTGTTGTACCTACCCAAATGCCAATTCTGTGGGTGTCAATCCTTTAGTATCTTTAGAATGTTCCATTACTTAGTCAATGAGCAGAATATAAAAGAGGGATCAATTCATGTGAGTCAGCGTTGTAAGATCAGATGCAGAGAAAAATAAATGTGCTCAAATCTGCAGTATTTTTAGTGAGCAGACAACGTAAAGGCAATGATGATATTGCTCATCTGAACTACATGCAACAAGCTTTTTTTATTGTTTGACACTGACATTCCAGTCCCTGTAGTCATGGACCAATCATATAAATTGTCTGTCTTAGGTGCATACTTGTTAATGGGGGCTGTAATATTGTTTTACCACATGAACATTTGGAAGATAGAGTTGTTAATGCTTCTAAGTACCTTATTTTGAAGAAGAAAATTGCTATAAGTGTGTCAAAGAATGAGATCCATGAAGGTAATTTTGTGTAAACTCTTTTACAAAGATCTTAAAGTAGTTAAGTTGCCATTCTCTTGTGTTTCAGTAAAAAAAAAAAAAAAAAAAGAAAAAAAAAAGTGCACTGTTTATTGCATTGGTTTGGGTCTATGTCACCCTGTCAGAGCATACTGTTAGACATTTTTAGAATTCCATTGTTTTTATTCATATAAAATTTGCTCTCTAGGTCTCAGGTATCTGTGTTGGTCTTCTATTAGGTTTTCTGAGTCCAATCCTAAAGTGCAAGATATCATAAAAGAATATAGCTGTTTCTGTTATAGGAACTAGCAAGTTGATGATGCTTCATATTTAACACAAGATTTATGAAGACAGCTCAGATCTGAACTGGGGAATTGTAGCAGCTTCTCATGGTGCCTGAAGCTTGTGCATTGCATCTGCTTTTGCAGTGGCCTATCCCAGCATGCTCCACGCAAACATTAATGCAGCTTATTCTGCTGCCATCACAAGAAATCATGCAACCTGCCAGTGGCTTAGTAAAGCCCAGGTGCCTTAAAAGTGCAGGTTGTGAGTCAGGTGGATGGCACAGGGCCTGTTCCTGCCCAGCAGCTGTGAGTTTCAGCGATACAGATATTAAGCAAAAGGTATCACCTCTGGCACATGCAATCTTTGTGATGTGGTGTGGCAAAGGTGTTCTGGTATGCACTTACTCTGTGCTAACACAATCCCTCAGGCAGATGCTTTTGGCTCATGTCAGAGGCAGGGTGATAGATGTTTGTCTTGGTTTGAAAAGACAGGTGTCTGTTAAGGAAGACAGGAGCCTTCCTTGAAATAGAAAATTTAAACCCCCTCCCTCCAAATTATTATGATTTTTAAATTAAGGGGCTCTCAGGCAAAGATATGGGAATAGGAATAACAATTCTTTACTAGGAAATTTAAAAATACAAATGCAATAGTACAAAAAAAAAAAACCCACCAAAAAAACCCAGAAAACAAACTACTGACAGAGTCAGAATACAATGTGACACCCTGTTGGTCAGTCCTGATTAAATGGTGGCTGCAGCCCTCCTGGAGCGATAGATGTGGTTCTGTTGAAGCTGTGATCTTGTGGAAGGGTGGAGCTTTCCTCTGAAGATCCAGTGGTGGTGTAGATGGGCCTGGTTTTCCTCTGGGAATCCAGTGGAAAAGACAGCGGATCCTCTGGGAATCCAGTAGGTGTGTTCAGACAGTTCCTCAGGTCAGAGCCTGCAAGTTCTTGGAGGGACTGGAAATGCCTGTCCAGCTGCACAGCTCAGGGCCAAGTGTGTCAAATTTGAATAGTGAGAAGTTGAAAATCCTGGGAGAAGAATGAGACTGTCTTTTTCTGACAGCCAGCTGGTGTTGCCTGTGGCATCTCTGAGCTGACAGTGTGTACTCCCCTGGTGCTAAAGGAAGAAGGATTCCTTGTGTTTTCAGTCTTTATGCAATTGACCATTACCCATGCATGTTCTCTGAAAAGTGTTCCTGCTACCGTAGACATTCAGTATTAATCACAGTCACCTAGCATTTAAGTGATTAGGTTGTGAGGCCATGGTAATTTTCACAAACTTTAATTTGCTCCCAGAAGTCAGGACAATGTTTTTATTAAGTAAAACCTATGCTTCTACAAGCAGGTTCTTTGACTGGATGAAGTGTAAAGCTAGGCACTGTTCTCACTGACCACCACTGGTAGTAAAAGGATGTTCATGTGCACTGTTATGGAAACCAGCTGGACTAGGAGCAGTGATCCTTGCCATTGAGCCCATATACTCTGTGCACACCTAATTAATTCCTGTCTTTTATTATTTGCTTTTTAAGAACACAGCATAGAGCTTCTAAGGGTTTTCTAGTGCCTCTTTCAGCTCTCCTAAGTTTCAAGATCACGTAAATTTTAATTAGGTACTTCAGAGTTAGATGGTTAGGTACTCTGTCATTTTCCAACTACATCCTTTGTGGGTGACTACTGATAACCTTTTTCCTCCATTACAACCTTGAAAATGCAATCAGGATTGTGAGCAATATTATGGAAATGCTTCAACTGAGATGTGTTCTTACAGTTCAACAACTTGATTACAAATTTGTTTGCCTCAATGTGAGGAGGCAAATTAAAAAATAAAAAACTTCGGCAGCTTCGGAATTCGGTGTCTATTAGCTAGTCAAAGAGATATCTTGTTGTCTAAAACTGAAGTAGTAGCCTTGCTAAGTGGGGTGTATTTTTGAAGGGGATAAGGAATTAGGATGCACAGAATGCATCACTGGTATCTAAATATGTTGATGTGGTAGTAGTGTCCTTCATAAATTACAAAAAAAGGTCAATGAGCCAGAATGTTTTTTTAATGCTATGGCCCGTTTAACTGCTCTGCCAGTAAATGAGTGTAGATGGGAATCAGACTCATTTAGGTTGATGGAGGTCAGCATTTCTTTAGGAAGAGAAGAACTGCAGGCAGAGGTCCTGTGGTTGACTGTGTCAGCTTCCATGTACATCTGGGAAAGCAACATCGGAAACTAAATCCTCCCAGAGAACAGGTGGAACTTAATCTTGGCCTTTAGCTCCTCAATTAACCTTGGCACTGTAACACTGGATTCTGGATGAATAGGACATCTTAGAGTGATTCTAAAGCTTCTTAAACAGGGAATGAAATATGAGTGGTTTGTGGTATTACTGCTTCCAAACATGGCAGGACTTTAAAAAAGGTAACAGCGAAGAACCCCAGGTAATAAGGTCTCTTCTGAGCCTGCTCTGGACAAGATATGGACCAAGACCAATTCTTCTGTCTTAGCTACAAAAATCTTATGGAAGAGGGAGTTTAAGGAACTGAAATATCAGAGGGTGCCCTTAGCTGCACTTCAGATGCAGCTGACCCAATTGGCTGGTGTGTGTGTAAAGCACAAAAGGTGCAGCAAAAGGTATTTTGCTGGTGCCAGTAAGAAAACTGCATGATCTTAGTAGTAGATGCAACACAGGCTGTAGACTGAACCGATGAATCCTACTTACACAGACTGAAGGGTCCATGTACATTCATATATGTGGTCACGTATGTTAGTGCATTCTTATTTTGCTGTATAGCCAGTCAGCTACAGGTAGGTAAATATCTTCCTAAATGTAACTCAAATAATTTGCTGCTTCCTTTAGCAGAACTTCATGGTTTTAATTTGTCCTGTAAAGTCATAGTTTAGTTTTAAAAACCAAATACATCAATTTTTAAAATACTACATGGCTTCACTGCTTATGATGCACATTTTTTCAGAATGAGATGGTTGTTCTGGCACATTTTTTAATTTCACTAAAAGGGGTTGCTAATAATGCAGAAAGGTCTAAAAGATTATAGATCTAGGATGGAAAAATATGGAAAATAAACTTCCCTTTATTTTGCATGATTACTGCAAGCAGAGCAAACAGATTCAGTTTTCCTTTTCTGCAATATAATATTTTCTAGTTCTTTGTGTAGACCTTAATCTGTCTTACATGGCAGTACATGTCATTGGAGATTCCACATACTGGTGGAATCATCTTAACTACTACTTCATGAAGGAAATTACATTTTCTCCTTTCTGAGACAGACTGTAAGGAATTCAATAATTGTATTGTAAGCAAGTGTAGTGTGTGACAGTTTTGATTGAACAAATAGTTCTGAATTGTAAATCATGCAAAACTCTAAGCACAGAAGCTGAATGATATGTTAAAATATCAGGAAATAACTGTCATGGGTCAAGAGTAAGCGTCATGGGTCAACTTTCAGGGGCTGAGTAAGGTTTTGGGTACACACAAAGGTGACTCTAGTCAGAAGACTAATAGTCCAAGAATAAGAGTGGGTGAACATCCTGCAAATCACTCATTGACCATAATGAGAAACACAGTTAATAGTTTCAGAGGCAGATGAGATTATTTTTTTCCAGAAAAAAAAAACAACCAAAAAGCCCAAGCTTGATGTTATACAAGATGACCTGAGAAGTGATGAAGTGAGTGAGGGAGATGTGAAAATAGAGGCAAGGAAATACAGAAGAGGAGGACTTCACGTCCAAGTGAGAGGACTAGAAAAGGTGTGCAGATAGGGAATTTCTGAAGCTGTGATGAAGAAAGAGAAAAGGGTTGCTGTGTAACTAAGAGGAGGTAAGCAAAGAAGGTAAAAATCACACTGTTTTCCAATTTTGTACTGGAAGGATTGATTATATTCTGAATACAAAGAAAAGAGTGTGAAGGGTCTAAGATGGGAGTTCAGAGCTGTGTAGGAGTTGCTGGGACTGAAGATGCCATACTTGGTTTTGATGAGGAAGGTGAGATTCACTTCAGTTCTGTTGGAAGCATGACAAAAACAGGCATAATGTGATTTCTTGTCTGTCTGGGGAAAGTCCCAACCAGGCTTTGAAATGGTTCTTGATATCATGAAGAGAAAAAAAAAAAACAAAAAAATAAACCAAAAAACCAAACCCCACATAAAAAAGACCAAAAATAAAAACAAAAAACCAACAATGAGAAAGTGAATGAAGAAAGGAATGAAAGCAAAAGAAAACCCTGAGGGGAGAGGATTGAGAGGTTTGGAGAGTATCATCTCTGATTACATGAGAGAGAGGCCAGATAATGTATTGCAGAATGTAAGAGCTTTGTCAAAGTGTGGATGGTATTGGAAATATATCTTTTAAAGTGTTTTGCAAACACTGCCGACTTTGTCCAGTCACCATGACTGGGCCCAGGAGCTGCTCTGAGCTCAGTAACAGCAAAATGAAAGCTTGGTAAGGGAGCTTTTTGCTTCTCTCTAAAGTCTGCCAAACTGAAATGAAGCTCTTGCAGACAGTAGAGCTGTATGGCCATGAAGCTGGTTTGTTAGTTTGGAATTTGATACCAGAAGCTATCTGTGTTTCAAAACAATATCATAGGATCAGAGTAAGACATCTGTGTTTCTGTTTTGAGTGATGTCCTGCTGCTTAGTTCTTAATAGTGTCCTGCAGTCACCTGTTTTTCATGGTGCCCCTCACTGAATCTGCATAGTCTTGAGTTCCAACGTACCTTTTTAAGATAACCAAACAAAAAAAGGAAAGAAAAATTGAAATATATAACCTTCAAATTGGGATGCACCAAGGCCAGATCAATGTCACTAAAGATGCAGGGCCGAGAAATGTGCTTGTTTTGTCACAGGCACTATGGGATCACAAAGGTAGGAAGCTGAGATAGCAAAGCTCTGTACAGTGGCATTCAGCCACAAGATTGGATGTGAACATATCCAAGAATACAGTAACAAATGCAATCAGCAGCCAGACTTTTTTCTATTTCAATGAATACAGTGAATTTCAGTGTGTACAATATGTACAATTAAAATAATGAATGCAAAAAAATGAGGCTTCTCTCACCCACCATGTGCAAATCATTGTTCATGCAGAAGCAGCTGATTAGAACTGTGGATCAGCTGTGTAAAATTAGAAGGTTGGCTTCTTCTGGCATGGTGTTGGGTGCTGTAGGGTTCATCCATCAGTGAGACATATCTCTTTGCCCTAGACTTATTGCTTTTTCAGCACCACAAACACCACTGATGGAAATAGGAGCCACCTGTCAGTGCAAAATCAGCACTCTGATGGACTCTACAGATAGCAGATTTGTAACATGCATAGAATGGAAAAATTTTGCCCTTGGTCTCTAAATGACTTTATACATAGGATTATATGGAGAACATTGCAAATTATTGCAAGCACTGTCTGACCTGCAGTTAGGTGGATGTAGTAGTTATAGCTAAGATTGTAAACTTTTTTTATGGAGATATATTCCACTGCCTTTTATTATTTCTCCTTGACTTTGTATAAAAACTGCCATGGGGCTGAACACAGCCATGTAACCAAAGTGGGAAGGTTTTTAATTTGAAATCTAATGGGAATGAGATATTTAATAATAGTGTTTTGATTTGGAATATTATTTTTCTGGTTTTATCAGAAAGAATTAATTCACAGGTGTTACAGACCCTTGGATATGGCATTTAGATATTGCCAGTTTATGGCATTGTAACACCTCATCATTCATTACTTGAATCTTTTGGAACAGACAGAGCTAGAGCACAATTGTAAACTGAACAAAAACATTGTGAATGATTCTTCTCTTTCTGTGTAGCACCATGTAATTCCTGTTGTAAAGCTCTTTGCTGAATTTACTCTTTGGTCATACACGAGTTTTGTGCAAGCATTGAAGGTGCATTTATTTCTGGCTTTGCTAGAGTAACGTTTGTGCGTTGTCCTTTGCAAGTTGTACTCATCTCTTTCCCTTTTACCTAATGAGTGTCTGTATCATTGTATAGCTCACTGTTTCTTACTTTTGCTTTTTCAATTTTTTTTTACTTTTTTTTTGCTAGAATACAAAAATGTATATTTCCATGGTGTGAGCAGATGTGTTGCATTTTGGAGTTCAGAGCTAAAGGGAAATCTCCTTCTGAATGCAATTATTCCAGTACAGAATTTTTAATCCTCTATATACTTGGCATAAGATAATGGTTGACGTATTATCTCATGATATTATTTCTGTAATTATTAAATAAAGAAGCTGCAGTGTTACTGTGGTGAGTTTTTATATCCTATTAATGTAGAAGGCAACCGAATCTATTTCCAGTAGTAGCAACTCCTACCTTTGTCAATGTTACCATATTATCCTTGGTAAAGGTGGCATTTCTACTTGCTAAACAGTGAAAGTATTGGTAATTAAATAGGCAGTTAAAGGGAAACTAATCATGTGGAAGTTTTTTGAAAGTAACCAATTTCTCTCACATGGGAACTCATTGTCTTGGACAACACTGTACTCCTTCGTGCTGACACAGCCTGTATACTTTTGCTAGTGCACTGCTGAGTGACAGTGAAGACAGGAGTCATCACATTTATTCCTTCTTGCAGTGGATGGTGAACAGGAAAATCATTTCATATTTGCATCCTGCTGGTTTTTGATGGGCTGTGTCTCTTTAAGAGGAAATGCCTTCAGTCAATGATCATTTGGCTGTTGGAAGTTTTTGTTTAAGCTCACTTGGTTTGAATGCATTTAAAAAGAAATCTTGGCTTAATAGTTTCCCATTTTTAACATGGTTGATTTGTTTAATAAAGGTATCAGAAAAGTAGTTTTATAAACTAAGTTATGACTTCTGTGTAGAAGTACATTAATAGGGAATGATTTTCTTTAGGACTGCTGGATGAACCAAGAGCAAAGGAGGATGCTTTGTGTTACAGTAAATAACAGTGAGGCTGGACCTACTGAAGTAAAGCAGTTGGATACAATTTGTAGGAAAAGAGGTTGTAGAAGAGTAACTAAGGAATATATTGAGGAGGGAAAGCTCAGTAAGAAGGAGGATGAATAAAATTTATGATAAATAAGGAGGAAATAATCACACACCTTCCTATGTTTTGTCTAATGGTAGGCTTTTTCCTCCCCATTTACTTCTCTCTATCTGTTTAGTCCTAATCAATACAAAACAGCAGTTATTTGAATTTTTCCTGCCACATAGATTATAACTCATTATATAATATTATTTTATTTCATTAAATAAAGAGCTTTTCTTTAAAAATCAACAACCTAAACATCTCCTTTTTTAGGGCCAAGTTCCTCATAGAAAATATGCTCAAAGCTCTTTCAGTCCTAGGAATTATCAAAACATTGGAAAGTCACATTCTGCCTCAGTGGTACAAACAAAAACATAGTAGTAGCACAGGCAATTAATAGCATCTTTTACTCATTTTCCGTAATTAACATGAGTAAACATACACACACACACACATACATATATATATGTGTGTGTATTTAAAAGTATATGTAACACGTTGTTAAGTATTACACAGTCTGACATACACAAAACAGAGTAGTTATCTAGAGGTTGTACTCATGTTATCTTGAATGAATTTATAATTTCTTTTCTTGTATAGATTGCATGTGGGCTAGTTTTGAGGAAGCCAAAAGAAAAATGCACATGGATATGTAAAAAACTGGAGCTAGGTCCTTGCTGTGGGAGCTTATTAATGATTCAGAATGGTTGGTTTCAGTTTCCCTCCTTCCTTTCACAAGGCAGAATCCAATCAATAGTTTTCTTTCAAGGTCAGAACTGCTGCTTGGTGTGTGTCCTTCTTACAACCCTTGTCCAGTCATAGGTGTGTTTTGGAAGATTTAATTACTATTTTATTCAAGATTGTCATCAATAACTCTTAGCTTAGTTGGACTCAGAAAGTCACATTATTACAGGAGAGGGCTCTGCTCTGATCCAGCCACAAGGGTGCTGTTACTGTGAGCAGCGTCATATCGGGCATGAAAGGGGCTTTTCCCCTGCCATCCTATCCCCAGTAATTCTGTGGTTACATTATGGACAGGAAAGCTGTGAAGCAGTGTTATATATAAATTATTTGATTTTGCAAGATTTATAAAATAGAGTTGAATTTGAGAAAATTTTCTGTCTTTGCGAGGGAAAGGTTGTTTCCATTGTATAGGCAATAATACTTCTTTATGTGTTTTAGTAGTTTGTTTTCCAGAGGTGCTAGTGAGATACATATTTTAAGAAATATTAATATGGTTTTTGTCTGCTTTTTTCTAGATCTTTGATGCATTTTTTCCTTTTTTTAGAATTAAGTTCAGTATAGGCTAAGTAAACATGTTACATGCTCATTAATTAACCTTACTTCCTGAAGTTATATTGTAAATCCTAACAGGAGTACCAGATCCAGTATTTTAATTGCAGGAAAGGAAACAATGCTCCTTCAATGGCAGTAGAAATATTTGTTACTGTAAAATATCTTTCCTGTTTTGAGAAATATCTAAACAGACAGAAATACAGAAAAATATTTTAATATCTTTTGTTTAGAATTCTGTTAGAGAATTCTCTCAGCCAAGCATTTTCTTTCTGAACAAGCTGCCAAAATAGAGATTTGATGCTTTGTCAAGAAGCAAGCAAGGCTGTGTATTGTTCTTTAATTGCTTTAGAATTCCCAAAGACATCATAATGCATTACAGTGTCTGCTTTTTGAAAATTAAATTCTGTGATTTTAAAGTGATATTTAAGATCTGTTAACTTGAGCAGAATAAACTGAATGTATTTTCAAGAACTAAAAAGTTTGGTCTAGTATAATTTTTTGTGTCAGCTGAAAAACAATAAATAACATTCAGGCCATCATTTTTTCCTTCTCCTGCCTGTTGGGAAAATCTGGAGATGATAAAGGTCAGAAGTCATGACAGAGTTCAGAATTATCATAATAATTCCGGGAGCAAGATTCTGGAGCTCAGCTTTATTATAGAATATTATGAAATTAATCACACATGTTGAACATGATGGTTCGAATTTGCTGTTTGTCATACTCCTGAACCAGTCAAAGAATGTCCACAGTTCACTTTGCTCATTCTACTGACATAATATTTAATATGGCCTAAACCAATTCTTTATATATTCTATTGATTTTATGGTGTTCATAAAATGCTAGTAATAGAAAATCTATTTCTATTGCTGGTATTTTTTTATGTTAATGTAATTTGCAAGGAAAAAATCTGCAGTGACTCATATGAAATATGTTGGAGGGAGTTTGTATGTACATATATATATAAATGTGCAGTTACACAAATTTTCAAGCAGTATAATTTAAATAGATTATTTAAATTGAGCCTTGCCATTTGGCTGGGATTTGCTTTTATGTATTTTTTATTTTTAGGTGTTTGTCCCTACATTGAATTAATAATCAATTTCCAGGTCTGTTGGCTACAGACCTGCTGCCTTTGCATGTGAAGTTATCTTTTTTCATGTTACAAAGAATACTCAGCATTGAATTTGCAATTCTTCTGTCCACATTTATGTGATGCCACATGCTGAGGTACCTTGGAGAAGAACAGAGGGAGATGTGGATACCTGTTGTATGGCTGCATGGGTACCTCCTGCCTTCAGCAAGGGAACACCAGGGTCTCTGTCACAACAGAGGGACACTTGCAGAAGCTTTAGGCAGCACAAGTTGGTTATGGGTTAATTTCAGAACTCAGCGTGAGGTGTAGCACCAAGTGCTGAACAAGCTGTTTCAATGTTAAGTAGTAAGGGGTTTGCCTCTATGTGATACCCATCAAAAGCAAAAGTCCAGGGCAAAACCATAAACACCAAGTAAAAAAAATGCTGCATGCAGTATGATCAAGCCTTGATTCTGACTTTTGTGCAGACTATTAGTACCACAATTTTGTATTTGTGGGCCAAGAATATACACCAAGAAGAATTTGGCCAGTGACTGAAGAATATCTCCTTGCTGTTTATCATAAAGCATGATCCTGCAATTTTTAATATTTTTAAGTGATGTGTGCTTCTATAGCTCTAAAACACATGTGCAAGTTATGTCTGGTAGAATCTAGTCCAAAAAATATTCAATAATGATAGTCTTTCTCATGTTATAGATGGTTATGGGTGAAAAATGTGAAATGAGAACAGCTAAAAGTATCACAATGGATGTTTTCTCTCCTGCAGTGTAGAAAGCAAAAGCAATTGAGGAAAAAATATAAATTTAAAAATGAGTAGCATCGGCAATTGCAAAACCAAATCATTGACATTAATTGCATTAATGGTAATGCATTCCAT
Organism: Chloebia gouldiae; assembly: GCA_003676055.1. Lineage (NCBI taxonomy): Eukaryota > Metazoa > Chordata > Aves > Passeriformes > Passeridae > Chloebia > Chloebia gouldiae. The sequence continues at coordinate 13,813,731 of QUSF01000011.1, forward strand.
TCCAGTTCATGGTGAAGTAAAAGGAGTTGGTCTGGTAGATCAAATATGGCTTTCATTGCAAGACTGCGACAATGAAGGTGAGATAATAAAGCTATTCAGACTAACCTGTAAAGAATGTTATTATTAAACATACGTGATTAATTATTTATTCTTAGAACAGATGTCACTATAAAATACTACATATTCAGTTATTTTTTCAGGATGTATGTATCCTGTTATGTATATTTGTGTATACATGGATACATATGTTTTTGGTTGAAAAAATATACATGTAGTTAAAATTGTAAATAATAACGATGCATATGATATTCTCTGGAAAATTAATGTTAGGGCTTTGAACAGAATTTGAAAGGGATTTTTCTTTCTATTGAAATATTTGAAAAAGTTGAATGGTCTAAATAACCATGTGAAAACATAAGTTGCTGTCTTGGTTTGCTCATTACAAATTCATTGTGAAGCAACTGTTATGAATCCAATGGTGTAAGCAAACCTAGCTGTGTATCCAGGGAGAGGTTGCAAACCTTGTGTTTCGACTTAGGCTTGTGTGTGGTTTGGGTGGGGTTTCTTAAAGTTTTTTAACATCTTTTCAATCAACATCTTATTTTCCAGTCCAGGCAAGAGTAAAATCACAAAAGCTCTCCAGTACCTTTAATGCATTTTTCTGACAGAATGTCAAAAATTGCTTTATGTTCCATCAATAGTAATTTATGGCAACACGCCTAAATAATTAGCATTGGCCAAATGCCAGACATCTGGGCCCTACACTAACAAATACTACAAAGTACAATAATTTTGAAAATGATAAATTCAGTTGCAATAATAGCATGCGTCTCACATAACTGACTCACCTCTTCCAATTAACTTCACATAATCAGAAATAACTTAGTTCTGTATTATCTCTTAAGTGGTCTCTCTGGACAGTAGTCACGGTGTGTGGTTTGCACATACTGTATAATTTGACTTGGTTCTGGGGCAATGCACAGCAGTCTTTGAGGTTACCAGTGTGCCATCAAAGCCAATGGGATGAGGGTATGTTCTCTGGCCCGTAGGGAAAGGCATAAATTGCTCCCACAGGTTTAAAACTCTCTTCTCCCTTATTCCTCAAATAGGATGATGGCCCTATAAGTACTTGAAAAAAATTTTTGGCACATGCTCTCTTTTGAAATTTACTGGAACATTTTACAGGACAGTGCTGTTTGTCTTAGGTTAAAATAGTCAACTTACTTAAATATAGATAAAATAATTGTGGATAAAAGAAAAGAAGATATATGCCTGCATATTTTTATTTACTGACAATTATGTGCTCTGAACCTCTTTGTCCTTGAAGTCTTTACCTTAGCACATGGGCCTGGAAGCAAGTAGTCTTGCACATACATTTACACCAGAGAGATTTTGCCTTGTTAATTACTGTTTGGATCTTGTTTTATGTCTGTTCCACATTGTCTTGTGTGTCTCAATTCACAAGATTAGTCAGGTATGAAAGGGTCATTGAAACTATAGTTTGCAGTACCCTTGCTCCATGTAAGTCTTGAGTTTATTTTTTGGGAGGAGGCTGGAGACATGGGGATGAGATGGGAACCATATCTTATGAAAGAAAGGCAGGTGTTAGCAATGTGGCTGATTCTTTGTGCAGTGGCTGTAGCAGAAGTGGAGAAAATCACCTTGGCCAACACTGGCAACATCATGGCCAAAGCATTGCCAGGTTCCATGTACTCCTGACCTGCAGCTGTTGCAGGCTGGAACCTGTTTAGTTTCTGGAGCCCAAAAGTAGGCCTACTGTTTGCTGAACCCAAGAAGAGTCAGATGCATTGGTATACCTATTTATTGATAGAAAAGTCAATCTGATTGTGAAGACTGAGGACTCTGTTTTTCTAAAATGGCACCTTTAGGGGAATTGTCACCAAGGAAAGCATAAATCTCTCTTCTTTCAGATGAAATATTGCTTATTTCAAATGCATTTCAAGCATTTTGTTAACCTTAATACATTTACAAGATGATTCTTTGTGTAGAAAGAGGGAAATTCAGAAGGCTCACCTCAGCAATGCTACAGTGATAACTGAGCAATAGAAATACTCTTTTCCTGGTTCTCTCTCTACAAAATTATATGACAGTAATATGCTGGAGAGATTTTTTTACTTGACCTGGTAACAGGACAGGAGTTTGTTTAACTTGCACAAAAATGGAAACGATATTTCTATTTCTGTTTAAACACCTTGGAAATTTCTGTTCCTAGTGTGTCAGTGGTAGCTGGCACTCTTGGGCAGATAAAGAGTATTCAGACAGAAATCTGAAGTCATTTAACATATCCTGCATGCCAGATGCAGATGTAAACCCATGCACTCCACTTGCAGGAATACACTTTCAAATAAGAGAACAGTCTTATTCACTGATTTGCTAACTGCATGCTCCAACAGCTATGGCAATTACACATGGTATCTACTATAGATTCATGTCTCATTTATTTGATGTTAGCTAAATTTATAATTACATAGTATGACTTAGTAATATTGTTTACTTTTACTATAAAGTGCCTGGGTCTACAGGTGGGATTTTTTGGCTGTAATATAGGTGTAATTAGCACATTAAATGTATGTGATTTGTTGCATCAAAATACAAAGAGTGGAAACTTCCCTTTTCTCAAGACCACTTTCCTTCCCCTTTTCTCGGTGTATCCTGTGAAGAGTACTTCTTTGAACGGAGAACTATTTTGTGTCCATGTAAAACAGAGAACAGAGTAAAGCAAACCAAGACTAGACTGGAGTAAGTGCACATTGTTTTCACAATGGCTCTAAGTAGATGGGATTTGGAACATTCAAATTGCTTCAATTAGTAGTGTTTTGAGCAGTATTTTTCCTTACAAGTATTCTCCATCTTCTGCACTGGGGAGGGATTCCAATATACTGTAATATCCTGGGAGAAAGAAAAGTTTATGGAGCCTTGAAATAGGTGCAGTACCTGAATGCACATTCTTCAAACTGCCTACAAATGTGTGCAAAACTTCAAGATGACTTTTCAGGAATGTAAAACCAGACCTTGAGGTTCAGGAGGAAACATCTCGTGCCTCATACTTCACCACCCTCAAAGGCCATGTGTTATTGCAGACAAGGACTACTTTAGTTAATGTTCAGTTGATGGCAACTCGAAGGCTGTCTCTTTCCCATTCTGTGACATTGGATTTGTTGTAAGAGATAACCAGCGATATTTTTTCACTCTTTTGTCTTTTTTCCTGGTGAAAGCCACTGATGACTGGCCACCAACTGAATATAACTTCACTCACCAACCCTCTCTGGGCCCAGCTATCCAGATGATTTTTAACCCTGAGAACCATGTGCTCATCCAAGCCATGAGCAGTCAGTTTCTCCAGGAGAGTGCTGTGGGAAATGCTTTTAAAGGCTTGACTAAAGTACAGGCAGACAACATCCACAGCCCTTCCTTCATCCACTAAGTGTGTTACCTTGTCACAGACATAGACCAGGTTTGTCAATCAGAACCAACATCCCATAAACACATGCTGTGTGGGCCTGATCTCCTATGGTACCTACATCTTAAGTTTTCAATCAAGAGAGAAGCTGTGGGGTGAAATATTTGAGGCAAGATTGTATCAAAATGGGGAAGTGATCTCTGGTCCTGGACTTACAAGTCAGGAGAAGATGGAGGAAGAAGAGATGCACAGAATTCATGTAGTTTATCTTCATGGAGCATAATATTAATGGGATTAAGTGGAATTTGGGTCTTGTTTGTTTGCTGTCAGTCCACTATCTTGATCGTTGACCACAATCAAGATAATGATGAGTTTTTTTAAGGAAAATTGTTTATTGCCATGTGGAAATACTTAGTACTTATTAATAGTGACTGTAAAGGAAGGCAGTTGTTGTTTTGCTAGAGGCACTGAATGATTATGAGATGCATCTTTTGAGAATTGGCAGATTTCACAGACACGAGGTAAAATTTCATAGCAAGGAAGATGGAGAATTGCTCAATAACAGCTGTGAGGATGGTAATTGATCAAAGATGTTAATATTATTGTAAGGGAACAGTAAGCAAAATAATCCTATTATAAATTAATATATGTGAAACAGTTCCATAAGTCCTATTGTACTGTAACAAGCAATATTATTTCCCTAATTTGTACATAAAAACGCTCTTGCCAGGTCTTGCTAAAAGGTCATATATTGAAAATACAGAATATTTGCAATTACTCAAGATAACTGGATGGTAGCATTGCCTTCAATATTTGGGTAGAGACAGAATGGTTTCAAAATTGACAGTGATTCTCTTTTTCAAAGGGGCAAGACATAATTATGCTGTGTCCTTCAAGTGCTCTGATATTTCTTGTGGCTATAAACTGATGCTTGTCAAAATTGTAGCTGTGTAGTAGCATTTCTGTATTTTACATGCATACCAATGAGTGCATTTAAACACAAATTCTAGGGATGTCATAAGGTAAAAGGCCTTCTTTCCTAAGAGCTTTGACTTTTCAAGTACTTGCAGGAAGCTTTGAGAAAGCATCCCTTGATTTATTGATTGATCTCTCAGGCATACAGTGTCATGCAAATGAAGTGTAAAATAACTCTAGATATCCATTTCTTAAAATGCGTGTGCAAATAATAATTGCTACACTCTTTCCTGTGAGTTGAGTTTCTACTAATACACATTTTCTATGGTTCTGTGGGGAGGTATTGTTAATGCCGTGTTCTGTTTCAGTTTCTGAGCAGTTGCTTATTCACACTCTCTCTTTTTTCCTTTAACTGTCCCTGAATTAGAAGCTCTGTAAAATATATGTACTGGCTGTCCCTGAGCAATGCTGGTTTGAGCTTCAGCTCTTAATGTCCTTGACTCACTAATCAATAGAAAGCAAAACAACTACAGCATGAGCAGTAGTACTGTAAAAGGAAACTTCTGTTGGATGTTGCGCTAGAAGTCATGAGGGTAATGACTCTTACTGAGAAACATACAATATTTTCTCCTTCAAGAGTGCAGAGCACAAATGTTTTCTTTTCTGCTGCCTGCTTGGAAAATGAGCATCATATCCAATGCATCATATTGGGAAATATGCTAAAGAAAAGCAGATTAAGACATTAAATGATCCTTGTTAATGGTGTAGAGAACTGTTAACCCAAAATATTTTTGGCCTCTAAAATGTTGGGTATAAAGGTCCAGTTTTACCATCTCTTAGTTCTAACTTCTTTTTCACTGAGAACTGCTTTATGAGGTTCTATACCTAAGTACGTATAATTCTGTTTGACCTCCATTCTCATTTCATTAACTTTTAGACTAATGAAACAAGCAATTAAATAGTTTGAACACTGGCTGTAATACTGACGTGGGTGACTACAATTTTATTATGCTTACTTGGAAATCTAATACAGGTAGAAGCATCCATAAAACTACAAGCTTATGCATCCTTATCTATGGAGCATAAATTTAGACATTAGAGGAAGAGGCAGTTTTAGTGGAAATCTTTATGAGATACTGTATATTTTGAAGAAACTTTTTTAGCTTTGGGTTACTGTAAATAGTCTGAGTTTAATATGATTGTCTGCTGTCTTCCTGTTGTAAGTAATTGGAGTATATAAGAGGGTCAAAACTCTTTATCGTGATGTATAATTTCATGTGTCAGGCTATTTAGTATCTTCTGGTCCTAGTTTTCCCATTTACTAAGTAAATTCAGTTACAGGAAAATTGGATCAAAAAATAGAGACTAATTCAGATACAGAATTTTCTGTGAATCCCTGGCTTCTGATAAGTTGATTTGTTTGTCTTCTATACATGCTTTTATCCTTAGGTTAAAAAAGTAATCTTTATGCTTGTCATTAGAGCTCTTAACTATATGAATTAAAAATATGGTCTTAGTACTTAATGAAGTAAAAACTATTTTTAGATGAAATAAAAAAATTGTAGTGAATACTTATGTTTTTGTACTTTCAAACAAAAGGTATTTTGTTTAAAAGCACAAAAACTTAAGTATTTGAGCCTGGTGCATGTAAAATCTGCAAAATCCTAAGAAAATATGCATATTTCTTCAGATAATTTTATCTTCTGTTGCTGTGTAGGCATTTCTCTATAAAACAAGACATGATTCTTCCTTGTGCAACAAAAATCCGGCAGAAGCTGTCCAGGAACCTCTTGCTTTCCAACTAAAATTAGGTGACATTTTGTCCTGATTTTGCCACAGTATTAGCCAGCACTGCTCTTTGAAGCAATGGCTCAGATCCAAGAAGCAAATAAAACTAGGAATAAATGGTTTCATTTTTTTTTTTTTCTTGAAATGAGAAACTGACAAATTTTATAAGATTACTCTTTTTGGTAATGCAACTGTGTCTTACCTTTGCCTTCCTCCCTTCCAGTCATCAGCTTGAACTTTCTCCATATAAATCACAGTTCATGTAAAAAGAATGAAGAGATGCATGCCATGCATGCTCAAATTACTCCACACTAGAAAAAGTAAAATGTACATTGATTTTTGATTCAAATGCTTTGTTTAGATCAATGCCATAAACAATATTCTGAATAAAACTTATGCAAACATAATGCAATATTAGAATAAATGTTTTGCACTTGATGAAGAGCGAATATGGAATGAGACTTAACGTCATAGACAGTTTCAGTTCAGCACATCATTTGCTTGTACTTGCCCTTGAATGATTTGATTTAGATACATAGTCTCCAAATTTATGCAACTCATATGATAGGACATAATTGGCAAGTGGGATGTGAGTATACAAAACTTAGTTTTGTATTTTGTATTCAGTTAAGTCATCATTATGGGAAACTTTCATTTATTCTGACAGAGTGTAGGTCAGGTTGGTAATGACCAAGAAAGTCTGACTTCAGACCTCCAGTTTATTACAACCCAGTGAAATACAGTATTTCAAATCCTGTTGGTGCAAGAAGGATTTTAGGCAGCTAAAGTTTAGCATCTTGCTTTGTGAAGAAATTTCAGAAGATGACCATCATCTAACATTTTCCTTCCTGAATGACTTAAGTGGTGACTTGTAGGGAACATAACCAGTGAGAAGAAATGTGACTGAGATTTTTGGTATAGGTAGAAACTGAGTCTGTGAATGTGTGACTGTCTCAAGAACAGTCATTTTATCAAATACATGAATTAGATGTTATGATGCATATGATGTTATGATGCCATTGATGGCTAAGTTTTTTTTGTTGTGTGCTGGTTGAAGATGGCAAAAAATTGGCTTTGTTACATTTTAAAAGGATCATGTTTAAAGGCTCTTCTTTCAAAATCAGTGCAGTAGGTATAAAGGTAGGGGGTTTGTTATTATACTTTTCCTTTCATGCTTTCCTCTCTAATGAATCGAAAAGCTGTGAACAGTAGTTGGTGACATTTTAGCCAGCTCTCAATCAGAGTAAACTCTCAGAACAGTACAGATCACCCTGTATCTGAGATACAAGTCTGCAAAACTCATGTGATAGTCAACTGTGGTATTTCTAGAAAGTAGGATTAAAAAAAAGTGCTCACTGGTGGCTCAACTGGATCCTTATTAATAATATAATTCAAACTACTCTTTCTATTAAGCAGTTAGGCTTAAATTTGATGTTCCCAAAATAGTGTACTCCAGATTCTTTATGATGTTTGTTTAAAGACTAGTAATTAATTCAGTGCTGATTTCAAAGCTTTTTGAATGAAGAGCTGCTATTGGAAATAAAGTTATCACATTTTAAACTACTTATTATTTTCTTTACTGTCTTGGACAAATTTGCATTTCAGAGAGACAGATACATAATGTTCCTTTAAAGGATGAATGAAGTTCTGTCATTCCTTGTTCAGGGAAGATGAATAGCTTTTTTCTGTCTTCCACTTTCATTTTGACGTTCTTTTATTTTTATTCTTTAATGTACTTTCCTCTACAAGTCTGAGTGGCAGCTTATATAACAGCAGTGTACTTTTAAAACTAATATTAAACTCAGAATCTAGCACCTCAGCAGAAACTCAAGCCAAAATCAAGCTTTGTCTCAACCTGCTTAACTGACTCCATGTGAACTCTGAGAAGTCAAATGGGAAGCTGGCAGTTAGAACACAAGAAATAATTTCCTAAATATCTACTGCCTATAATATTTTGCCTTTCTTACCTCAGTGTCTCCAAATAGTCATAGATCCAGTGTACAAATGGAGTTTTGTTTTTTAAAGCACTTCTCTTCAGTTTCTGCACCTTTATATTTGTCCTGTATCCTTGCCCCCTTGTCCTCCTCCACCTCACTCCCCACAATTATTTTGTATTCATATATCTTTTTCTTTTCTATGTACTCTACCTGGTTTCTGTCTATGTTTTAATGGTTAAAATTAATAGACTCTTGTCTTTTTTTTTCACCTTTCTCTTTCTTTACTTTTTTCCTTTCTTCCTTTTTTTTTTTTTTTGATTCCTTTCTGTTAATAATTTTTTTGTTTAGAAGATGTTTTTATTGTGATGAATTTTTCTGCCCTCAGTAGGAATTGCAAGATTCTCTTCACCTTTTGGACTTCTTGACTCCTGTAGACTGTTCAGTCATAGGTCTGAGGTTTCTCCCATAATTGTTTTTTTTAAATGCCAGTGTTGGCTACCAGGGTTACTAAAATACACTAAAATGCAACTAAGAATATAGAATAATAGAATCACTTCAGTTGAAAAATATCTTTAAGATCATCAAGTCCAATCATTAACTTAACACTACCAAGCCCACCACTAAACTATCTCCCTAAGCATCTCTGGTGGTTTACAAGAACCCATCAGCTTGCCTTCCTTAAAATAATAGTACCACATTCCTCCTATCTCTGCCTTCCCATCATGTGAAGTTTGCAGGAATTGTAAGCAGACCTGGTTTGTACCTGTGTTTTGCCTGTGTCCTGTACACTAAATATTAGTTCATTAGTTGACAATTTCTCTACTTAAAATTCAGAGGTGTCTTAACACAAAACAATATGATTTCACTGTGACTGTAGAAGACCAGGTAAGGAATAATATAAAAGTCAAAAAACTTTTCCCTTGCAATGATTTGCTCTGGTGTTAAAAGTGTGGTATAAATGTGTGTTTTTATATAAATACATGTATGTGTCCTTTGTCTTAAGTTGCCAAGAACATATGCAATTTCCCATATTTAAGAAAGTAAAATTCCAGGAGAGGTCTGAATGACTTAGGTAATTCAAGAGGAAAATAGCACCCATGGAGTAGACTTAATTGTAGACTACTAAAAACCCTGATGATATTTCTCCTTTTCTAACCTATAACTAATAAACTTCCTTCAGATAATTGCTTACTGTTCTGAAATTAGGCTTTCTTCAACTGATACTCTATTTTTGTCTGTGAATCAGCAGATTCCTTTGGGGTTTTTTGGCTCCTTACACGAGACCTTAATAACTGTTTCAAAGAAAAGGCATTTTGCCACACACTTTTGGAAATGTGGGATTGTACAAAGCTACCAAATTCAGCATCTGTATGCGTGATTACCTACTTCCAGGGTAGAAACAAACAAGAAAACACAATGCACATGAATTAGTCATTGCTACTGACAGTGAAATTTAACGTCCCTTGAAGCTGGTAGTGTAAGTCCCATTCATTGAAAGCAAATAAAGATTTGTCTCTGAATTGTTTAGATTTCTGTGGAATATGGGTAAGCTTTCAGTCTTCACAAACACTGAGTACTTATTAAAACAAGATTAAAAAGCCCACAAAACAAGACAAAAGCTACTACTGAAGTTTACATTTGCTGACTAATAGTAAAATTCTTACATGTGTTTTTTTCAAATGTCATTAGAACAAGTAATGGTGGCTGTCAACAGCGATGTACATAATAACTCAACCGCATCAGATAACAACAGACTGGGTAAGGCAATGCTGTTCTAGGAAGTATTTGTGCCATAAAGTCCACTAGTTTAATTCCACAAAGGACCTTATGTAGCTTTAAAAAAAAATTCTCAGCCAGTCAGGTAAGTTTTGGGAGATAGATTTTTACTTCATCTCATAGCAGAACACATCCTGGGGATTTTTATGTATTTCAGTGTGCCATCATATTAGTTGTTAATTTTTAAGTTCCTCTTGATATTTAAATACTATTAATTTCAAGATAATTGACTAATATTTCCCCCAGCTCCACTTTTTTTCTGCCATTACAGAGGCAGTTGATGCCACTAAAGGCAGCAGCCTGCTCAGACCTTTTGGATGATGTGCACAGAGTTAAGGAAAGTTAGAGAGGATCCTGGTACTTAGTTAGAGTAAATCTGTGGCATAGTGGGATACCCTACAATAATTGGTGTACCAAAGACAGAACTTGATTGTGCACATTGGGCTGTTCACCATAAACCTTGGCACAAGGCAGAGCACCTGGCTGAGGTTTTTCTGACCCATGCATAGCACAGTCCCTGGTTGCAGAATTCTAGACTTACTGCATTACAGCTCAATCTGAGTATATTGATATGTTAAAGAAAAATAAATAGTACATGTTATACATTTTTATTTAACAAGTAAAATCTTTAGCCACAAGATAGAGGCAATGCCATCATTTTCATAAATTAATGTATAGTTTTTTTGTAATATGTATGCTTTAAATGCTTTTTATATGTATGCGTTTGATTGTCATGTATTCATTTCTGTTTAGTCTTTTGTATTGATTTTTCTTTGACTTTTTCTTTTTTTAAGCATGATTTCTCACACTTTATTTTGTTTTTTTTTAGGTTTTGTTTTATTTCATAAGATCCCACTGGATGGGTAAATGAATGAAATAAGGAAAAGATGAGAGAGGGGCTGTTGAGCTTGTGGAATCTATGTGCTGCACTGTAGGGAGTGGACAGTGTTCTTGCCCAGTGAAATTCCACCTCCCTTGGATTTCTGTTTTAAACATTGGTTATGTTTTGAGAACCATAGAAGTACATTAAAATCAGTAGCTGTTTTTCCAAGAGCAGGGAAAGGTGAAGCCCTGAGGCAGCTAAAAAACTCAAGAAATTCCAGAAATAAGCTACCACACTCTTTCCTATTGCCTTGTCCTCACTGTGTCTTCCAAAATGACATAGAAATAAAATTATATTGTTTCCTCTGTCAATTTTTTTTCTGTTAGAACTTAACTGGAAAGATGTTGTTTTTATAAATAATATTTATCAAAGGTGAACTGCAAAGCTGCTTTTATTTTATTGAATGAATGCCTCTGCAAAATTTCTTCAATGCTTAGTTTGAGTGTGTGTGCAGGCTCACTGATTTCTGTGGAAATGCTCACATCCTTAAATTTAAGTTTTTGTATATTTGCAGGATATGGTCTTAACTCCTGAAGCAGTAAATTGCAGAGCTGGCCCTGCAAATCTTATTATGTATGTAGTTCCACTGACTTTACCAGGAAGATGGGGAGTCTGAGCTATATACAGAAAGGTGGCAATACTGTTTGGTGTGTTTGGGTATTGAACCAGTGCCATCACTTAGACATTTGGTTAGGTTGTGCTTACTTGAGGTAGTCCCTATGTTTGAATAAGCACACAAATCTGTAGTAGGCCAGAATGCTGATTCTGAGCCAAGAGCAAGAATAGCAATGGTATGTGGCTGGTCCTTCAGATGTAGACTTAGAGGCTTGTTTAACTGTCCATATTTAACTGTGAAGTATGCTTCAGAATGTGCTTCACTATACTGCAAAAAAGAGTCTACTGTAACAACTAAAGCTAGATGAAGGCATGAGGATATTTCAAGAGCAGGACTGCATTTAGATATAGTACTAGAAATTAATTTTCATTTGATTTATGTATCAAATCCTGAGGGTCTACTTTGATCTTTTCCATTTAGGGAATTTTCAGAAGTATGAAGTTTCAGGTTTTTTTTTAACTGAGCGTTAGCTACAAAGACTAGTAGTGAAAGACTGAGGTAGATGGTTATGTTTCTGTGTATTCTGTTTAAATTTTTGAGATATGATTTGAATTTAATTCCTTACAACTATGTTCAGTAAAAAAAAAAAAAGAGATGGTATTATATTGTCCCTAAGGTATTTGCTTTTCATTGTTACCTGCTTTTAATTTCAGCCATTTTCACTCTTCCATTGTAACAATATTGCCTTTTCTTTTACTGCAGTCTTTTAAGGCCGTACACCATCCCTCTCTTTCTACACTACTGTCTTGACTCTTTAATTCTGTTTCTCTGTATTTACTTGCTTTGTGCCTTCTAAGACTCTTAATCCTTCAACTTTTTCCTTGTGTTCTCTTGAATGTCTTTTATACAAATTCTTTATTCCTGCTGTGCTCAAGTTTCAGAAATAGCCTCATTAGTCAAGAAATGTGTCCACATTTGCATACTTCTAGGCCTATGTAGGGACATACTTCATTTCCCTTTCCACTAGTTAGGGAAGGGGAGATGCAGTCACTAAAAATCTGTCCCAAAGATGTATTTTGCTCCCCACATTAAAGAAGACAGAGCTGGAAGTCTACTGATGACCTAGGAATCGTGTTGTCTTTGTCGCCCCTCACATACTGTGGTGATCTGGGGAGGGATGGCAGCAATTAAGGATATCCATCATAGTTCCTGTTTGAAGTTAGATGTCATCAAGTGCTCTGCTGTTCCTGAGAAAGAGTATTAGGAATGTCTGCCTTCTTTCCTCCCTAAGTCTGTGAATTATAAGACATGGACTTATTTTCCAGAGATCTTAACTTTCTCTTCTGCTTACTGACTCACTTTTAACTCCTTTTAATTATTTTCTTCTTGGACTTCTTGCTTATCCATGAGTCTGTCATTCTGCTGAAATAATATCTGATATCATAGAGGTAATTCTAAATCAGTAGACAATCATCTAGTGGCAATATTTGAACTAAAGTCAGTGGACTTACATCAAACACATATTGGATCATGAACAGAGCTTGACCCAGTAGCCCAAATTCCAGTTTGAAGTTTGCTGGAACAAAGTCACCATATTTCTGTTACTTGTTCACAATTTATTGCCGAATTAATGAGGTGAGAATCTGAACCCTTTTCTTTTGGCAGGGAATAAGCAAACTTGCAAAGCTGGAATTTGGCAGTTGACTTTTGAAATATTTAATTTTAAAAAGTAGTTCTTTCTGATTCATAATATTTATATGCATAAATATGCACAGTTATTGATTGGGGATTTTACATGATTTTTTTGTAATTTATTTTGTAGCACTTTGCAGTTCATCTTTATTGGATAGGGGAAGGTTTGACCTTCAAATGTTTCAGAATGTACTGACACAGTATTTTGGATTTTATGTAATCATGGAGGTACTTTAATAAACAAAAACTGATCTATGCACCACTGAAATCTATATATATTTTTATATCTGTATTGTAGAATATTCTTCTTACATATTTTGTACTACATTGTTAGACACTCAGTACATTATTACTTGATGCAGATATTCACAGAATATTATGGATTACAGCACGTGATTTGTTACTAATAATGTCTTAGCACAGATGTTTAATGCTTGATGGAAAAAGACTACATGTTCCTAAAATGTTTTTTTTCAGTATGTAGACAGTGTCTTAAAGCTAAGGGAGCTAAACTTTTAACATGGAAATTATGATACCCACTAGCTTCTGTCTTTCAGCTTGATTGTAAGTGAAATTGATAACTGTAGAGATTCTGATCTGCCCAAATGGTGTTGATTTACAAAGGGCTCACTTAATTACAAATTCTTGACCTCCTTAAAATAAAGTGAGACTGAAACTAAAAATCATACAGAAACCATTAACATGGTAAAAATTGATGAACATCCAGGATTTGACATTAAAAAGCTTTTATATTGTTTTACTGAGCAATAAAAAAGTCTATGAAATGTCTAAAGGCAGAGTCACTATTTTTTTTCTATGTGCCAGACATGAAACTAAAATAAAAACATATTTCTAAGGTTATGCTAGAAGGGGTTTATTTGTACTAGAATTTATTTTAGACAGACATTTAATATGCTCAGAGACATTTTGAGATAAGCTGTTGAGCAGTTTGATGGGCAGATTAGTTTCAGGCCTGGAGAGGAAGCACTGCTGGGGGTGTTTTGGTGTGAGGCAAGTCATGTCATCCAGTCTGTTAAATAAACCTGTTTCTGTTGAATGTGATGGAAGTTTGACCAGTGGCCAGGTCTATGTTGCAAAGAAGTGCATTGTTCCCAGGCAGAGGTTAGAGCTGTATTTGCAGCTGCCTGTCATGAAAAGTGAGGCGGGAGCAGTTGCAAAATGTCTGTTCTTGAAGAAAGCTGTCTAGGGACCATCTCTTTTTTAGTGTGAGTCCTGGAAGCTCACAGACAGGGCAGACTGAGGCTGCTATGAGACATTTTCATGGCAACATATGTCTTGAGTATCCTAGCCTGTGAAAGGCAGTCTTCATCCTTTCCACTGCCTTTGTCTACCAGCTGGACCTCTCCCAGGCAGCAGTGAAGCAAAACATGCATTTCAGTGGGAGCAAGATCAAGATCCTTGGTAACAGCAGTCAGTGCCAAGAAAACCTGCGGACAGTTAGTTGAAAACAATTTTACTTCAAATAGTTCTTGTGGGTACTGCTTTCCCTTTTTTGACTGTATGCAGGAGCACTAAATTCAATTTTTTCCTAAGAAGCAAATTCCTAAGCCTGTTTTTTCAAAAACTATAAAATATATGGAATTTTACCATATGAAAATGACCCATACACTTCCAAGTGGGTCTTTAAACAGAAGCCTTCATACAAAGTTTGTCAAAGTTTGTCTCTTTACCCAGTTGTTCATGTTAAGTTGACAACTAATCATCACCATGAAGGCCATCACTTTGTTTGCTTCTATTTTAATGCTTAAAAACTTTCAAATGGTTTCTAAAATTGGAAGTTATTATCCAATAGATTAAAAAAATCACCATTTCTAAGCTCTTTTTTTAATTCAGCCATTTTTTCAGTTAATAATTAATAATAACTATTATTGTTAACAATAATAATATTTTAATATTTGAAATAATTCAAAAGTTACTAGTAGACTGAGCAGCTAAATATGTTGTCCTTGTTTATTTCAAAAGAAAACCCCAAATCTTATGTCAAAGTTTTTAGTATTTTCTTCTTCTCCATCGTTCTCTCTGGCTTTTTCTCTTCCTTCCAATTTTTGGTGGTTCTGTTTTCTGTTCTTCAGAGAGCTCAATGCCCTACTTTGTGAGTTTTGGTAACCTCTCTTCTTGTTAGGGCACAAATGTGTAGAGTCTTGGAATATCCTTTTGAAGGACTTTGCTATCATTGTGTGATGGTGTAAAGTATTCCAGATTATAATGTAGGTCCATATTGTGTGAGATTCTTGTTATCTGATCTCCAGAACATGAGTTTGTGGGTGGTTGGAAGTGTTGAGCATGAATGCAACATCATAGGGTGCACAGAGAATGCTGGTGCTGTGTATTTCATGTGTCCCAGACCATTTCATTGTCCCACTTCCATAGGAATGTGTATGCCCAAACTTTTGAAGCTGGCTTCCATTTGCTCTGTTTTTCTTGTGTTCATACAAATTAAATCTGCTCTGAAGATACCAAATGATGCATTGATTGGAAATAAATATAGCTGTTCAATTCCACAAGCATGTATGTGACTGAACTTGGACAACATGGTATTGTCTTTTAATCAGCCTTGAGATTAACTGGATGACTTACTTTCATCCAAAAAAATCCAATAGATTGGAAGAGCCCACATGAGAGTATGTATTGTTTTGGTATGGACATGCTATATCCTTCTAATTTTAATAGCAACCTTCCATGACAAGCTATATTTTTGCAGCTGCAAAGAGTGTGTTGGATAAGCATGTGTTCTGGCCTGCAGCAGAGTTGCAGGCAGCATAGAGCCAAACTGCCTTCATTTTGAAGAGGGCCATTCCCCCATGGTCTCTAGAGGCAGCAAGTCACAGCAGGGCTCCTAAGCAGATTACCTCTTAAGATGGAAGGAATCTTGTCTCTTTGCATACATATTTTCACTGTTACTTAGTTCCTCACTGGAATGAAAAGAACAACCATATAGCATTTCAGGGAACTATCTGATATTCAAGCAAGTAAAAGGTAAAGTCATGGCTTTCTTATGATAGCTTTGTGTTTTTTTTATGTAAGCAGAGTAGGGCTCCCTTGTCAGATATGTCTGCCAAACAGAAAAAAAATCCTGATTTTTTTCCGAAGTATTTTAGTATTCTTTTTAGAGGTTTTTAACACAGCTATTTCATAGGTGTCACTGACTTTACTAGTGTGTGAGCATAATTGGGCTGCAACACCACTGCACAAACCCATGACCAGAGTCTCAAACAAATACACTTCAGATCTTTCACTGCCATTCAGAGCTCTCTGTTCCTGAGTCTTTTTTTTATATTTCAGGCTCAGTTTATAAACAGGAAGAGTTATTCCATTGATTTCAAAGGTATAGAACTTTAACATTCTTTCCTAAAGTATTTTTTTCACACATGGAAAAAAAAATATTCTAAATTTTAGCACAAAATTGCCTTCTACCATAGCATCACATCATGAAAGCCGAATAGTGGGACAAAGGCAGTGGGCACAAACTGATGCACAGCAAGTTCAACCTGAACACCAGGAAGAACTTTGCTTTGCAGGTGAGCAAGCACTAGAACAGATTGCCTGGAGAGGTTGTGGAGTTTCCCTCAGTGGAGATATTCAAGAACCGTCTGGACACAATCCTGTACCATGGGCTCTGGGATGACCTGGCTTGAGCAGGGAGGTTGTACCAGAGGACACATTGTGGTCCCTTTCAACCTGACCCATTCTGTGATTTTGTGGTTTAAAAATTCCTTGCTGTTAACCATCAGCAAGCTGTGAGTCTTTTCTCCTCTTCTTCCCTCTAATTCTTTGTGTTGAAAATATTTCATCTTTCTTATAAGTAACAGACAATCATTGTTTTCATTCCCAAATGCTACCATAACAGTTTGGACAATCCATAAAAAAATGTATTACATGAAATTCCTTTTAACAGTCCAATAAAGTTCAATAATTTCATATCATTGTGTCTTTCACTACCTGTAAATTGATCATATCTTGTTTTTCATTAGTAAAAGTGCAGTGCATTGAAAAATATGTCAATTTTTGAGTTCCTTACCTGTTACCTGTTGTTATAAAAATGCTATTATTGTCTTTGTGTTCCAATAAGAAGTGAGATTCAATTCCTTAATTATATTTTTATAGCATCATTAATCTTATTCTATTTATAAAATATTCCCCCCACCCCGCAGCTGTTTGCAGTAGTTTTATTTCTATTTAAGATACTTTAAATGTATATATCATTAACATTCAAGCATATGTATGTGTATTCAGGTCAAATAACTACATGTTCAGCTTTGCCTGTAAGACACAAAGTTTTACATATCAGGCCACACTTCATCTACTCAGAACTTTACACACACACACACACAAAAAAAAAAAAAAGTTGTTTGGTTAAATACTCAAGTATGGCATGGTGATTTTCCAAATTATTTTGAGGAAACATCAATGCTGTGATTTGAAGCCCATGTTTTGCTTTGGAACTTCTGTTTGTTGGCCTGAATTATCTGGATTTCTTGACAAATTTAATCAAACCATACAAAGGAATGTTGAAATGGTTGTATCACAGGTTATGTCTAAATTTTTTATCTTTTTTGTTTTTCACTTGGGCATGCAATATCTACCCATTAATGTGATTGCTGTATTTGGGACTACAGCAATTTCTTTAATACGTTGTGACTGTAATCAGTAAAATCCCAAATAGTGTGTTATGATAAGTTAGAATATGAATGTGACAGTGCCTTTTATACCTACCACTTGAAATTGCTGTGCTATTTACATTTTCAGAAGGAGGAAAGTATTTTAACTGGCTATTCTAGCCACAACACCTTCCAAAGATAGCTGATGCACAGAACGAAAATATGCAAGTTTGTGCTGGGAACCCCACATTAGTGATAGTGTGGCCTAGGGGAGGGAGGGATGCACCACCACAATCACTGATGGTAGTTCCTTAATAACTCCTTATAGCTCATGTTGGATACTAGAAGTCAGAGACCAGAAGGTGATGGGTGATGAAACTTCAGATGGGCAATTGGCTGTGAAGTTTCTTGATGACTAGTGTGTTTTACTGAAGAACCACCATGTTTTCCCCTTGAGGGGTTGTAGCAAAATTTCAGTGTCTACAGCACTGAAGTATATGATGCCTCAGAAATAGATGTATCATCCCTGCCTCAGGGAACAAGATCCAAGAATGCAGTTAGGTTTATATAAACCTTTGTCTGAGGGCTGGGTAAGATTTCTTTCATTTTTTTCTCATCTGTACTGAGTATTTATGATGTCTTTACTCCAGGAGATATACCAGCATAGACCATGCTGCCTAAACCAGAATCTCTTCTTCTTTTTCTAAAGATGCATGCCATTAAATCAATTTTAATGTTTCCTTATGAGAGTTAGCATGATGCTGAGGTCAGAACTTATAAATTAGCTCACACTTTTCATCCCCAAATGTCTCAGAGAGACGGTCAATAGGGCTAGCCATATCAGAGATTCCTGGTACACTTTGTTCTATGTAATCATTGCATAGTCATAAAAAGTTGCTTCACTTATGTTAGATGTCTTAAAAATCCTAGGAAAAATCAGAGGACTCTATGTATCTGTAGAGATTAACTATCAGAATTAGAACAAAATGTGAAATCTTGATAAGTCTATGCTTTTTGAAAGAAAACATTTATGTAATACTCCCATTTTCATTCAGATTCAGAACTGTGTGTTTCTGTAAATAAGAGACAGAAGTCAAAATTATTAAAGAATATCAGTGTTGACTTCCTCCTAATAAGACCCGCTCATTGACTTTTCCCATTAAATTCAGGGACTTAAATAATCTAGGAAGTCAGTTTCTCTCTTAGTTTTATCTTCTCTGAGCCAAAAGTAATTTTTAGTAATTGAGATACTACCTGTATGCTGTAATGTAACTGCCTGCCTGGCTTGATGAAGTCTGTCTTCTGGGTACCAAGTAGCCCACTGATAAATATCTGTGTCTCTAATAGCATTTGTGAAGGTTTCTGCACACAGCGGTGTTATTACTAGTTGCTCAGGTGTATAATTTTTAAATACATTAAATGGTTTTAAAATACAGCTCAAATCATCAACTCTTCATATGTTTGCTTATGAGGGTATGAATCAAAATCAGGTAAGTTGGCTGTGATTTGCCTGAGCACTTCCTTTCTCCAGGCATTTGAAGTACAGTTTTTGAAGCAGAACATGCTAAGACAAGCCTTCTACTTTCTGTGTGGTAAAACAAGTTACCTTTTCCCATATGTCGGCGTTGTTTTGCCCTTGGGAGTTGGCACAGTCTCCTTCCAGGTAAAGAAGCACACTTTATCAGACTTAATCAATGTATCAAAAAAAGTGTGAAGAGCCACATGCCTTTTCAAGAGGAAGGCAAAGATTTATCATCATGCTTTTTCTTTCTAATGAAGATGCCAAGTTTCCATCACTTGCTGCAACTTCACACTTTGATGAATCCAAATGTATATGTATATATATATATATACTGTTGCTGTTGAACTCAACTATCCTGGTACCCAGGCCAAGTTGTTACCTGTCATTAGGAGGTGATGTTATAGCCTCTAGAATCAGTTGTTCCTAACTGCAAGGTTCTAACATTTTTTGTTCTGGGGTTCTGGTCTGAACTTGGTGAGAGCAGCTGTAACCACTAGTGATAGGTAGATTGCCCACATGATAGCAGTTTGATCAGTGATTACCAGGGGACAGCTACTCATGCCAGGAAAGGGCAACCTTTGGCAGACGAAGAAGAGAGGCTGAAGATTGATGGCAGAGAATTACCCTGTGATCAACCAAATCAAAGACTCCTTGTCTCTAAGAGGGGAATGGAAATTTTGAAAACCCTCTTTTCTCCCATGTGGAAACATGCAGACTTTGCTTCAGATGCCATTAATCAGGCTACTATGAGTTTATTTGTTTAATTCAGAGTATAAATGTAAGTTTAACTCTGTATTCATGAGGTTTTCCACCTACATGTTACAGGACATACAGGGTCTGTGCCAATGCTTTTCTGGTTGCACTAGAGCCCTTGTTCTGGCCCTGGAACCACAACATTATAAAACAAATCAGGGGTGTTTAATCATCTGAGATTCTTGTCATCACTGCAGTTATGGACTATTACTTCTTATAATCATGCTCTTAAAAATGAGATTTCATTTTAAAAATTAATCTATAGTGACATGGATTTTTCTCATCAAAATTTAAATGAGTGAGTAGCTCAGGACTTACTTTTTTCTTAATTTTTGCAGACTGGTTAGATAACTTAGCTGTTTCAGGTTGTCATATGTTTATTCCTTGGGCACTGCTGTCACATCATGAAAATATGGAGAAATTGGTTGGTAAATGTAGCTCTTTTAATATACCAGATTCTAATACCTCTGGAAACTTCTGACAAACAGAACCATCACAAATGTTCAGTTGACAAATGGCGTACTTTTTTAAAAAGAGTTTATCTATCCATTTAAGTTAATATGACCCAATGGAGGCCAGTAAAACCTGACAACCCAAGAAGGCAGCATCCCCCCCTGCAGAGCCAGGAACCCACCTAGAGGGCAGCAGGTTCCTGTGGTTGCTTGTGTGGTCCACCTGCCCAGCAGGAGCTCAAGGAAGCTGTTGTGTCTTGACTACTTCCTGCCATCTACCTTTAGAGATGTTTTATCTCTGTGGCACAGGGCCCAGCTTAAAGCCTCCCAAAGGGTCTTATGCTCAGGCATGATTCAGGTGCTGGAATGGCATGAATATGGTGGATGGCTTCAGTATTTTTTGTAATGATGAGCTTGCTGTACTCCATCCTGCTAGTGCTGTTTGCTAGGGATCCAGGCTTGCTGCTTTGCTATTTCCTGCCTCTTTTTGGGCCTTGTAGAGGAGAAGGGAAGGGATGTACTGCAGGAGGGGTTCACTGCTTCTGGCTTCCAGCCTGCCATTAAGCACCCTTCAGCAAGATGGCTTCTCTGCAAGCACACATGACTGCATGACTGAAAGCTGAAAGACCAATATCTTCCTAATTTTAATAGTCCCAGAAGCATCATAAAGAAAATCTAGCTCTGTAGCTTTTACAAGTCTGGTAGCATGCAACAAATCACACTGTCTTTAATCCTCTCCCTGGCAATACTCCCACTGGCTTCAGTGAGAGTTTTGTTTGAGCATGACCAGAGTTGGAATTTCAGGTTTTGGTCCTACATTAATTTTTCAGCAAGAAACAGAAATGGATATTATAGATTTTCAGTTAAACATTAGGAAGGCATAAAAGTGACATTCTCTATAATGTAGTACAAATATCGGCAATTACTTTTTTGGCATTGTCTTGTGAGAATAATGCAGATTAATTACTTTAACCCATTCCTAACATAATTCATGTGCAGCCATATATTATAGATGCTACCTTTCAGTGACATAACGAAGTGCTACAACTAAGTGCCACAGCAGGAGAAGCTGCATTTGCTATAAAGGTTGTCATCATTCTTAATACAAAGACAGCAGTCCTAATTTCACTGTCATTCATAGGAATTTCAAACCATTGTCAATATAATAACTTACTCCTGGCTGATATTAAGGCAAAGGGAATTAGACTCTTGGTATTCCACCTTATCTGTTCAAAGGATTTCATGCTTTGTGTTTGGTTTGACTCTTTCACCCCACCTCTGAATTTGCTTTGCTTTACATTTGTGATGAATGAGCTAGTTGGAGTTTAGCACATTATATTGGATCTTAAAAGAAAAAAAAAAAGGAAAACCTCATATGGCAAAGAGAAGTAAGGCATAGAAAAATGTTTGGGAGAAAATGAATTCTTTCTAAAGACTGTGAAAATTAAGAACTTGGAGTTTACTGAAATTATGGTATAAATGTGGTGATAGATAGATATAGATCTCTGATGACTCTAGAGAATGAAACACCAATTATGCTCCTGCTCTGAAGTCCAATTATTGGTTTCCTAGTACTGCTGTGTTGAATTGATTGTGAGCATTTTTCACACACGTGTGTGCCTTTTGCAGCTTGGTCCTTTGAGACCATTTTGTGTATGACCACTGCAGATGCCAATTTTTAATCTAGTCCACTGCAATAGACGATTGTGGCTGTGCATGGTTTGTACTTCTGTTTTTTGTTTTTTCCTATTGATCTCTGAAGATGAGAAGATGATTTTTACATATCAGTTCAGAGATAGATTAGTTAGGAAAGTTTATAAGGTCATCTACTTCAATTGGTGCCAATATTCTACATGTGTTCATTAGATTTTGTGTGGAATTACAAAACCATTTTTTTCTGCTTTATAGTATTTGCTTTTAATGGTGATCAGGAATAAGGCTGTTCTTTAGCAGTTTCTTTTTGAGCGTATTTGATTTTTATGCAAATCTGTTCTGATAAATCTGTTGCTAAGAAACAGCCATGACTGAATTTTTGATAAAAGAGGACACTAGACTGAAAATAAATGAATGTCATTCTAGAATACTTGAATTTCACAAGTACTAATGCTGTTTTAATCCTAATATAAAAATGACAACATCACAGGATGCCATGTTGTTAGAAAAAGTGAGGATAGATGAGACAGGTGGTCAAGAGAGACTCAGTTAAGTGTGATAGGTGAAAGTCTTTATAAAGGAGGAAGTGAGTAAACAAGCAGAGGAGAAATGCTTGCTTATTTAATCAGAAAATATGCTAAGGAATATTAAAAAATACTCAGAAGAAGGAGCAGAATTAATTTATAAATATATTATGTGGAGCATCCTGGATGAAGAAAATTTCTTGATTGTTCAGAGCCCTGAAGAATGGAAGTAGAGATGCCTCCAGTATTTTAGAAAACCTCATTGTTGTGTCCTGACCAATTTCAGAATTAATGCATCCATTTCCAAATCTGCTGTAGAAAACCTGCCAGAGTTTGTAGTGTGGCCACTTTTGGGATGGCTGATCTAGCTGGTATGTTGCAAATAGGTTTGAGTATGTGGCATTTTCCTGCTTCCCATAGCAGCAATTTCAAGGAAAGCTGGCAGGAGAGAGAGGTAACAGGAGGAATCTCCAGCAGATGAGGCGTCATGTGGCAGGGAGGAGGAGGAGGTGTCTGTAAGTGGCAGTAGAGGTTTATCATGTAGAGGCAAGACAGTCAATTTGTGCAGCTAATCCTATAGTTTGTGAGTGATGCTGCTGGAACAGAAGTTTGACATGTTTCCTTTCTATATATGAATGTCATTTGCTTCACTGTAGTAATTTTTAGATCTGCATTAGAAAAGGATTTTGAGAATATAAGTCTTAACTGCCTTAGGAATTGTGCTTTGGGAAAGAAGGGTGTTGTTGGAAGGCAATTCTGCATCTTTGATCTGAAGATATTTTGGCTGGGATATTCCTCCAAATAACCTGTTATGTTTCCTACCATCTCCAACAGTGAACTGTTCTTTAAACAATGTTCAAAAGATCTAATCGAGCATAATCCCAAAATCTATAACAACGGAAATGACTGGTTTTCTTTTCCTTATGATTTCTTAGAGGTGCACAGAAGAAGTTCTAGAGTGGGTCTGCTGGTAACACTGTTCCAAATACTTCACCTGGATATCACCTAAAATATAAGTATTTTTCATGACACATGATTTCTGAGCACCAAAAAACTTCACAAAGGAAAATTCTTGCCAGTGTCTTTGCAGCCATCAAGGTTTTCTGAGCATGGCCTGTGATCTGTTTGAAGGCCTGGGATATGTATGTTGCTAAGTGCTTTGGGGACAGGTTCTGTAGAGAAATTGCTGCTGCTGCACAGACACAAAAGGAATCCGTTTCACTGTTGCTAAGTAATGTAATATAAATGGGAATAAAATGTCTGGTGTTAATGCTCAGAAAGGAAATTTAGCTCTGTCTTCCTTTGTGCTCACTGAGGGCTAGTTCTGGACAGCTTGTCTCCTGTACCAAAGTCCTCTGCCCTTCCAGCAGCCCTATTCCAAAGGCCAGCTACTATCTTTGAAATGCGTGCAAAGTTGGGGCCATCAGCACCCAAAGCCTGTTCACCTAAGGTGAAAGCAAACTTCTTGAAAGGGTATATATGGGAGAGTGTTAGCTCACCACCTTCCCATGCCCTTCTCTTCATGCATATGTAGGCCTTTGTATTTCATTTTAAAAACCTGTTTTCCAGGATGAGAAGTGTTTGGAGATGAAGAGGAAGCAATCTATGTCAGTGCAAGTTCAAAACAGCTCTAGATGGACTGTAAGATCATTTCAGTGAGAGCTTAGTGAACAGCAAAACCAGATTTCTGCAGATGTTGTTTACAATTTGAATATGATGTTTTGGTTGATTGAGTTTTGCTTCTTTGTAGCTTGTCAGGTTTAATGTTAGCTAGTTGGGTTGTAAATCAAAAAATATTTGGAAGCTGTTAGTCTAGAGTGCTTGTTGGGAACAAATTCAGAGGTATATTTCACTGTAGTGTTGATTTTATAACCCATGCTAATATTGGGGGCCTGTAAAAATCTTGCACTGACAGAAAGTAAGAAATTAGACAAGACTTTGTGTTACTATGTCATGTAGTTAACACTTCCACTAATGAAAGTTTTTCAGAAGTAATAAAGGGAAATTTCCCACTGAAATGAATTTTATGTAAATAATGTGTGTTCTAGTAGAATAACCCACTGTGTAGTAGAGCACAAGTGTTCTTCTCACCCAGCTAAACCTATTTCTATCCTGTGGGGTGGAAAAGTGAACTGCTAATGTGTGGAAATATAGGTATTTCATTAAGCTTTTGTGTGTATTTGTTGAGCTCTGGGCTTCCTTTGGTTCTGAATAAACATAAATCAACATTTGAAGACCTAAAGTGTTTCCTATAATATCACTCATGGTCTATCTTTCTATCACTGTGAAGGGTTAGGGATGAAGGAACATCTGGAAGATCCATCCCTATCCTAAATCTGTATCAGCTATACCTATATCTTTTCCAAGAGATATTTTTCCTAATGCGGCTTCAAGACTCCAGAAGTGGAGATTTCTGAGTCTTCTATGAGTAATTGCACTGCTCATGGAAGCAAGATCTATTCCAAAGTTCCTGAGGATCTATTCCTGGGGACCTATTCCAAAGTTTTTATCATAGTCTTTCTTAATGCATTTTTGTCATGGAACTTTTAGTTCCTGTTTGTCAAAGACATGCAATAAAAATTGTAACCAGGCTATCCTTGTGTACCTCCTCAAAAGATAAAAGAAATTCCAATTCTTCAGATTTTCATCAGGTCTCTGAGTAGTTCTAGATTTTTCCATATTGTTTTTTCATTTGATATGCTTGAATGGAAGAGGCCTGTAGATAATACCTCTCTGCTTCAAGGAAATAATCATTGAGGCTTAAAAAAATTTAGATAGTGTCATTGGTAATGCTTTTTTTTTTTCTTAAAAAAACCCTGTACAATAAAATACAATTCAAAATCAGGGAGATTTTCTCCTCAATCTAGCATATCTGCCTTATCCTCTAACTATGTTCAACTGAACAGAATTAGGAAAATTATTCAAGTTAACTAATATCTTTGCTCTTCTCTGACAGACAAAGCAGCATGGGGAAAATTTTATTGCTTCTGTACACTTTCTATTTATCTTCTAGACAACAGAGGACCTCATTTCCAGTCTTAGGCGTGGGAATGCTCACACTTAGATTATTTATGAGAAGTCTGTAAGGAAACAGTTTTTAATTAAATAGTTCTTAAATTAAATTAAAGGCAACAATGATTTAATTTCAGGTGAATTATTATTTTTTTGCTTGATGCCAGCAAGTACCTTCCAGTTGATCTTTTTTATTATTGTGGTGATTTTTCACTGTAGCATTTTTGAAGGATAGTAGTTTTACCCATGTTTCCAAGATATCCAAGCCTGCAGGTGGCTATAATGAATAGTGCTGATGATCTGTATTAAAAAATTATAAATAATTTTTTCTTAAATTATTTTACATTTTCTGCCTTGTTTCTTTAATTTTCTGGCTCATGTATTCATATTGATTAATATGCCACATCCCAGCTAGATTTTTTTCTTAGGTCTGCGTTTCATTTGACCACCAATAATGACAGGCCATAAATTCCTCATTCTTCATAATAGAACACATCAGCTGAGCTGCAGATATTGCAAACGTGTCCACAAAGCAGTGGACAGCTGTACAGCCACCATTCATCCTAGCTGAGGAGGGCTATGAGTCCCAAAGGGCTCTGTGGTTTTACAGCTGGTGCCTCCAGTTCCTCCCACGTTCTGGTCATGATTTTGACAGAGATCCCACCTTAACTGCTGCGTAATTCAGTGCCAAAGTGCTCTTCCTGTTGCCTCCAAATCAAAAATAATAATAGTGCATACCTCATCGTGGATGATCTATGTGGATTTATTGGTTAAAGTGCATAAGAATGTGGCAATGCATGCCAGATTGGAGTTATTAGATCTGTTTCACAAATGCTTTCCATTCTGGCTGAAAGGGAAAAAGAAGTCAGCAACCTTTGTGATGCAGGTTGATGTTTTGCTGATAACACCCCTGGGAGCAGCTGGCCCTGGAGTGAAACCAGGACAGAGGGGTTAGGAACCTTTCATCCTGTCCAGACAATACCATCAAATTCAGTATGTATTAGACACCTCATTCTTTTTCCTACAGGGCTTTGCTGCAAAGTTTCTTGGGTGAACTGTCTTGCCATTCTGCCACAGACCAAGACACCTATGTCTTTATCCCTGCGCCCTGTAGGTTGCATGACTTTCAGGAGTCACTTGCATTATGAAGGGCTCCCCTAGGTTATCCTTGGGACTCATCCCTTGCAGAAACAATTGCTCTAGAGTTGCGTGTGAGGGAATGTAGGAATGCATGGATACAGGGGAGTATAGAGGGGGTTGTGAGGAGAAGGGCAGCTGAAAGGATCTGACTGGGATTCTTTCACAGTCACGCACCAGAATAAAACCCAAGCAAACAAATATGCAGCTGTGGCTCTTAGATTCAAAGCCAGAACAAAAAGCCCTGATGAAATACTGAGTGGCTAAAATCTGTGCATAGTCATGTCAATGGAAATTACCCAAATTGTGTGTTTGCTCCTCTGTAGAGGAGCTAGGCATTTGAAATAAGTTTTCCTGCAAGATGAACATGTCTTTTAGAGAAAAGGCATCTTGACACCTAGCAACACTGGAAATTTTGTACTGTAAAGCTAAATAACGTACCTGCTATTTCATTAGACTCAAAGATATGCATTACTTAAATTATTCCATGTGCAAATGAAGGTAATCCAACAACGTAGATAATTTGCTCTGTATGAAAGTGATATAGTGAAAACCAAAGAATTTAGGCTTCTTCTGAAGCTAAAACAAAATGCCAAACACTGATTTTTCACATGAAAACAAAGGCAAACTACCTTTTATCCTGGATCAAACAAAACAATTCACCATTTAATTGGTCCAGTTTAATCATGATTTTCAAACTGATTTCTCGATTTTGTTTTGCAATAGTTGTAAGTGAAGATATTCCTAGGGGCTGCTTCTGGAGTTTAAACCCTGCTTTTCCACTCTCCTTTGAGAGACCTTGAAGAGGCCTATTTACTTTTGTTATTCAGAGAATGTTAGAAGTGCATGCTGGTGGGGAACAGAGGTATTTGTCTACTGGATGTGATGATGTTTTCCAGCACTTTGTTGGGGTTCTCCAACTTCCTGGGGACATCCTTTTGGATGGAACTGAACTTCTTGGGCAATGTCAAAAGGTTTTTCTCATTTCATTTGTCAAGAAGCAACAGAGTACAAGCTTAAACAAGCACTGGTGGGTGTAAATCAGTTAAACAGATTGATGATACCTGTCAGAAGATGTGAAATTGTTTATCCTTTAAACACTAAAGCCTGGCAAGTCTCAGTTTTCTGAGTCACAGACTTAATGTGTAACAGTGTGGGTTTTGGCTCAGAGTAGTGTTCCAGGGTAGAAGGACATTCACCCTTTGATCTTTGAAAAGCAATATCATTTGGCAGTGTTGGCTGAGGTATAATACTTTTTGGGGATCTTGTGGGTTTTTTTCACCACAAACAAAGGAGGATACCCTAATACTCATTTTGCAACTGCATGTGACAGTGACTGTAGAGATGGCTACACAAAGGCTAAGACTAAAGGCTGCTGTCTGGGTAGCTGGCAGGGCTGGGGATATGAGACAGGAAAGGTCAATTAGAAGGTGGGTAGAGGCAAGATGTGCTATTGCTCCACACAGTTGAACTGCTAAAAAACATGGGAGTGCCTTGCCTTGAGCTTTCCCTCATTACAAGCATTGGCAACTGCAAAGGAAAGACCACACTTTTAGTAAGTCCACTCTAGATTTGCAGAACAATCTGATTTCACTTTGAACATCTCCACCAAGCAAAGCGAGATTTAACTTGTTTCTCTTTGGAAGCATATTCAGTCTTCTTTTGGTTGGTCGGTTGTTTGGTTTGGTTTTGGGTTTTTTCTTGAGTTCTATTTACACCTTTTAATTCAATTCCCTATATGCAACATACTACATTTTAAGAAACCAATAGTAGAAAATATTTTTTCTATAATTGCATTTCTTTCTATTGTGCTGGCTTTTTTTGTCCAGTCTAATAGAATTGATACCACATGTTTAGTACCACAGTTTCTGAACATGGGAATACAAAGGAATATTTGAAGTAAAACTTAGCACCTTAGTCAGAAAAAAAGTGTGCCAAGCTGTGATCAATTACTTGTCTTCCCGAGGGAGTAAAAGATAAGATCACAATTTTTAGAATAAAGCTGAAAAGGTGTCTCTTCTGGTGAGAAAGTTGGCTCTTGCTTTGATAAGAGGAAAAAATGAATATCTGCTCTTGCTGAAGCATAATACTTTCATTTCAATCATGAAGAAGACATAAAAATCTACAGCAAACATAGGAATCTCACAGGACAAGAAATCTTGTGTAATTACTTTTCAGAACAATGTATTTAAGTACTGAAAAAATAAATCTCCCCCAAAAGGAAAAAAGGAGAATATTCAGTATAGGCTTGGATTTAGCAGAGGTGCTGACTGATGTGACATACATTCACTGTTGTGCTTTTAACTTGACAGTGTACCCTTACCATGTCTTGGCACAGACTGATCCCTGTTTCCAGGGAAACTAAGAAGGTCCATTTCCCAGGGAAACTAGTGCAAGGTCCATTGAGAAGCCATCCTAGGAATCAACATAATTTTTAAGGAATTATATTTATTAAGGCATCACAGCACAAAATTGTGTCTATAAATGCTGCTTTTTACATGACCTGCTTCCTAACAATTAAGTAGATGCATCATTGCAAATACACAGCTCCAACCACAAACTTAAAATTGAGGTGGGTTTTGTGGTATTTTATTACCCCAATTGTCTTCCAGTGTGCTTGAACCATTAGTGACTTCAGGGATATCTGGAGTGTTGTGTGTTGCACAGAAATATATCTCCAATAAGTAGTAGTGTAGATAGGTCTTGGTAGCATGCATGTTAAATCTGCATTAACTCTGATGGTGACAGGAGTATAATGAGCCATAGAATAGAGTCATAGAATGGTTTGGGTTGGAAGGGACCTTAAAGGTCACCCAGTTCCCACCTCCGTGACCATGGACAGAGACACCTTTCAGCTAGACTAAGTTGCTCAGAATTCTATCTAGCTGGGCCTTAATGCTTCCAGGGATGGGGCATCCATAGCTTCTCTAGGCAACCTTTTCTAGTGCCTCACCACCCTCACAGTAAGGTATTTCTAATTTCATTTCTAATATCTAATTTAATCCTACTGTTTTTCAGTTTGAAGCCATTGCCCCTTGTCCTGCCACTGCACACTCTTGTAAACAGTTTTGCTCCATCTTTCCTATATGTTTCCTTCAGGTATTGGAAGGATGTAATGAAGTCATCCTGAAACCTTCTCTTTTGCAGGCTGCACAATGCCAATTTTCTCAGCCTTTCCTGTCATGAAAGGCTGTACATATTAATAATTAATCTCCTTTGCCTGTTCAAAAATAGCACACCTTAGAAATAATAGAATTACATTTTATTTCTTAATCTTGTGAAATTTTTTTTGCACCACCAAGGTGAAGTACAGTGCAGATATACAGTGTTCAAAGATAGCACAGTTCTCCTTGGGATGTGCAGTAAGTGAAGTTTGCTGTTTCCGGCTGTCCCCATATTATGTGTTGAGGATAATTCTCTGCTCAGCTGTTGGAGGCATTTTGTTTTTATCATAGGTCATCAGTTTCAAATAAAATTGGTTTTCTTACATTTCACAACTTTTTTAGAGAGCTTCTGGGCATTTTTTGTACACAAAAGGAAGTTCTCATAAGCCTAAGTGATGTGGATAAGTCTTTAGCTTAATGTCAAATAGAAGAGAAATTCATCACCATGGTGGGTAGCCCACATCTTCCCCAAAGAAGACTACAGATTCTTGTCTGGCTCCAACTTGTCTTCTTAAGAAAAATTGTCTAAAAATGAAATCAAGGGAAGATTCTGGGCAGCGCACTGGTAGAAGGTCTTTGGGGTCTTCCTAAAAGTTTAAGCCAACTGTGAATCAGCTCTTGGTAGTAGCTAGTGACTACTGATAACCCATGATTTGCACGCCAACCTACTACATTTTGTCTAAAATGTTCAAATTTCAGGTGTAAAACAAAGAGCAGATTTTATGAAAAACAGAGGCAGTCGTAGGTGACTGAGTGTAATTACCATACTTATTCTACCTTTGACAAGTAATTCAGTGACCACATTTCATGTGGATGAAGCCACACTCCAAGCTGTTCAAGAAATTATCCTTCATTTTGAGCACAGAAAAGGGCAGCTCTCATTTCTTATCAGTACATGTGATAGCCTCGTCTTGCATCCTAGAAATGCTTTTACATTACTTGAATGTCATAGCCAACTGCAGAGGTGGCTGGTCTATAGCTGTAATGTGACTTAGTGCACTCAAACAATTCAATGTCACTTTTTGATGAGTAGATAGTCTAGCAAGTAAACAAGCATGGAAATGGTCTGTGTAAAAGTTTGCTCACATTGATAAAAAAGGTCAGGGAAAGGGACATTTGAAAGGATGTGAACTCATCTGCCTCCGATACAGAAAAATAATCCATCTGAGGGGTTCTGATTGTCTTAATTAGAGAAGAAATAGACAGGGAATAGATTTTTGAATGCAAACAACTATGCACAAAAACCAATGCATGAGATTTTGCTAATAAGAGGGATCACAGACTGATATAGCAACAAGATTCTCAGAACTGAATATTTCTTTAACTGTTTTGTACTGCCAAGAATTGGCATGAAAGTCACCTAATTTTCCAGGTTTCCATCACCTACATCGGAGAGCTGTGTATACCTGGAACCTGCTTCATACCACACAGAAGACTAGCTTTTACCAGTAAACCTAATTGAGCAGATTTACAGAACAGTTGTCGACTTTTCACCTGCAGTCCTTTGCAGTTTATACTGGTGGAAAATAGTGGTTCACTATATAAAATTGGATCTTGAAGTACTGCAGAAATTATTCAAAGAATAGGCTGAGTTCCTTAGTCATTATCCCACTTAAACATCTCAAAATGTGTAATGGTCACTTTTCCTTGCCATCACAGCATGTATGTTTGAAGCAAACAATGACAAAAGAGCTTCCTCCTGTGCAGCAGAGAAAAGCAGGACTGAAAAGGACTTAAAGACATGCATCTATTAAGTCAGAGTGGAGACAATTTCCCTATTTGCTTTGAGAGAAGGGATTTGATCCTCATACTAAAGTATATTAGTGTAAAAGTATTTTGTTTTCCCAATAAAGTATTAAACAGCCTGCTTTTTTTGAGCAACAAATAGAGATTCAGAAAGTTTAGAGATGTAAGGATGGTATCTACCAAAAACTGAATGCAGTTTTAAATGGGTTGCACTCCAAATGTTTGTGCAAACAACTCTTAGGCATCTGAAAAATATGTTGTGACTCAATATAAATATTGGTTGTGCCATCTGAGTGCCCTATTCCCACAATTTGTTAGGCTCTGCCCTTCATTACAGAAATTTTTACCAAAAATTCTTTATCCTGGCATCTTTCCAAGTAGAGTCAATCATGTGGGGATCTGAGTGATCAGTAATGACAAAACCAGCCTTGGTATGAGTATTTCACTTGATTAATTGCAGAGATCTAGGCTTTACATGCATTTGTCAACAGTGACTTTCACATAAAGTGCCAGGTATTTGAAAAATTACTTCTAGTATTTCAGGCTGGGGGGAAGTACTTTTTCAAACTATGAGAGCATTTCCCTCATGCACCATTAAACCAGCTGGGGAGAAAGAAAAGCTGGACAGGGGTGTGAATACACTTGTATCTCAAAATATAGGGTTGAATAGCCACATGCCAGGATATTTAAGTTTTATGGCTGTAAGCCAGGCTGTGTATGATGAAGTGATTTTGTTAATGATAACGGTGAGCCACAGAAGAGCAGGAGTTTCTTTAAAGCTGTGCTTGGGACTGTCCTTTTTCTCATCTGGTTCTTCAGCTGTGTATCTGCTGAAGTGGATCCTGCTTGTCTTCTCTCATGTTCTCATTAATGTGCATGCAGAACCTGCTGGTCCTGCTGGTCTCTCCTCTGCATTCTCGATCTCTCTTGCAGACAAGCTGCCATCTACATGACAGGTTACTCAGCTCTGTCTTGCCTTTACAGTGTTCCTTCTGTCCAGTCTAAAACTCAGTCTGGGAGTCCAACATATTGCAATCAAGTGACTTGAAGTAAACACTTTTTATTGTCCTCAAGGTGTTGTCTTCTGTCCCTTCTTTGGGGGGACATTTGCTCAAGCTGCTGCTTCTGCCCAAAGGCTAAATGCAGTTGGCAAAAGATGTTATTTCAGAGTAGGTACTTCCAGGGGTTTTTTTTTCCCATCCATTTCTAGCACTGTCCTTTGATTGTTACAATTAAAAGATGTGAATGTCATCCCAAAAACTTTAGTTAATGTGGATGGAGAATGAAGTGAAATATGTGTGATCTCTGCTGTCTCTTCAGTCATTAGGCAAAATGTTGCTAAATAGTGCTTCTTGTTTTCTAAAACTAGAAGTAATGTAGAATTTAAGTGACAGGGTTAGATGTCAAGAGTTTGAATGTTATCTCTGCTGATTTGTTAGTTCAAAGACTCCTGCATTTCACACAAGTGGGACACTGTGCTAAGCAGGATAATTTTTTAAAAATCCATTTACAAGGTTTCATCGGTGTGGCAGTTTCATTAGAAATACAAGCATGGAGTGAGAACAAAACAAAAACTGTCACTAAATTGCCATTCACAATATACCTTTTTTTGGAAGGTGGCTAGATTTGTGTATGGACTGGGGAGCCCGTAGGATGTGCTCCTGGCTAGGATGAGCTTCTCTGCAGCAGCTCCAGGTTTTACTCCTCTACTCTTCTCAGCATCTCTGGAACTATGCAAATTGTCTCCTGGATTTTGGCCCTGAACCATGTTTTTTCAGAAATTAACAGCTTCCCACATCAGGATGAGCCCATTTGGTTCTGTGTCTTTTGTTTTGTTGTAATGCCAGGTAGGGCAGGCATTCCCTGGATTTGTGCTGTTACTGCTCTGTGCTTCAAGTAGGGCATAAGGTAAAATAGTTAATGTGCGTATTCCATAGCGTATTTCTGAGAATGACAAAATTATTTCTACAAGTTTTGAGATATTGCACAGTGGCAGACTGTGCTGGACACTGACATTTACTCCAGGTGATGAACCAGTACAAAAACTTGTTTTGATTCCAGTTCCCAATGGACAAAAGACCACTGTTCTCCATCTGCACCTAGAGATATAAAATTTTTGAGGTAAGGTCAACAAGGCACACAAAGAGAGCTGTTGACTGTAGAAATGGAGGACAACTGGCCAAAACTGGGGGAAAAAAAAAAAAAAGGTAAATTACTCATCTGAGGGAAGAGTACCATACACTGTGTTACAAGAAAATCTTTGTTTCTAACTCTAGGTCCTTCTTCAGTCATCAGCAATGACGATGATTCAGCCAGTCCCCTCCACCACATCTCAAATGGCAGTAACACTCCATCTTCTTCTGAGGGGGGTCCAGATGCAGTCATCATTGGGATGACAAAGATTCCTGTCATTGAGAATCCACAGTATTTTGGGATTACCAACAGTCAGCTCAAGCCAGATACTTGTAAGTACAAATAACTGTATATGTTTCATCATTCATTTTACCCGTGCAAGTGTTGTGGCTCCTTAACACAACTAGCATAACAAAATACTCTAAATTCCTGGAAGTGAAATGGTGGGGTTAAACTGTGTGCTATTTACTAAAGGCACATGGGATGAACCGCTTTACCTCTGTCTAAGCCAAATTCAGTCCTTGTGACAAGGCAATGAAGAGAGCAGTGTTATGCTCAAACCTCAACCCATATTTCATCAAAGTTGCTGGTAGCCTTTCCATTGATTTCAGTGGTCTTTGGCCAGTCCTGTGCACTGAATGTATTCTTGGGAGAAAATAGATCTTGGATCAGAAGCTAAAGTCAGTATTGTTACATATGCACTACTTTTAAATTGATCATATCAACATCACCAGATCACATCACAATATCATATTAATTTAACCTAACTTTCAAATCTGAGTATTTGTAAAGTTGTAAAAACTGTAAGGGTTAAAACTTCTGTTCTTGTAATTTCCTTGTACAATTAAACCTCCACAGACAGAAATTGTTTTAAATGTTTAAAAGTAGAGCAGAAGAGAAGAAGGTTGCATGATGGACAATACGTATCGCATACAAATTCTTTAATGTTCAGCTAGTAGCAAGTGGAATGTGAAAAAATATGAAGAGCTAAACATATTTAACTATGAAGAGTTTAAAAAAGTATCACTTACTTTAGATGCTACTTTTCAAACATAGTAATAGTTTCAGAATTGAACATGTGAAATGCTGGGGTTTGAACCAGTGATTAGCATTAATGAACATAACTGAAAAAATACCTAAAGGATATTGTGATAAATAGTAACTGCATTGCTTACTATTTCTCATCAGGACACTAAGTTCTCTAAGTGTTTCAGAAAGGTTGTTCTGAAGTGTCACTGAAGTCTCAATTGTTTCTCTTGAGAAGTCATTCTAGAGTTTCCCAGTATAATTAGTGAGCACTGGGCTTGCAACTAAGGGACACTACATCTGGTCTGTATCCTACCCTGAAAGATATCACTTTCTAGCACAAACTGTAGCATAGGGGGCTTACTGTCAGGGTTGGAAGCCTTTGCCTCTAACTTTGCAAAACTTTAATGCTGTAACAGAAATCCTTTTTGACCTGTGCATGACAGCATGCATGCATGAACTGAATGCATGACTTCTTACACTGCAAAAAAAAAGACTGATGCTGAACTACCCACTTACCTTATGAATATTAATGCTTGTTTAGATCAAGAGTGTTGCACTAAGCACAGTTCTGAAGGATGGTCCTACAACAAGAGGTCCTTTTTTGCTTTTTTATTCTACATACCTGATGTTCACTATTACTATAGTGTTTTTTGTGGCGCTACTTTGCGGCTAGAAATGCTGTATTACCTCTTCTAGCAGATAATAACAATCTGAATATTCTGACCCAGCATATGCACAAGGAAATCACTGAACTGGTGACATATGATCAGCATGAGAAAAGCATTATACAGATGCATTCTGATTAGAACATTAATTCTTGTGAAAAATAGAAACTGCTAAATAATCATAAATGGGCAACATCCCCAGTGGTGCTCTCTATGCTTTCAAATATGAGGGTACTATTACCTCTGTTCCCAGCTGGACTAGACAAATTTTTAATTCTTTAAATAAACATCAGTAACTGCAGAGTTTTTAACTTCAGCATTAATGTTGAAACAACATATGTGCTGTTCTGGGGAAAAACACAAACTGAACTAAAATACAGAATTCTCTCACATTTACAAACTGCATGTTAATTACAGACATATTAAATCATGGCTGACTTGTGTTAAGTAGGTCCTGATCCTAAAAATACGTAAGTCTGTATTTGGTTTTCTGTGCTGCAATGAAACCCACATGGTGTCAGAGAAATCAATCACAGTGCATGAAGTTCAGTTGGTGAACTGAAATGCTTGCAGAATATGCTTCAGGACTTTGCTGTGGTGCTCTGGGGAGGTTTGAGGGGCTGATTCTCTGTAGTCTGTCATATTGCCACTGTGGTCCCAGTCTTTGTGTTTTGGTGGGGGAGTGGAGGTGGTGGTGGTGGTTTTGCTTTAGCAGAGAGAATCAAGTAAACTATAGCAGTGTATAAACCAAAGCAGATTTCTTCTACCACACTAAGCATTTATCCAATAAAAAAGTGTAATTGAAATTGTCTTGGGTAAAAATGAGCTTCCTAGATATAATGCCACATCTGCTCTTTCCTTCTTTCCCAGTTGTTTATTATTACAGAGCTGTGCTTGTCCTTTCTTAACCTGCCAGCCTCCTCCTGACTGGTATATCTGGTATTTACAAACCTCTACCCTAAGTAGTTTTGTACCTTGTTCCTGTATAGAATAACGCCAGCTACAGATGTCATATGGTTTCTCATCTCCAGCATGATAGTTAACAATTTTGTTTATTTCCTACCTGATCTAAGTTCCATTGTTCACTAGCATTAAACCCAACAATCACTGACAGTCATGCTGGAAAAGGTACTCCTGTATTTAATGTATGTTGGTTTGTGGAAGGAGGTGAGACATCAAGCTAGGTGAAACTGTACACAGATTATATTGCAGTTTTCACAGAAATGAAGGAATACTTTTGCTCTTAGTAGTAAGTGAAGCTTCTTTTTTATTACCTAATTAGGCCATATTTTGATTTATCTACAGAAAACCATTTCTTAATACAGTGTATCAAGCTTCATTGCAAAGAATTAGCAGTGCATGTGTTTAAAAGAAAATTTAAAAGTTGATTATAATCACTGTCATTTGAAACTCCATCACCATATCTTGTAATTCGGTCTTTTCATTCCTGTATAATGAAATCCAAAGAGTGATGACTTCTAAAGCATCTGTCTCAGGTTTAAAGTTACAGCACTTTCCTCCTCTTAAGATGCAGCCTTCAGGGTGGGAAAAGCAAACTGGTGAAGAGCAAAGATCCATCAGCTTCAGTGGTCAGGTTCCAGTCCTCAGCACAACACTCATCTCTACCTTTAATTGATGTAACAGTAGAAGATTCCATCTTCTAGTTGGGATTGGCTGATATTTACTACTGATGAAATACTACTAGTATTTCTCGTCAGCTTGTTCAGCATATGTCTGTGTGGCATGCCATCCCAGAGCTCCTGGCTTTTCCTTTCCATGCTATGTTCTGTTGCTTGCTGTCGAGTCGTGGGTTCACCTGCCACTCCAATATCTTGAATATT
Source organism: Chloebia gouldiae (assembly GCA_003676055.1). Lineage (NCBI taxonomy): Eukaryota > Metazoa > Chordata > Aves > Passeriformes > Passeridae > Chloebia > Chloebia gouldiae. Next base: position 13,850,949 of record QUSF01000011.1, read on the forward strand.
TTCACATTGAAATGGTACAGTCTGAGGTACACAGACATGTTTCAGACACCCACCAGACTTCTTGGCTCCTTTTTGTATGAAAGCAGAAGGTATATCTCATTTGTCAGTTCTTGCCAGATAGTGAAAATTCTGATTTCAGATGGGTGCGAAAGAGCCAGAAGCCTGGACACACTGCAGTGCTCTTTGCAATTAAGCCATTATAAACAAGGTGCTGTGTTAGTGTCCACCTGCAAACTTCTTGCCTGGGAATTACCAACAAGGTCCAGTCCTTAGTGTTGAAAACTGAGGCATAACTTTGTAGGGAAATAACATAACCAGGTCTAGGCACCTTGCATGAATGGCAAATCTTGCAAGATTTTTGTCACCTGAAATCAGCTGGGCAATGTAATACCTTGGCAGCATAGATCCTAACCTGTACTAGATGGTTAGCTTCCCTAATTTTATAAGCTGTCACAGATGCTAGGATATTTGAGATTTACATTAATATTACAGTATTTTAAAAATTAGTCCTCTACACCTTTGCACAGAAATTGTAGCTGCTGAAATGATCAGCCAAGTCTACCAGACCTGTTGAAAGAGGACAGGAGAAACAAATCCATTTTCTCAAAGAACAACTATAGACTTTCTTAATCACTTAACTTGCAGCCCAACACTTTGGAATGTATCAGTCCACGACTGCTAGATTTCTGTGATTTATGGTGGAAATGCAGTCTGTAAGTAACATGGTTGTGTTGGCAGAAAGGTGAATAGCCAGACCTCAGGAGAGGTCACAAAATGTCAGTGGAAGTGCCCAGACTGAGATTCTTAGGGCAGAACTTGGATAAGAAATTTCTTGCAGGTGGTTTTGGGATTTTGAAAATCAAACTGGTCTTTGAGCCCCACTCCAGTAATTCCCACACCTGCCCCACAAAGTCACTAAAGTTGTTTGGGTGCTACTGAAAGGAAGGCTAGAGCTTTGCCCTTTAATGGAGAGGTTTGCAAGCTCACGGTTTCAGGCCCCCTATAGTGGAGAAATAGCTGCACTGACATCAGTTTGCACTTCCCAGCTAATCTGTACTTGTAACTCACTCAATTTTGTCAATTTCATTGATTTCAGTGTTGGAAAAGAGCATACTGTACTGGGCAGGCTTATTGATAAGTCAATGGATGGTTCAGTGGCAAGATGTTTTCAGTGACTGGCCTTATAAACAGCTATTGCATTTCAGATGATGTGGTGTGGATTGTGACTTTCATATGGGAAATTCGGGTATGTTCTGTATTTCTGCATTTTCAGATTCTGTTCTTTCAAGTGTAGCAGTCTGAATATGCAGTTTAGATAATAGCTATTTTACTTCTAGTTGGCTTCCATTAGGAAAGTCTGAAGCTGATTACAAATTGGTAGAAATAATTTTTCTAAAATAATTTTTATTTATTTTGCTGATCTGAAAAAAAATGAATCTGGCCCATAGTTTCAGTTCCAGAGTAAATTGGCAATTGCATGTGCAGTGCTAATTTTAAAGGCAGAAGTTTTTAGAGCAGCCGTCTTTTATCCCCTTCTGAACACTGAACTTTTCAATTCATGCTTAGGGATTTTTGCATTTTGGGGATTGTTACACCATTTGGTAAAAAGCAACCTCAATCTTTTTCTGACTTTACCTGTTCTTTAACTATATATTTCTTTTTAACATATGCATAGACAGATTTTGTGTGCTAGTGCTCTGCTTCAGTCCTTTAATGAGTTTTGAGGGAGAAAATAAATAGGACAGTTATTCTTATGATTTTATCATTACTCCCATAGTACAGGAATTTTGTTTTTTAAACCATAGGTTTTGGATTCTGGTGATGATGTCAGATTTCATTTTTGGATTAAAATCTGAAGAAAAAATTCAGAATATGGACAGACCCCAGAAGCCTGAGGAATAAAAAAAGAAAATCTGGATTCTTTTGCTCTTTTGTTATGATGTTAATTTTAAAATTCAGCTTCGATTATTCGGGAGCATTTGGACAGAGCAGAAGCATGAGTGTGCAGAGCTGGCCCCTCTCTGTCACTGTGGGGAGACAGCCCTGTCACGGCCACCAGAGAGAACAGAGGGGAGCAGCCAGACATGGGGGCCCACTGAGTTGCAGTTCCTCTTCCAGGCTGGTTGCAGAAGGGTGCAGACAGTTGTAGTTCAGCACGCTGTTGTTTTTCACAGCTCTGACCACTCCCACCTTAGAAGGCAGTCTGGCTTCTCTTGATCTTGGAGCATGTTGACAACCTTCTTCCCAACCTTTGGATCAATATCAGTGAGTCATTCAATACGAAAAAAAGAAGTACTTTTCTGTATTTCCAGGGTAGGTGCAACAAAAGGAGGAGCTGTGATCACCTGGTCTGTATTTCTCAGGCATCCTTGCCCTAGGAGTCCCACAGCAGAGCCTGGCCCCAGCACGTTTCTTTGCTGAGTGCTCAAGTTTCACTGCCAGGCAGGGACATGATGCTTTGCTGAGAAAGCTGCTGGCAAAAATAAAATTCACCAAGAGAGTTTCTGCGCTACAGGGGCCTGACAGGCCTCTGACACAGAACAACATATTTGTCTGTTTCTGGGTGCTTCTCATCCTGCACAGGTAGTGTCCCTTGGAAAGTAGCAATGCGCAAATGCACACTGCCTGCAGCACGTAGTCTCCATTTGACTTTATTCCAGACTGTCACCCTACACTTTCCTACAGTCCTGAGGAATAGGGGTAATTTTTGCCTAACATTATAAGGTAAAAATTAATCAAGTTGTTCCTTGTGCACAGAAGAAGGATTGCCCAAGACAAACACTCTGTGAGCATTTCCATCTCTTTTGAAAGGCTTTTATATTTTAGTGACTACAAAAAATGGGCTGTTGTAGTGTTTTCTAAGCCAGCTAAGCCCTGAGGCTGGGGATTTTCCGTCAACTTCCAAAGCTTGCAGAGCTGAAAATTTATAAGCAGCTCATTTTCCTATAAAAGCAGACCTCAGCAGCCAGAATGCAGAGGACCAAAAACTGATGAATCTTAGGGAAATCCAGACTGGAAAGAAAAACCTTTCTGTTCAAGCTGAACTTGTTTTTCCTGTTTGTTAGTTCATTATTAGTTGTGATTGTGAGGTTTAACAAGGCACTCACTTTAGACTCTTCAGATGCTGAAAACTAAAAAAAACTTTTTATGCTGAAAGACAAGCATGGATGAGGTTGAGATTACAAGGAGGTAAATAAAATACATTTACTTCTTGTCCTGATTCTACTGCTCATTTTCTTCTGGAGATATTTTATTGGCTGAAAGAGGATATAAAGATATAGGAAGTTATCTGTTATTATTTTGACTAAATAAGTTTGTAGTTTGCCTGCATGCTTTAATCCCTGATTGCAATACCATTTAAAATGTGTGTCTTTTCAGTTGTTCATCAAGTCACAGGTATGTCAGAAACGGCTGGTGTATATATTAGTGGTGTATTTCCATTAGTTGTATTTGAATTTTTTTTAAACTGGGCAAGAGATTTTTCTCCCAGATCATAGCCTTCTGAATATCAAATATTTTTCCCAAGAATGTGGTCACTTATTTGCTTTGCCCAACAAAGAAAATGTAATAGGGAATAAATTAATTTTAGGGAAATTAGATACTTTTACTCCTGCTGCTCATTCTGAGACTTAATAAACCTGCAATTTTGTTTTCCAATCAGATGGACGAAATTCTCCCAAAGGCAGAAGGCTTCAACTTGAAAAGTGTAGGATTTTATCTCATTAAATTTCATAATCTGAAAGAAGAGCTTGTACATTTCCTCATTTAGTGTTAAGATGAATCCACAGAATCACTTTTTTCCCCAGGACATAACTTTTGTTGCAGTCTTGATCTGTCCTTGAAGCCCATTTACATCTAATCCAAAAAGGAAGATATCATGCTCTATGCAAAATATTTGCATTTCATCACACAGAATGTTGTTATGTGACCCAGATTATTCAGTAAAATACTTTCACTGAAGTCCAAATGCTGGAAATGCAACTGCAGGAAAGAACAAACAGCTTTGACTCTGATCTCTGTTTTGTGCATAGCACAAGTGTTTTATCACCTGGAAATAACAGCACATGAAACATACTTCAGGGTAAATAGTAGATGTTACAAGGACATCTGAGCAAAGAAGACCCAAAGTATGCATTTCAACTACATAATATGAGTCAAGACAGTATGAAACATGAACTCTCAATGAAGTGTCCAGAGTCAAAAATTAAGGTGAAAACTTAATTAAAGGCTTTATTTTTTCAGGTAGACTTCAGAAAAGAATGCTGCTCAGCAGAGCACTGGAGTACAGTGTCTACATCAAGCCCAACTATGGGCTTCAGTCACAGAGCACACTTTATGAAAGATAACTGAAATTGAACACATGTTCAAGCATTCTCTGCAATTAGGTTACTAGTCAAAGTGAAAAAAAAAACAAGTGTGGTGCTTTTACTGCAGTGTAGTCTCCATGGCATTGCCACACTCAGTTTGTCATTTTATAATACATCTGTATCAGAAATACATATAGTGTTTTGTCACCAGAGCACCTATCTAAATCTGTAACATGTAAATGACAAATAGTAATTTATATTTTAATTATTAAGTTATGCTTTTAATGACTTTGCAAACTAGGTTCTATGGGTGTTGATTTTATATACAGAAACATGCATGGGTAGTACTTGAACTGAATGGGAAGAAAAATGGTAATCCATTCTGAAAACATCCCTGTCATGAGCCTGTGCATGGGAGTGGGATTTGGCCTTGCATTTATTTCTTTGTGTTAGTGAAGTTCTGGCTAAATGAGAAACACACATCCTACAGAAGTAAGAACAAAATGAGAAATTTAAATCTGAGAAATACTTAACTATGAGAAGGTTAGAAATAAATAACTTTGTAGCCAAAATTACTTCATAGACCCTGCTTCTGATTTTCTTGTATTCATCACCAAGCATGTTGCATCATTATTCAGAAACCTGTTTGTGTAAAAATGAAGTTAGCCCTGAGCATGAACTCAATTAAAGATGAATTTTGGAGAAAATTATCAGGAATACGGATACCTACAGTAAGCATTGGTTAAGACAGAGTAGTATTTATTACAGTTACAGTGTGATGAGCCATGTTGTTTTTCATCTGTGTGCAACATCTTCACTGCTCTCACCAGCAGATGTATCTCAACATTTAAGGCTGTCGGCGCTTTGAGGCTGACATGTGAGAGAAGTTTAGCAGTTTATGGTTGGCTTTGCAAGTCTGCAGATCTGCCACATGCAGGGAGGCCTGGATGGCCTGTTATGCTTAGAGCAATCAGAACTCTGAATATGTGCATGCCCCTCATGATTCTGTGTGTGTTTGGGGCAGTATTGACTTGTACTGCATGGCAGCTGGCACCCAGCAAGAGTTCACCTGCTCAGTGCTGTCCCTCCCTTTCCTACATCGTTTGTACTCTGGCTACTAAATTCTAGCAGGGAGCTGCTTTCCCCCTGTATCCCACTGGAGGTGAATATGAGGACTGGGATGCAGAAAGCCTGAGCTTTCAGCTGCTCTTGGGGGGTTAATATCCCAAAGTTTTTTTGTTCTGTAGCCTGTGCAGCTTGATTATCATCAGTTGTAAGAAGCCTTTCCCAGCAAAAATGCCACGGACGTCCATAAAGTATGTTAGTTTTGGTTTTGACAGGTTTTTGCTGGGGGGCTCCTCAATGTCTCTGGATCTGTTTTACAAGCATAGGGTAGACCAGCAACAAGTTGAAACTAACAGACATTAAAAATTTTATCAGAGATAAAAGTAACCCGGTTGATAATATTATTAAGTACTCTGTAATGGTCTTCAAATATTTTTTGTCAGCATTAGCTTGTTAATAAACTTCTAAATAGACTTCTCATGTTCTACAAGATCAGCTGGGTAAAAAATATAAGATTTATTTTCTTCTCAGTGGAAGATGTTTAATTAATATGCCCATTTTAATTTAGATTTATATTCTATATAATAAAGTACCTGAGTTCAGCATTTTTAGAGTGATATAAAAACTAGAATTATGTGAGTAGACAATTCTGAGAATCTATTTCCATCATTAATCAACAGCTGAAATGTATTTTATGATCATTTTTTAGAGCTCACACTTTCTTACTTGCCTTTAAACTGGTTTTCTTTTGATTTGTTGGACAGAAGTGAAAACACCTTTCATTACCTTCTGCTTTCTTGGTTGAGGATCCTGAAGGGACCTCTTCTTACTGGGACCATATCTGAGGGACACAAGGAGAGACAGGCAGTCCTTGAGCTCAGTAGCACTTGGCAGTGAGGGTTGTGGCTTTCTCAGCCTGCGATTGAGCAGAACATTCCACAGAGGATGGGCTATTGATCTTCCAAGGTCAGAATGTGGAGTGAATTATGAAGCATACAGACCTGGTGTGAGGTGAACACTGGATTAGTCTTACCTCTAGTCCACCCATGCCCATAATAATTGAAGACTATTATTTGAGGATTGAGAGGGACTTACTGGGACTGAAGTACAAAACTCCTGAAGGGGAATAGACATGTCAAATAAGCTAAGCCAAAATGCTGCAATGAGGTCTGAAATTCTTAGGCGTTCTCTGGAAGAAACCTTGTGCCATACCTATGACTAGCAACTTGACTGTTAGCTTTGGGGGCCAATTAAACAATTATACTATACTATACTATACTATACTATACTATACTATACTATACTATACTATTATATTATATTATATTATATTATATTATATTAATTATATTATATTGCATGGGGGCATTTTTTGCATTTATAAAAAATGTCGTGTATGCATATCAATTATTTCCTGTTTCTCTATATTGCAACATATCTCTGTATATCTAATATTATAGATAATAATATTCTAATACTAATACTCTCTTTAGGGATTTTTTTAAATTTCTGTAGTTGAGGGAATCTAAATTCCATTTTCAGATGTCAGCTACTCTGCTGAAACAACATTCAGGTGCTAAATAAAACTAAGCAACTGGCTTTCTAAGGAACCCTAAACAGCTTCAAAGTGTAAAGTCTGGCCAATAGAATTCAGAGGTTTAGTCAGCTTAGCACTTTGGGAAATTCTAGTAAATTATTGCTTCACCTTTAGCTACCTAAATGCCTTTGAAAACTAGTTGTTGGAAACTGCTAAAAGTCAGTAGTTGAACAAGCTGCAGGAAAAGGCTGCAAGAGGACACTTTGAGCAGCTCTGAGTTGTGTTGGATGGTTGGAGTCAGAGTTAAGAAGATGGGAAGCAAAGCTGTTTTCAGAGATGCCTTCCTTCTTTCCTTCTCCCACCTTGGTTTATTTCCCATTGAACTGGAAAGAAGGAATGTAAAATGGGGTGGCTGTCTCTATCATGTTGTCATTTATTCCCAAGATGGGATAGAAACTAAATCTTACCTCCAGTTTGTATAATTTTGAAGAAAAGGCGATTTGACAAATTTTCTACTGCCATTATGAGCCAGAATTCCTTGAGCCAAAGTTTCAGCTAGAAACTTTCTGAAATTAAGCCATTCCCACACAGCAACTCTTATTTTTGAGTGTTGCTGATGATTTCTTTAGATGGTTTGGTTTTGGTTTCTTAGGCTTTCTTTCACAGATGTACTTTTTTTTGGTGCCCACAGCTTGGAAGGCGAGTGGCTGCCTTAACAAAAAAAAACCCAAAAATATCTGGAAACAATACCCATCAAGTGCAACATGTTCTATACAAAATAGGAACATAAAAAGGGAGAAATAAATAGAAAAGAAACAAGAACCTCAAACCTCAGCTTCAACTCTTGGCAAAGGAAACACAATCATTACATGTCTGATTTGTTCCAACCACTTTGCAGGATGACATGATTTATCTTGTCCCTGTTTTATTATCAGAAGAAAAGCAACAGTTTTGCAGTATTTGCAAACTCCACTCAGAGGAGTCGAGATTGAAACAGCAATGGGATTGACTTCAGCCAGAAATGCATTGTCCTGCCTTATCTAGGAAAGCTTGAAAAGCTCCTTCTTGAGTGGTAAAGAGCAAGAGAAAAGCTTATAGGCTAATTCTCCAACCTCTGATTTGGAGGTACCCTGTTATGCAGTGTTGTGTCCTAATGGGTTTGTGATGCTTTGGTCCATGAAGTTCATTTGTGCAATGCCAGGTGTGCAAAGGTGCTGTATAATCAGGTGAGAATTAAATTATTTGTGCCATCATTGTCCAGTAATGCCATTCCTGCTTATGTTGATGGTGAATTCTCACTTCATTTTGCTTACTTTATCTGCTCAGTTCAGAAATGGACAAATTGCTACAGTGGATTGTGGTAGTAACTCTTGTAGTATCTGAAAATGGCAGTACCTATTAGGAACCTTTCTTCAAAATAAACATCCAATAAACTTTAAGTTGTGTATTTCTCTCAAGTCTTCTAACACCTAAAGATTGGCTTATGCTTGGTGACACATTGAGGTCCTTTTGTAAATACTAACTCTGTCTAATAAACAAGCAGATATTCCCTGAATACTGTGTAACACCTTCCCTGAGATTAACAGCAACATATTTATGTCCTTCCATGGCTGAAATGCTCAGGACAAGGAGAGCAGAGAAGAGAGATCAGAAGCAGCTGTATGGCCAGAGGGTCACATATCACCCACAGCCATTGCAGCAGAGAGCTGATGCTTTTCTGTCCTGGCAGGTAATGATGTGAAACAGTGTTAGGAAGATCAGGACTGATTAGGGTCCTGCGCTCAGTGCAATCACAGGGGTGAGCACCCCAAGGGCTCTGAACCCCCACAGCATTCACAAAGTCCCTGGAGAAGGGCTCCCCACCTGTATCAGGACATGTAGAGGCAAGTTTGTGGTCTCTCAATTTCTACAGCCCAGGGCTGACCGCAGGTGTGAACTGCCTGTGACCAAGTCACATCAGTTCTGTGGCCACTACTGGGCAGGATGAATTAGTGCCATCAGATGCCATAGCCAGCCCAAGGAGGCATCAGACATGAAGCTCAAAAGCTCTGTGCTCAACTCAGCCTGGCAGGAAAGGGTCTTTCGGCCTTGTGCCCACCCCTGAGAGGAGACATCGGTGCATTTTTTCAGAGAGGTGTAGTTTCAGACACCGTAAGTCACAATTCTCATCCTGAAGATGTGGTATAGGAGCACAGACTTAAGACTCAATTTCACAGAGAACTTCTTGGAGAGCGTATTTCCTTTTTGACTTAGCTTTTCTACCTGAACAGGAAGATGACTATTTCCCAACGTGCTTAAGGCTTTTACATTATGCATTCTAATGTAGCATATTTCCTTGCTGGAAATGGTTTCCCACATCTAACACGAGGCCGAATTGCACTTTAAAATTACAGTTTTTTGCCTCATTTCATGGCAGCATTTTAGAGGACTTGAAATTTTACCACGCTGAGGAATAAACACAGTGCAAAACAGAGTCTATCTTTCAGAAATCATTGAATCATTAAGATTGGAAAAAACATCCAAGATTATGAAGTTCAACTTGTGACTGAATGAGGAAGATGAGAAGATTCAACTTTTCTTTGCAATGATAGCTTTCCTCTAGAGGCCAAATCCAGAATTGATTTCCAATTTTAACCAACACGAGTCTTTCCTGCCTGTTGATCTCTGTGTGTTTTGAGATTGGCCTCAACATCTGAAACAGGGCTGTGGTAAATGGCAACATTAAAGAAACTGATAAGAGATTTATTCTGGACTGGTAGGTTTCTTTTTTTTGACTGCAGGACAGAGTGTTTTCAAGACAGAGCAAAGCACACAGGCATTCACTGCTCCTGCAGAAGACAGCTTTGCCATCTCAACTTTGCAGCTTATGTTTATTGACAGAATATGTACATAGAAACACATAGAGCACTTTCTGTGGGAAAAACACAGAAAAGCATTTTGTGTTTTTTTATAATAATGGAGAGAAAATGTACAGAGAAATTCTTGTGGGTTTGTTTTTTTTTTTTTGTCTCCTCTTGGGATGGAGTTCGGCCTCTGTGTGCCATGGTTATTTTTCATCGTATAAAAAGGACTGTGCCCACCAACAGTGAGCTCTTGGCCTCATTGGACCACTCATACATCCCATGCAGAGGTCTGCAAAAGCTTTTAAGAAACATTGTTATGCTTTCTGTGGTGTTCCTCTGTGGGTATACTATATACAATTATGCATGTTTAAATCCACACTGTTCATTAGCTGAAACATCTCAAGAGATGAGTTTTCATTTTTAAGAAAGAAGAACAATTATTTAAATGGAAATGCAGATGTCAGGAAAGATTTCAATCCTGGGTTTAAATCTTTCCTAGATCTCAACACTCTTGTAATAAGGAAAGGAAATCCTGGTTCACAAGCTAGGATATAAACCCTCCATGGTCACAAGCTGCCCATTTTCCCCTACTCTGCTTTCTGGCTGAAATTCTGAGTGGCTGTCTGTGCTGACCTGGACTTGGGGTTTTGCATGGCATATTAGCTCTCTGGGTAGTCAGTCTAAGGCAGGCATAGATCAAAGTCTATTTGAACATACTCAAACCAAACCCAGATACAACTGTTCTCTGTATTTGGAATTACCTTTTGGGTTGTTGCTTTCAAGTAAATTAATGAGCCATAATACTGTGCAAGCTAAGCATTTCTCCATTCTGATACACTTGAATTATTAAGATCCTTTGTGTGTGTTGTTAAGTTGTGGAAGCTGTAGGATGACTGTAAGTAAAATCACACTTTTGAACAGTTACTCTGATCTAGAGAAGGTTGATAGTTTTATTCACATGACATAATAGTTTCTTCTCCCTTCCTCTTCAACCCAATAAAAGGTGGGGCATCAAAGCATGAGGGAAAAATAATATAAAGAATTATGAAATTATTTTTGTACATGAATGAAGAACTATGAAGTATACTATTCCACTTTATAGCAAGATTATGGAACAAAGGAAAGTCAATGAGAACTCTTAACATTTTGCTTGTTACCTTCAACATGCAGCTGCTCCGTATGGACAGAACATAGTACGTGTCCTTAGACTTTCTTACAGGGAATAATACCCATGTTGCAAACATGGAGAAAAATTCTTATCTTTAGGTGCTGTTTAAGCCAGCAAGAACATTAAGGTTGACCCTGCTGTCATAAATATAAACTGCAAGAAACAATTACTAAGAAAACTAATTAGACTGGACAAAACTGAACCAACATCACAAAGATACAGCAGATATAAATCATGCTCAGACAATAGGGAAAGGAAAATACAAAATCCTATGACTTGCACCCAAGCAATAACCAGAAAGGACTTTGGTAAGAAGTGGCACTCTGGGAGACATCAAAGTTTCTGATCTCCCACTCTCCAACAGAGAGCAGGAAGGAGAGAATAGGGGAGGGAAAAGGAAATAAGATAAGCAAGGCAAAAGGTAGGCCTGTTGTCAATTTACTCCAATGAAGACGGTGTTTTCCAGCTGTACTTCTCCAAATTTAACACAATTACAATAATTACCTACCTTGTTCTCCACGGTTTCAGGATTAGGATTAAGAGAGCAAAAGGATTCAGAAAAGTAGTCTTTTCTTTTGATACATTACCTGACTTGTTAAACACACAGTGTTTGATTAAGGATTTTCTAATTGCCATTCACCAGGCCAGTGGGTTCATAAAGTTTTCCAATTTTGTTATGTTTCATCCTGACAGCTGACTAGGCTGGTTGGGTTGAGAAGGGAATTTACCCACACTCCTCTGCAGCCCCAGTGAATAGAACTGGAGGTTGGTGTGACAGGGCCTTTATACTGTGTAATGTGGCTTTAATAGTTTGTTGACTTGGTTTTATAGCTTTTAAACTGATGTTTATTGCTTCTTTAGATGTTCAGTAGGGAAGTCTTCTTGAATCCATGCTGGCATTGCATTATGGTCATAATTATAAATGTCTCAGTCCTTTGGGAAGTGTGAAAGAATCAACAGAATACCAGATGAACAACAAAAACCTCTTCTAGGTCACTCTTTATTTCTTTATCAGTCTGTGCCCCGTACCTCCAGGTCTCAGCTTCTACCTGTGCTGCTGGAGATACAAGGCGGAAGATTACTAGGATGCTGGGAGAAGGGAAATGTAACAGTAGTGCTTGTGATTATTGAAGTGTCTGGGTATTTAAGAGGTATACTAATTTACTCTGGCTGCTGAAAAGCTGAGGAACTATTCTTCAAATTTTCTTTTACTAGAAATATTCATATAACAGCACCTTCCTTACTGAAGATGAGATGGCCCATCATAATCCAAATGCTGAGTTCTAACACAAAAATACTGTTGCATGCAAAACTTTTGCTATTCCAAAGGATTGGTACATAGACAAGTCTTTGCAGTAACATAGGAATTAAAATGCAGACTCTCTCTTTCGTTTTTATCATTTTGTTCAGCCTGGGAGAGATTTTCAGAGCAATTTCTTTTAAGTCACAGAATCAAATCAGAATGTAATGTTTGTCAACTGGGAGTCCACATTGGTAGGACGAAGAAACTAATCAGTGGAGCAATGTGCTCCACTGTGTGCAGGGATCCTGCACAGGCTTCCATGTGAGACTGGCAACCAGTTCTACATCTTGTGGCAGCCTTGAAAGAGTGGTCCCTCCATTATAATACAAAGTGAGATAGGAAGGTCCCGCAGCCTTTACCAACCACCTTGTACAGCCAGAATAATACAGCCTTTACTGAATTATTTCATCATCAGTACAAGTCCTTCTCCTCCAGAGCTCCAGGGTAGTAGCTGAGATTTTAAATCCACAGAAGTAAAGCTGTTCAAAAATAGAATTTTCCTCCCATGGGAGTTTTCACCATTTCAAGATTATTTGCTGCTTTAAAATATAAGAGAAAGCAGAGAGAACTTGGTTCAATTTTGTCTCAAGTTTAAACTTGAGATATTAAAACAGAAAAAAAAAACCAATAAAATTTAAATAGGTTGGTATTTTTAAATTTTTTTTTGGAAAATATTTCAATTTGTAAAAATATTTCAAAAATATGGGTAAGAGTGTTTTTATGTGTGCTTGTTTGGGGGAGGGGAAGGATTTTCCCACTTTGGAATGTTAAATTTGTTTCTTTGTTTTAGAAAACAAAAAGGTAACTGAAAACCACCAAATATTTGAAACTTTATTTTACATCACTAATATTTTTCAGTGAATTTTTTTACTAGCTTTATGCTGGAATTAATGCTATGGAATCAAAATTTTGAATGTCCTGACTCATATTTAATTAATATTAGTATACTTTCTTTCATTCCTACACCTGTTTCCATTAATTTTCTTGTTGAACTTATCTGGTAAGGGATTCTAAAAGACAAAAATTTGTATTTGTGTTGTTCCTGCAAGTGATATCCAACAAGTCCAAACCTTCTTAGATTAAACGGTGAAACTCCACTGAAGTCAATGGAGCTTTAAATATTGGCACCATCAGAAAATTTGTTCTGTGGAATGCACTTGCACTATAATATTTTGAATGCTCTTCATTCTCATGACAGACATTACTAAAGGAGTCTCTTTTCAAACACTTATGCATTTTCAAAACCCATTTGGTCAAAAGCTCTTCTCACCACCATAGGGAGTCTATGGAAATTTCGGCATTCTGACGTACCACAGGTATCCAACAGGATTAAAATATTAACAATTTTTTTAGTTTTTCTTTTATCCATGCTTAGCTTTTGTCATGAATCAAAAGAGGTGAGATCTTATTATTTTCTGATTGGAAGGGCAAGCACTCCAGCAGGAAAAATATCACATTAAAATTGGATTACTTCCAAGTAGTCCATAAAAAAAATTTCCCTAGTGAAATGGCCTGTTCCCTGATTGCTTTGTATCACTAGCGTCATGCTATAATACCATTTTTATACTGTGTTTCTGGCAATTTTTAGTATTATCTACACAGAAAATAGATTGCAGATCTCCAAAAGCTCAGCGTTTTTCCTATTTGGCTGTACAGTAAAGCTGGAGTTTTTCCTCCTTGCCTATGTCTCTATTTTTCTTTAAAAACAGAGAATAATGAAATCACTTAGTATTATTGCCATACATTACTTTAGAGCCCCATGGTCCAAACAGTCCTCACTGTGCAAAGAACTGGGGACTCTACGGTGCATATAACCCTTGCCTGAAGAGCTTTTGGGCTATGGCCCCACTCCTGTAACCTGGAGCTACTTGTTTGTCCAGTGGGCAGGTTACAGACCTGGAGCTTCACACACGGGGTGAGGAACGGGGTAAGGATGCTTGGTTGTCCTGCCTGTATGAGCAGGGAGTCCCAGTGATTAAATGCTTTGCCCCAGATTACACAGGAAATCTGTGTCTGACCCTGAGGTGGAAGCCAGATATTCTGTGTGACACCCTCATTCCCTGACCTATCCGTCCTTGCTCCCCACCGTCATGATGGCCTCCAGCGCAGAAACTTCTAACCAAGGAATTTTCCATTGAGTTCTGCTGCTGATGAGTTTCTTTCTCACCAATAGGTGGAAACTGACAGCCCGGTTTCTCAGGTGACACAAGGAACGGTTCTGCCATCCCAAATGAGGCAGGAAAAACATCACGCAGAACAAGGAATTTTCCATAAGAAACTGTACCATAGCAACTGAAAAAGACGTTGAAGCACATTACACTTTCTCAGCTTGTTGCAACCTGTGCTTTGATGCAACAGGACATCAGAAAAGTGAAGACTTGGGTTTTTTGTTTTACTTTTCCTCACTTATTTCTTTGGCCAGGAGAGTGATTGCTTTAACTGGTGCTGCTTGATCATAATGAATATATTGCAAAATTATGTAACCTTTCCACATCCATCTCCAAAGTCTGTGCCAGAGCTGGCATGCATTGTCATGCTATAGCTGGGGAGGGAGAGGGAAGCACATCTGCAAACTTCCATAAGAGATTACAAGCTTCTGGAATTGTAGGACAACTAACAAAACAGGATGCCGAAATATTTCCAACAGGCACAGCTGTGCAATATGTGGCATTAAAATAAAGTTGAGTCATTAAGAAGTAGTGATATAGAAGCTAGCAAAGGTTTCTGTCTATTTTTTTCTAAACATATCCCAAATGTTCTTGTCTAGTGTAACAGAAAAAAAAAATCACTGTGCAGAAAAAAGTGGCTTGTGTTGGTTTGGGTATGGACAAATTCTTTCTGTACTAGACATAGTATTTATGTAAAATGTTGCATTCTTTAAGGGAATTCTTTGCAGGATGGATGTTTATCTTCCTGAGCAGCTATAAAACACTGTTAAGAATGAAGAAGCATGAATTAAGAGGATCTAATTTGCTTTAAAAATGCTTAAGTGAGAAAATAGGGGGATATCTGTCTAGCACTACTAATCATCTGAGGTCTGGAGATCCCCTTTCTTTTGTACAGGAGTAATTTAGTCATCTTCCTTTTCTTTCTATTTTTTAGAGTTCATGCTGTACTCTGGCCATATTTTATCTCTCCCCTGTGTTCTTTCTCAATAAACTCCACAATGTGGATCATCCTCCTCTCCTGTATATCTGCAGATATTAATTACTGAGTAGAGAACTGCAGCACATAGCCCATTTTCTATGTGTGTACTCTCTTCTCATTCAGACTCACAACATGTTCAGTTTCAGAGGTGTTTCTGTGGTAAGACTCCCTTGTTTCTGTGAGACTGTTTGTTTCAGGTTCCCCTCAATGTCAGTGACAAGTTTGTCACTGATTTGGGAATGTTATGTCAGAATCCTGCAGAACTGAACTTGAACTGGTCTTGAACTAAAAATGCTGGAGCAGGATTTGTCACAGCTGTGCTTACCTAAGGCTTCCCACAAGGTGTATATGTGAAAGCACAGTTCTTTTTGGTCAGTAGCAAGAATAATGCAGATTTTTTCAAACTGCTTGCTCGTAGCCACTGTCCTAGCTTTCAGTTTGGTAAATTATGGAGGAAAATACCCTTTAAAATAGTACTGAGAAGAGATTTTTTCCTAATGATGTTGTTCCTATGCTTAGCTAGAATAACCCTCATTAGGATTCAATTTACCATTTTCCCCAGTTTCCACAACAACTGGCATTTCAAAAGCCTGCTTGGCACAGTATGAAGGCAAATGATACCCATAGCCTCTGTTCAAAAATCTTTATTTGTTTACATCTATGAAGGTGTGGAAAAAGAACTACTGCAAGTATTTTTGAAGTGCTGGTTGTGGCATGCTAATCCCCTGTTTATTTTTTGGAGGATAGTACATAAAATACCATAAACTAACAGCATAAAGACTGGAATAAGCAAAGAATTAGGTCACAGCTAGCAGTAGACCTCACATTTTCCCTTGTTCGTGGCAAGTTTTTTTTGTTTCTTTTTTTGTTTGTTTGGTTGGTTGGTTGGTTGGTTTTTGGGTTTTTTTTTTGTTTGTTTGTTTGTTTTGTTTTTTTTTTGGGGGGGGTTGTTAATATTTCTTAAATTAGGGGATGCTGTGGGTTTCTTAATTGCTTTCTTCAGCAGGTTTTTTTTTGTTTGTTTGTTTTTGTTTGTTTGTTTGTTTGTGTGACAGTTAATCTGAAAAAACTGCATTTGTTTTCCCAGCTCACATTTTGTGAGTGAGGATTACTTTCATGGCATACAAGACAATTCTGAATGCAATGCAAGTGAAATAGTGTTGTTTTAAATTATTTTTTTCTGTATTGCCAATTTATTTTATTTTTGTGTGCATTATAATACACTTTAAGGAGGCCAGAATCAGTAAAATTGCAAGGAAGAATTTGTTGCAGCTCAAATCATATCTGAAGAATTCCCAGTCAGGATTTTGAACTTAAGATGGCAGTGAGGAGTTTATGCCATTGTTTTCAAAATATACCAAATAAAAATGTTGATGAATGCATAACTTACACATTATAGCTTTGTGATGCTATTCAAGTAGAAAATAACTAATTTTTTTTTTTTTTTTTTATCCTCACTACTATTATAAAAAGCTAAGTAGGCATTTCTAGCCTTATTTTCAAGGAAGGGAAAACAGTCATAGGGATCCACTCAGCAGAAGCCTCATAAGAGTTGTTTGCCAAAATGCTTAAGATAAATACCTTTTAATCTCTATGTGTGTGTGTGTGAGTGTGTGTATCTGGTCTTCAGAAGCAAACAATGTTGTGTCTTCATAGCTTCTCTGTAAGGAAAAATGAAAATCAGTAATAGTTATTTTTGCAGTTAGAGCATGTTATATTCTTGGAACATATGGCTGAATTACCATTTTCTTACTGAAGAAAATGTTACAAAAAGGGAAGAATAAATATGATAAGCAATGTTGAAAGCAATGCACTAGTCTATAAATTAGTTTAGAGTTGTACATGGGAAAACACTAGAAAAACTATCCAACAAATCTAGACATTGGTTTATAAATAATTATGTTAGCTTCTGACCCTTCCTCCTCATTAAAATTTCTGAATAACAGGCTAGAAACACAGAGCCCGGGAAATTGCCTAAGGGCCATTCTGTGGATGCTAGACTACCAAAAGGCAAAGTATCCCTCCAGTTTGACAACAGACTTCAGATATCTCTCCTAAAAGCAAGTCTGTACTTGCCCTCCTGGTTGTGGTGGTCTTGCAGGAGGCAGCAGTTAACAAACCCTGCCTGTAAAGTGGTCTGAGGCTACCCTGGTGACATCTTGGCTTAACAACACTTCAGTGTTTTAGCTGAGTGCAGGCCAGGGGCATATCAAGGGACAACACCAATTTCCTTGGCTGCAACTGTCAGTTCAAGCAGCTTGAGACAAGAATTCAGCATTTTTACTGGTAACAGTAAAAATCATGGCAATTTTTAGTATTTCTTTATTGGTAAGCACGTGGGGTACTCTGCCGTTACAGTGCAACAAATGTAGCAGCTGTTTGTGTTGGTTACTGCTGCTTAAAATGTTTCCCAAATCGGTGGATACATAGGCAAAATGGTAGTTGTTGCTGTGGGAGAGAACTTGAACTTCAGGAGGAAGGGGAGAAAGCCCCTACATTTTGCCTTAGTTCTGTGCAGGCTAAAGTTACTATAAATGTAATGGTGTACAATAGCTGGAACAAAACAGTTTTGTTTTTTAAGAGCAGTAGTCATATAGATGCTGGGTGAGAAAAGAACCTCTCTGGTCCATGTGTTTCTGGTGTCTTGCAGAGACTGCCAGAATTGCATTTGCATTAATTTCAGTCTACAACTAGTATTAAAGAAGATTCAACTGAAAGTACTTACCAAATATAAAGAGCACAGGGGATAAAAAGGACTATGATTTATGGTGATGTCTATTAAGCTATTACAGAATATCATATGTGTGTACTAGTTATCAACATAAAATGAACTGGTACTAATTGGGCAAAGCTGTCAACTCAGTCTTGTTATAGTGTAACAATCTTCTTTAGGTCACATTCATTATACTGACATTGTGTGTCAGATCCTGAATAAAGTTCATTCAGCTATTTCTGCCGTTCTTCTTGTTTGCCCTGCTATGTATGTGTGCTGCCATCAGTGAAAGTTCATGTTTCAGCAAAGACTGGGTCTGCGTCTTTGGGAAATGTATGTCTTTGGTATCTGCCCAGTGGCCACTTCTCCAGCAACAGTATGACTGTGGGAGGGCAACCTTTGATTGACTCATGCATGGTGTTTCCCTCATTCATGGAAACTAACTGGAACAAAATGTTCAAAGTTCTTTCTTTCTTCCTTTCCTCTTTTTTTTTTTTTTTTAATCTATCTTTTACTGTCTTTCAGTTCCATGCCTCAAAAGGCTGTAACTGGGTTCGTTATTTTGTGATAAATCAGCAGTAAACATCCATGCATTTTGCTTCATTTGGGCAGCTCCCGTTCCTTAGTGACAACTGGTTGGCTCAGTGCACTATAATTATCAAGTCAAAACCAAGATGCTTTTAGGTAGTGAAAGCATATTGGCAGAGACTGAATTTGTCCTCAACCTCATCATGGCCCACAGCTTTAAAAGATCCATTTGGTGGTGGGTTTTTGGCACTGTTGGTACTGGGGCTTTGACAGTTTGATATCACACTGGACCCTGTGGGAAGCTGTTGTTATCCTAAAGGAGTATATGTCTTTGTTTTTCATTAGCTCCTGACATACTGTATAGTTAACTTTTGATCAATGTATCTGTGTTCATTCTCTTCCTATAAAATAAAATTTTATTGATATCTGGGAGGGGATTTGTATGTGTTAGTGAGAATTTACAAAGGCCTTACTTAAACAGTCTGAAGGACTGAGACTTGCTGAGACCAAACAGACGTGTGAGTTTGTTGTCTGCAGTGAACCAAGACACTCTCTGATGCTACTTTAAACACACCTCCATTTGACAGACTGACTATGAGCTGACTGAGTGACTGGTGCCTGGCTGTCCCTAGCCATGGGGGCATAGAGAGCAAGGCATTGCCTATGATCCACTAAAGGACAAGTAGCCCTAGGCTGCATGTTGTGCAGATCAGTTGCAAGTAGCTGAACATAACAGAGACTTTTTCTCCCTCGCCAAATTTGTTTTAGCAAAGGTGTAGAATTCTTCCTTATTTGTCTGAAATGTAAAGAAACATAATTTCTGCTGGAGATAATGCAATCCAGAGCTCAAGAGAGTGAAAGGAGATTTCTTATATTCTTTGCTATCTCTGTTAGCTAGGTGTATCTGTTTTCACATTGCATGAAAATAACATGCTGAACCAAGAGATAAGAGAAAATGTGTGACTTTTTTCTAGCAAGAGAAATTACATGGGGAAGTCCTTCTGCTCCCACTGACAAGTCACAGTTTTCTTTTCTCACTTTATCATGAGGCAGGCTGGGTTTTCTATTAGGACAATTAGAATAGGCACTCATCTCACTGCTAATTAAAAAAAAACCAAACAAACAACCTTTAGTGTTCTCAAAGCTGGCTGGGCTATAGTTCAGTGTAGTTTATAGATAATGTCCAAGTAGGAGGTAGGAGTACCATTGTTTGCATATGCAAAGGTCAATGCAAGGAGCATGGTACAGTCTAATTTGCATCCTTCCCTAGGACTTGGGAAGGTTGTCAGACCCTGAAGAATCACCCAAACTGTAGAAAATTCATGGCCTTTACACATGAAATAATTTATTTTGTATAAATATATACTTTATTACATTACTCCTTTGGAGGATGCAGGAGAGAAGAATCAGGTCAGCAGAGGAGGCAATGTGTGGTCTGCAATAAGCAATAAGATCTTTTCAAGCTTGAAAAATTAAGCATGTGCTATGCTTGTGTGGAAACAGAGAAAGATTTTTTTTCCCAGTGTATTTATAACAAGACAAAAGGAAAGTCATCTTTTCTTTGCAACTGTTAAGGCTGTGATCCTGAAAAACCCCCAGCATGTTCAGTCTTGCAAACCCTTTGTGAATCCATTTTGTTGACCTAAAAGGGAAACCCTGAAAGTCTTTTTGTTTGAAGGTAATAGAATGTAATAATCTTCTGACTGCACTGTGGCTGCTGTACAGGTATCTGTTACAGGCCAGTGGTAAAGATGAATTTTCTGGATGCCTTGTATGCATGTGCTGCCAATTACGTCATAAGCACTGGAAGTATGAAACAGTAGCAGGGCCAACAGGAAAATGCCCTATGGGGACATAAACCTCTGTGTATGGCATCTAACAAAACCAACAGGTGTGCCACTCTGGCAGTGAAACAAAAGCAGAGCAAGTACCTCACCATGGAAGAAGACAGAAATGCTGAAGGACAGAAAGTCTGTAAAAGGGAATAGCTGCTTATCCAGGTTTGTTCCTCTTTTATGATGTTTTGGTCTTCTCTTCTGTCACATGGGGCTCAGGCAGTAAAATACTAACCCCTTCTATGTCCCCATATGACAGGAGATTATCTTGCCATGTCAGCATGTAGGAAGACTCAAGACATTGTTTCTTCATTCTGATGAGTTTGTTTTTCAGTAAATAATGCAGGGTGAGGAATATTTTGTATTTTGTTTGTTTGCAGTCTCCAGTGTCTTTATCTGTCATTTGGGGCTCCTCCTCAGAAATGGCTAAACCCTTAACTTTTCTTTGTGTTTAAAGATCCCTTATGGCAAAATCCAGGAAAGAAGGAGGTACACACATAACCATAATAGCAGCAAAGCCTTAGCTGTGTGCAGTTAAGGAAGCAGGCAGAGAATGAGCCTTGTGCTTAGGGAAAGGGTTTCTTTCAATTGGCTAAAAGAAAGCAAAGCATAAGGTAAAAATGCATAAGATTCAGGTTTCCTCATAGAAAGCTACACAATGTGTTGCAGTCTGACAAAACTGTAAAAGGAATTGGGAAAAAAATTAAGAAAAGGGTAAATAATTTGCCAAAAATTATCTATAAGACTGGGTTCTGTCATGCTGCTATGACATTTTCATTAATATTCCCTTTTCTTTCTATGCTCAGTTAGCTGCAGCACAGCAGATCTAACATAGCTGATCAAATGCTATGCTGTCTTTCAGATAGCTGAGCAAAAGGTAAAGATTGAATATGTGCTTAACTTTTAAAAAAGGGAATAGAAATTCGACTGTGAGCCAAGCATATGGTTAATTTTTTCACAAGCTTGAAAGCGCCATTTGCTTTTCATATTTAGTTTTGAAAGGCCATCAGTAAAACCCTTCTGCACTCCCTCATGTAGAGCTGTTACCAATAGGTAAGGCTTTATAAAGCCTTGCCTATCAGTAACAATAAAGAGCACTTTATTGCACCTGCCTGTGGTCCCTACATCGCTCAGTACTGCAACACAGAGCCACAGAATTATTTCCTTTTCCTTTTGAAATTAGAAGAGAAAAAGCAAAGCAGAGAAAGGTAGATCAAAACCACTGCAATCTCCTTTGAATTTCAACTTTATACCCATTTACCCTAAGCTTGAATATGGCTCATCTCTGGAGGTAACTTCTCTCAGGTTCTACTTCTCAGACTGTGATGTCTTTCACACTATGTCTGTTTCTGAAAACAGAGATAGAAAAGAGTTAATATTTAGAAGACAGTATGTTCATTGGCCCTTCCCCCTCTGCAAGTATCTATTATATGAGATATGCTACGTGGTATTCCCCCATCCTTTGCCAAGTATTCCTATTTCTGTAATACAGAAGGTTCCTAAAGATTAGTATCGTGTGGAGGGAAAGGATTTCCAAGTCTGAATGGGAAGGGTTTTTATGTTGAGATCATTGTCTCCAGTTAAATATGGAAGACAGACCAGATTTGCCATTATAAAATAATACTAACAGGTTTTACACAGAAATTCACACTCAATAGCCTCTAAGTTGTATGATGATTAACCTCTTGGAAGAAGTGCATTGAGATTGGCATTAATAAATTAAGTGTATACGTATCTGCAAAGGCAGAGTTTGCTCAGTTTTTTGCTTAAAGCTGATTTACTATATTGTTCTGAAAAGCTTTTAGTAGGCTGGAAGCATTATGGAAAGAGAAATGCAGGATGATTAATATATAAATTAATATAATAATATATTTTCAGTACTATTTCTGAAAATAGCCAAATTTAACTTTCAGCTATTCTGATATATCCTAATTGTTTTAGCATGTAAAAGATCAGTTTTAGCTTGCAAGGGCTTGAAGATCTTGTGCATCTCAGTTTTAATATGCAAGGGCAAGTTCCTGTATTGATAAACTGTTTATTTTTTTTAACATTAATTAAGTTAATCAGACTCACACAATTAAAACAAAGCATTTGTTAGAATTTATTCTTAAGTAATGCTTATTTGAGTATAGTGATCTAATCATGTATGGCATCATGGCTATCTGTAGTCAAGCTTACAGGATCTTTGTCAGCTAAACCAAATAAAGTACTCTAAACAAAGAGTAAAGTAAAATGGCTCACTAGGAATCAAATAGTAACCCCAAATCAATGGCTTACCAGGAATCAATAGTAACCCCAGTAAACACTTGTGTTTCAGACAGAGATGAGCCAGCTACAGCAAAATGAGTTTCCAGTGGACAAGATCTGTGGTTCCCCTGCTGCTCTGGGCAGGTCGGTGAGAGCTGGGCACCCTCTAAGGCGCTGCAGCACTGTGTTACAAAAGGAAGCCTGATTTTAACCCAGGAAAATAAAAATTCTGGGGTTTAAATATATATCCTGTGAGGATTTAAACTGTAAACAAAGCAACTGAAAGGTTAAGCTGCAGCAATCACAGATTTATTTGATTTACCAGATGTAACTCCAGACAAGTAGGAAGTAAGTGTCTGGAAATTATACCATTCCTGTGATAGTCCCTTGTTTGCCTTTCATAAATGCCTCCAGTTCTCCCAGGAAGATCACTTCTTGTTCAACCTGGCATTAGATCCTAAGTGGGCCATCCTTTCCTTAATGTCCATTTAGGATCTAATGCTTTTGAGAAACCTGACAAATCACTGATGGCCACCCAGGAGAGAACTGTTTAACATCTTCTGAATGATACTTTGCTTTTTCAAAGGCACAAAAGACTCATAGTGCTTCAGAAGCTGGACTTGCACAGGTGATGCGACAAGGCCCAAGTGCCTTTGTAGCCTTGTTGTTATTGAATCCTCCCTACCCAGATTCCTATAGTTGGTACCAGAACCTTTGATTTAGAGCAGAGTACCAAGGTACTGAGAGGAGATTTTCTGTCAGCTTATTTTACTTCTGTTGAAGAAGTGTGAGTTGGTTCTCAGCTGTGGACTGTTATACATATGTATACATGATGGTGTGTGTGTATGTGTGTGTGCATGTATGTATATGTATATATATATTGTGTGTGTGTGTGTGTGTGTATATGTATGTATGTATGTATGAACATTTATATAAATACATATATATAAGCAAAAATGTGCATATATATCTATATATAAATATATATAAGTATATATATATTTAGATGTGAAAACATTGTTAATTTGTACCTACAACACCTGTGCATGAGCCTTACATGAGCAACTGTTGCTGCTACATTGTAAAAATTAAACAACAATAGCACTACACAAAAATTTGTATAGGATAATAAATAATGAATTCTGTATGGGATAATGCATCAAATAATCAAAAATATACAACTTAGCTGACCTATTTCTGCATCCAGGGAAGGCTGACAAGTCAAAAGGTTGAAAAAAATAAATAAAGGCATTGTTGTTGGCTTTTATTGCCATGTTAGAGAGTAGGTATCTCATTAAGCCAAAATTTATATTCTGGCAGAGGTTTGTAGAAACTGCAGACATTCTGCTATTGAGTAATCTGATGGCCATCAGTCTAGACTTGCTGTTTGTTCTTTGTAGGGAATCTGTATCCTTCTACTATAGGATTCCAGCAGAAACTTCTTTTTTGTGAGTGGCAAATGCTATCTAAACAGTCACTTGGCCATTTACACCTGTATTTTTCTAGCAATGTATTAGAAATAGTTCAGTCCACAATTGCAATAGGAATAGCAGGAAAATAAATGAAGAAATTCGCAAAAACCTTTTCTGTGGGACCTTGTATCACATCACAAGCTGAGTCTTTTCCATGACTGCCTTTTCCTTATGCAGCTGTGGTTATGTTTATAATATCACCTTGCATGGTTTCTTGGCTTCTTGAAGGTCCTCATTCTCTTCGCAGAGTCCTGATACATCAAATTTCATCAGGACTGTCCCACATGTGCACCACTAGCAAAATTTCGAGTGGTATCCTCAGAAGCAGATTCAGCAGATAATTTAAGTGGGCATGAAACACAAAAGGATTTTACAGTGTTGGTAGTTCAATGAGCAGTGATGCCTGTCAGCTGTTGTCTGTTTTTTGTTCACCAGTGAGTCCATGTTTCAGTCTCTCCATGAATCTCATTGCTTTTCTCATGAGGTAGATGGGACCACATTTGAAACCTACAACATTTGTGTTATTGTAATTGGGCAAGGTCTTCAAGATGAGACACTCACATGAATACCACATAAGTATTAAGTATTTCATTTTTGTGCTTCTTAGGAAATCTAGCCTTGAAAGGAGTAGTGTAATCTATAGATGGGAAGAGATACAGGGAGCTGATTTTATGTTTTTGTCACAACCTTGTGGACAGTGGCTTCCAGCTGGAAAAAAATCAACTGGAAACAACTTATTTTAAAGGGATATTTAAAATTTTTCCAGAGAAAAGTCAAGACAATGACTGGTGAACTGACAAAACTGCTTTTTTGGGGGAAGAAACATCTGTCTCTTTGCCTCACCAAAAATGGCAAGAAGGGAGTTGATTACATGTATTTAATACCAAACCTGAAAAGGCTGCTAAAACTATCAGAGAAAGTCCCTTAAAGACCAAAGGAGGGATATGCAAGCCAGACAAGTTAATGATTAAGAGACAAAGAAAAAGGCATGCATTTTTATTAGCAATGAAATGATTACAAATGAAAGCAAGTGGATAGGTCAGACTTTCAAATCAAGACTGACACAGTCTCTTTCTGGAGACAGTCTTCTGCCACATACAAATCATTTAGCTCAATATTATGCTCCATATAGTTTAGAAGGTCAGCTTAGGTGGTATAATGGTCACATGTGGTGATAAAATGTTAAGACCCATTGTTTGTGGCTGAGGGGAAACACTCTGTCACATTTCATTTTTGAAATATGGGGGGGAAAATGCTCGTGATTTATACTGTATCTTGCTGTCACTGGCTGGATTCATTCATATCCAACTCAGGGAATTCAATGTGATGAGGTGATCTTGAGTTGCCTATTCTGCTGGAGCCAATTCCAGAATGTGATGTGACCCTCTCTGTTCAGACTCACCATCAAAGGTAGGTTCCTAGGGAATGCAGTCCCATACCTGGAAATATGTATTGCATCATTTCCAGTGTGACATACTGTCTACTAGTGAGTGAAATATCTAAAGGTCCAGCACTTCTGGTGAGATGCTTCTGAGACCATGAGACAAGAAGAGAGACTTCTTATGTAGTTGTACTCCCTGTTGTCTCTGGTTCCCTGAGACATCCATGGGAGCCCCCTGCTTTTAAAGATATGGCTGTATGGGAATTATTTTAACTTAGCCTCTTTTCAGCATTTACCCTTCTTTAATTTGTTTTGCTTCATATTTTATAGTTCTTTTCTCTCCAAAGTGTTTCAACTCTGCTTGGCTTTTGGCTTAATGGAATCTATTTTTTTTTACAGTTATCAGTTAAGATTTAAAATCAGAGATTAATACTCTTAAGAGTACAAATGGCAGGTCAAATGCAGTTGCCATTTAGAATCAGAAGGAGGAAAATACATAGCTGTCATTTTAATGTTTGTGTACCTTTTCTTGTGAGACAGTGTTATGAGATGACTTCTTTGTTTATGTTCTCTTTGGCCAAATTCTGCATTGTTTCTTCAATGTAAATCCAGGATAATCTCTTGAACTTTAACAGAGATAATTTCCTTTATCCTGATTTTAACTGAAAGCAGATTTTTACCTGAATTTTCTAGTGTATCTCCTGCTCAAGTATCATCCCACTGAAGACAGTATCATTATGGCTGGGGCCCCAAATGTGCTAAATGGATTTTTTCCTTAGCTTATATATGCATCACACCATATGTGTTTGATTTACTTATGTTGTTCTTACGTTTCATCTCTTCCTATTTATTCATACTTACTGTCATTTTTTATTTGTTTGGTAACTCAGTACAGCTCAGAAAGGTAATAGGAATGGATAGAGCATAACAAGTTACAAATACATTCTGTGCAGGTCTCTTCTGCACCTTGCTGTGTTTCAGCTTTTACAGTTTGGTTTATGGGATGGATTGTTTATTCAAATGCCTGGTTTATATGGGTGTTTAACAGCAGCTGTAAGTGTACTACTGAGAAGTACTGATTGTGGTTTTTATTTATTTTTACTCTATTGTTTGTAAAGTCCTCCAGGAGCTTCACAAAAAAAAACCTTCTTTCTACTGCTAGGCCAAACATTAGCAGTATAATGGGCTCAAAATGGAGAGGACCATACAAAATTCAGACTGTCTTCATCACCAAGTCTTTGGCAGCTGAGGGCAGAAAAAAAATTAAAAACTGCCTTTATGTCTTTCTCCTCTGGGAAAGGAACAGAGGCATTCTCCTGGCAATACTAGTAAAGCAGAGGGAAAGAGAACTCCCCAAGAGGTTGGATGGCAAGTTTTTTAGGGGATAGGGGGTAGCACTCATTTGTTATCAAGCATTTTTAAAGCTCAGGTGATGAGATGTGCCACACTCCAGACCTCAGGTGCCATGCCAGGGCAGCAATCCTTCAGCTCTGCTGGTCAATATCTTGTGACCAGTATTATCAGAGGCCAGTGATGCTGGTTAACTTGTATCCACGGGGAAAAGGTGTGTTTTGGTTCAGGCCTATCTTGTGCTGACTGCGTTTTGAGCCTTTCTTGCACAGCCAGTGCTGAGGAGGAAATGAAAATAAAAAGCAGCTTCATACTGACTGCAGGGAACCTGCTAAGGTAGCTGGCCAAATAAAGCATCACCATGACAAAATTTAATTTTATGCTAGACTAGTGTATGACAAGAGTAAAAAATGTAGTTATTGTGCAGTCTCATTTCATATGTACCTAATGAGATGTGTGGCCCCTCCTGGAAGAGTTGGCATTGGAAAAGGAGGCTGTGAATACGCCTCCTGCAGCCACCAGCTGTGGAGAAAGCAGCAAAGCCTGGTGAGTCTGGTGGGCTGTGGGAAGAATCCAGCCTTCCCCACTCTATGCACAGGGTACAAGAGGTCTGCTTGCATGCTGGCCAGGGGCCTTCTTGCAGGTGCCAGCTGGATCTGGTGGCGATCTGTTTCTCAGGTGTGCTGCCCACTTCAAGACAGCAGATGTGTGCCGGATTGCTCACTCTCCAGTCCTGCTCCCCGATGTCCACACACAGGGATATGAAGTGTATTTACATGCAGACTGCTCAGGCTAGGTTGCTGTAGGCTTAGGGTGTGGGACACATATTTTCTTCTGTTGTAGACTGTGGTCTTTTTCTCCAAATGCTGGTGGTGAGAACAGGGACAGGCTTTGCCGTTTCCCTCTACTAATGTTATCATCAGCACTCCTTTAGTCCTGGAGGCAAGGTGATTCTTGTGTACCAGTGGTCACCTGGTTTGGAATAGGCATGTAGGGAGGTAGGTGTCGGTCTGCATCTGGTTAGATCCTAAATTATTGTCAGGGTTCAGTCCTGGTCCCTGCAGTTGAGCAGCCAAGGTGAGATTTTCACCCTTGCAAAAGCCAGCCTGATGCCTGTGCCCTGCTATTTCATTTGCTATGTTTAGAATTTAAGTTGCAAATTATCTTCTTCCAGGCAGGGTTAAATTTCAGCATTTGCAAAGACAGCTAAGTGCAGTGAGGTTAAAATCATCAGCAAATGCTGCCTGGATTGTACAGTTTCAGCAACACAAGTTGTCCACCCTATTGACAGCTAAACTGTCCTTAGAACTGCTTTATTTAGCTTGAACATTGTTAATTGATAATGTAGTCTACAAAATTTAGCACAGTATTTTAAATATTAAAGATTTTAATGGAAGATTTTGCTGAAAGGAGAATGTAAAATAAGTCAAAAAATGTTCATGGGCTTCAGTGTTTGAATCAATTGACTGTGGGCAGCAACTGAACTAAGGTTCTGTCCACCATGTGGACAAAAACCTTCGTCCATGTTTTGTTTCTTTTACTTCAGATCAATACTGTAAATCATGTATGTGAGAAACATAGCAAAACAGTGGTTTACTTACCACAGGTAAGTAAACCACTTTTTTCCTGTGTTTCTTTACTTACACAAGTAAGTAAACCAGAGTGTGAAGTTGCATTTAGTTGAAAGAGGACACATTTGTTTTTTAGAGGACACCTTTGGCTTAGGTTAATTTTAAAACTTTTTTTATTTGGATGGGAGAGTTCTGCTATTGTTAAAGGTACAAAAGTAGAAAAGGTGTGAGAAAGTCTTGGTTTGTTTTCTGATTCACTGACTTAATGTTTTTTAAAAAGTAGCTCTTATGTATGCTTTTGCAGCAGTCATCCTAACATGATGATAAATGGCCTGTTCCCAGGTGACTCTTAATTCCATATCTTCTTATCCAGAAAATCCACTGCCTTCCAAATACAAATGTATAAACTCAGTCTTTTTTGCAGAAAATGGTAAAAACTGACATTTGGGTACTTTGATTCTTTACCTACTTCACAGGCATTCCTATCACCATATGGCTGTAAGCATGGAGTCCATCCTATCCTGAACTTGCAGCTCCCTTCTGACCTCTGTTTTGTCTTCTTTTCACAGTTGTGCATCACATCAAGCGCCACAATATTGTTCTTAAGAGAGAACTGGGAGAAGGAGCCTTTGGGAAAGTCTTTCTGGCAGAATGCTATAACCTGTGTCCTGAGCAGGGCAAGATCTTGGTGGCAGTGAAGGTAAAATAGTCTAGGGTTACCATTATTAATTCATGGTTGCAACTAATGCTGTTTTATTTGTAAATGATCATGTTTGCCTATTCCATAATCCAGTGTAACTTTTCTCATACAGGTAGAAGAGTTCACAAGAGTAATG
This sequence comes from Chloebia gouldiae, assembly GCA_003676055.1. Lineage (NCBI taxonomy): Eukaryota > Metazoa > Chordata > Aves > Passeriformes > Passeridae > Chloebia > Chloebia gouldiae. The sequence continues at coordinate 13,880,252 of QUSF01000011.1, forward strand.
GAATGTTAAGAGAATTTGGTATTTGATCTTGCTGTAGATTATAAAAAGAGACCTGAATCATATAAGGAAAGGGAGGAAACAGATTGCATCACAAGGGGGCAAAATCTTTTATGGTCTGTCTAAAGTACAGTTAGTGAAAAATAATGTCTAGGTTATTAAAAATGCATGTGATACATATGTGTGTCTAAAAAATAATCTGTTACTAGCTAAGAATAGGTTATGTGTGTAATTGCTAGGCAAAGAACAGCTTTCTGTTTCAGGACTGTGCCATTCTTTTAGTCAGCAACTGAAATTGTCCGTGGGTAGTTTTCATTAATATAGCTTGGAGACCAAGCCTGCTTCTCTGCACAAAGCACTTCCCCCCCCCCCGCCAAGATTCAAAGGTGAGGTTAGCTGTTGGCCTTAGCTGTGAATGTAGCTAGAAAACAGTATTGGTGAAACCACACTCTCAGAAGTGAAAGTGTGAAAATTTTTCCTGAAAACAATGTCTTATCTCTGTCTGTAGTGTTCTGCCAAAAACTAAAAAAGGTGTCCAGCATTTGAAATATCTTATTAAGTGCAGGGGGAAGAGGTGTCCAGAATTTGGGCTATGCCAAGTGACCAGAAAATAATTGTATCTGACAGGTCGCAATTAGGCAACCATGTGTGCATTTTGGATGAAACCATACAGTAAAAGAAATCATGTAGATCATCTTTTTGAATTTGGTAACAAGAAATAGAGTCTTGAATCTTGACAGTGGAAGAAAATGGAAGGAGTATAGTCTTGTTGAGTGCTCCATCAAAAATAGGGTTTTGGGTTTGCCAAGGTTATAAGCTTTTCAATACCTGGAGTAGTTCAGTCATGTTGACTGTTGAGAAAAAATTAAGCCCTGAAGGAATACAGCATAGACAGGAGAAAGCAAGAGATTATAAAAATAGATCTGAATGAATTTTTTGTTGTATTTTGGTGGTTACAATGGAAATGGCCTTTCCTGTGTCACTTTAGGGGGCTACTTGATTAAAGCAAAATTAAAGTATTTCCATTCACTTGCTCCTTTTGAAAGTCCTGTCCAAATGGAGCCTAGCACTTCTGCTGTTATATGCTGCACTGCCCTTTCTCTCAGTGTAAATCAAATGGAAGAGTATTCAGCCTTTAAAGGTACATATGTCTCCATAGACCTAGATGACCAATCTCTCCATTTTCTGGGCAAGCTGTCACACTCTTTTGGTTTATATATATAATTTTTTTTACCAAATCCTCTCTTCGTAGTGTCCCCTAATAAGAATCTTGCAGGCAGCTGTGGGAAGAATTACCTCTGGGAACAGGTTATGCCCATTTTATGTTTCTGTTGTTGGCTCTTAAAGATATGACTCTAGCTGTTGTCACAGAGCAAATTTTTTGGTGAACTGAGCCACTGGATTGACCCTCACATAACTGAGGAGTTAATTGCCTGATGCTTGTCTCTTTCACTGTGGTTACCAACCACAGATAAAAGGTATCCCTCAGCCACAGTGGAGGTCGATGGATGGGGCCTCCACTGGAGTGCAGAGAACTCTCCTGCACTTTAGGATAGATGACTAGTAGTAGAGGAGCAGACCTCAATGCCAGCAGCAATGAGCAGCTCCTCCTGATGCACAACAACGGCTTCGGAGAGCTTCAGCACCATGGGTAAAACCAGAACATGCCAATCACTATAAAATAGATTTGGTGAGGGTGTGGAAATAGGTACTTGCTGAAGAGTAAGGTGATGCCAGGGACATTTCAGCAGCAAGGAGGCACAGTCTCAACAGTGTAATGGGGGTCTGGTTGGCTAGTGGTCCCTGTCAGTTCCCTGTGCCTGCCAGTTGCTGGAAAACAGTATGGTTCATCTCTGGCCTTGAGCATCCCTCCTTCTAACTTGGCATGTTCCCTTCTTATCAGTCAGCTGGTATCCAAGATGCTGAGGTTGCTGCAGCAAATTATTTAGGAGCTAAAAGGCCGAGAAAATCTGGGAAGATAAAAAAAATCAGGTCTAGCATAAAATACCAAAGAGCTTGAGCTTTTCCTCCTTTAAATAGGAGAAAGGCAATTTGTTTAAATTGGTTTTGATTAGTGTGAGCTTTTTGGAGATAACACAGAGTACTTGGAAATCCTCTCCATAGGACAAAACCTGGGCATTGGACTACATTGCCCCCATAGCACAGGCACTTTTAGAAAACAGAGGATGGAGGAAAGAAAAATTATTGTTTTCTTGAGGGCCCAATTTGCTGTGTTTGTTCAAGCCTGGCTCAGTACTGTCTCCTCATAGGATTGGATCACCAGGCATAGTCTCAAGCTAGTGTAGCCTATCCAGAGTGGGAGGTGAAGTTGACAGGGCACAGGTTAGCAGCTACCTCTGGCTCCCCTGGGAAGTTTTGCTCAGCAAGCAGACTGCTCTGTGTGTGAGATCAAAAACATTTCCATGGCACCTGCACAAGAAAACCAAAGATTTCCAATTCCTCAGACCTTCAGTTCTGAGAAGACTTGAAACCACCCCTTCATTTCTTGAGGAGACATACCAGTCAGGTCTCCTATGTTGATGGGAAGCGATAACAATTATTTTGTAGGGGAAGGCTGAAACAGTAGAAAGTAGTAATAGTAGTCATGTTGCTGCCTTGAGAGTTTGGCTACAAAGTCCTGCTGATGTTGGTGACAGCTCCATCCTCCTGCTGTTGCTCTGTCTTGGCCATGAAGGCAGCTCTGGGGTGTCAGAGTGGCAGAGGTGGTGTCAGACAGTGGTGTCGGAGTTCACACTCACTGCAGAACACAGGGCAGCCCAGACCACACGGAGTAGCTGGAAACTACATGTGATTGAATCTCAGATCCTACTTGGGAAAACCTCCTGTCGACTGGTGAAAGTGCTTTGTATGCAGAGCTTTGGCATTTTTGTCAGTAATGATAATAATAATTAATATGTCTTTCTTCTCTTTGTGTTCTTAGGGTTTTATTTTGTTTTTTTTTCTTTTTTTTTCTTGTACTGAGAACAAGCTAAATTCATTAGTCAATGTCATTTCTATGTAAATTCTACATACTTATTAATCTTTTACCTTCCAGTCTCCTCCTTGCCTGACTGTGCCAGCTTTCTTTCATGCATTGTGTCTATTCTGTGCACTGCATGAAATCATGAAAAGGAGATTTTGCAATGGTGGATGAGAGAAATTCTAGTCAGCCCATGGTAGTAGAAACCCTGCCTGAGTTTCACCTGAGTTTTAGGTTTTTCTGCATTTTGCTGTTTGACAGAAAATGTGGAATTACCATGGCAACTGCTCTGTCATATGATAATTTTGCTGTTTCCGTGAGATAAAAAGCATCTTCTCAAATATACAATATGCCATCCTCACAGGACAGAGCTGTCAGCATTTTTACTGTCTTTCCAGGGAAAGAGCCTGCTGGAAAGAGGATCAGCCTTTGCTTCTCCCTGGCAGTTATTTCCAGATTGCTATTATTTAAAAATGAGTTTTGTATTAATTGTTTTTCTTATTCTGTTATTGAGAAGAATCACTTCTGCAATCACTTAATATATGAAACTACCAGAGGAAACTCAAGTGACAACAGAATTATTACAAGTGATTTCAGTATACGTAACATACACTGGACTGTGGGTTTGTGCCTGTATCATGTTAAATTATCATCCCAGAGCCTGGAAGTATTGGAAAACACTTCAGTTCCAGTCCTCACTCAGTTCAGATGTGATTGTGTGTAGCCCATAGTGGGAAGCAAATTTCACGTCCATGATACAGATATGTATACTAATATATCGTGGCTAGTGACGCCTTGATGAAGCAATATCCTCGTTGCATCATTGGTAAAGCTTATGGAAAAAACGATTCTGCTCCTGTAGGCATGTTAGGATTCAGAACTACATTCCTCAGGGAAGGGATATCTAAGGCATAAGTGACTTCTCTTGAGTCTAGGATCCACAGAGGCTGAAATCCACAGGTAAAAGCCCCTGAACTTGAAAGACAGCAATCCATTCTGCCCTAGTCCTTGTCCCCCCATCTGAATTTTATTATGGTAACTAGTCCTTTTTCAAGACCTAGGATTGTGATATCGCAAGTAAAGGATGTGTTTTTTCCAACAGTCACCTTCTAGACTCTTCTTCACACATGCACACATGCACACATATAATACTAGAAAAATGGACAGAATTTTCCCTGTTGAAGCAAAAGCTTGAACAAACCATGACTATTGCTGCTAAAAACTCAGTTTGTTGGCAGAACAATTGGACAGTGTCAAACCTCTCTTTTTCTGTTCTGGTGAGTTTGGTTGATCTCATGCTCTACATATTAATTCAAGATAGAAAGTAAAGGGACTAGTTGGCCAGAAAAAAAGACATCTTTAGTTTGCCACTTCTTTTGTGTCTTATCTTCCATTGTATTAAACCTAGGCATTGTTAAAATCCACAGGTACAAAGCCCAGACAACAGTTTCTGTGAAGAATAAATTGTGAATGTTAGTAACTTGCCATCTTTCTCTTGTGGTTTTAAAATATTTTTTCAATTAGTATAGCGTAATCACTGTACCTCTTGACTACAAAGACTATTAGTGGTTTATTGTCAATTATAATTGTTCCTCATTTAATTGGTGTCAGAACTTGCCTTTTTTTTTGTGCATGGAAGTGTTTTCTTGCTCTTGAAATGTGGTTTGTAAGGAGAAATCAGAAACTTCCTATGTGTGACAGTTAAATTAGTATTATTTCATTAGAAAATATTTAAGCCTCTTATTTGATCCTGTGACACCCCAGAATTCCTCTGAGCATCTGCTTTCCTCTGTGTCTGTCACTTTAGGATTTGACCTCCACCTACTTACACATATGCCTAATCTTAATCATGTGAGTAGATTTACAGAATTTCAAGTAAGTTTTTGGCTGAAATCTTAGGTTATTCTGGTCCAGGGACATTAGTGTGAATCTACCTAACATATAGCACACCACAGGGACCAACATCAGCAGTACATAAAGAATGCATTCACATTACCACATGTATTTTAAACAAGCAGAGTTTTATTTTAAAGAAATAGTAAGAAAGGTAAATACCAGCAGGATACTAGGGGTTGCTTGAGTTAAATGCTCAAGGATACAAACCAGCTGTGTACTAGTATATTTTTGGGATGAGATCAGTTTATTTATTCTGTGTTTGGAAAACACTTGTCACAGCAAGAGCATGAGTATTCATACATTCTCTTACAAGAAAACTGTTTGTTTGGGATAACATGTGGCAGGAGAATGAAAATTGTACTGCCATTATTTAATTGCACTTCAGGATCACATCTGCATTTCTAAGAGTTATTTAGAAAGTACTTCCTCCATCCTCCATGCTGTACTGTGTCCTTATCTTACCCTTTCAGGGCTATCCTACATATTTCCTAACTTCTGTGAACATCTGTCCTTCCTTATATTTTCATTTTTCTCCACCAGACACTGAAGGATGCCAGTGATAATGCCCGCAAGGACTTCCACCGTGAGGCAGAACTGCTAACGAACCTGCAACATGAGCACATCGTCAAATTCTATGGTGTCTGTGTTGAGGGTGATCCACTCATCATGGTCTTTGAGTATATGAAGCACGGAGATCTTAACAAATTCCTCAGGTAAATCCATAAACATGTATTGTGATCCTGAGCTAAAAGTGGGCAGAAAAGATAGCTGTTACTGGTACTTAATGTGAAATTAACAACTACCAGTGGAAAAAGCTTACATCTAGGAAAACAAATTGTATGAGTCTTGTCTTTTGTGCTGGGATGTGGGGCCTTGTTTCTTTGCCTGTTTAGAAGTACCATTAAATCCAGCTTTGTATTACAGAAATATTGTTTCCAATATATTTCCATGTATTCTAAAATGTTTGTTATAAACCCTACAGTAGGAATGATTTTCTTACAGGCTTTCTGGTAGCACTTGGAAAATCCCACTCAACACCTATTGCTATCTGTAGGCGTCAGAGAGCTTCTGAAGTCTAACCCCTTTTCTTTTCCCTCCTCTCAGTGTTTTGGAAAGAGTGCTATAAATCTGCAGCAAGAAAACTATAAACCATGGAAACTTCAGTGAATTGGAAAATGCTACACTTTAGGGCCCAGATAAGGGCTTTTTGTCATAAAGCTGTTCAGGAATGTGCATAGGAAATTGAAATTTGGCAGTAGGACAATTATAAATAAATAGATTATACATAAGGTTCACAATAATAGGTAACCCATGATCCAGGAAGTTATGAACAGAGGCCTCATGTATGTGACATTTCTACCAGCCTGCACTTTTGGACATAAAAATAAACAGTTAAGAGATGACATTTGCTCTGTGTTAAAAATATAAGAGATTATTCTTTCAATGTCTACTGTGTAATTTTTTCAATAAATATCACAAAGGTATTTCAACATACAGAGGTCTATCCTGCTAAAAATAGGTAGGGGTATCACCATTTTGGAAAGATATCTCTAACAAAACTGTAAAATAATCTAAATAGATGTCTCATTAAATGGATTAATATTTTCTATATAATTGAAGTGACTATTATTGCTAATGCTGCCATTTATTCATTTTTGGTAGAACATAAATGAGTTTGCTGTCTATCTACTACCTCTTTAAAAGGTAGCCACACTGTAAAACAAATTACATCAACTAGCATCCTCCCTTATTGGCAGGGCTAACAGGGTTGTCAGAGAAACTGGAATCTAAACTGGAGATGCAGAGCAAACACTAGTATTCTTCCCAGAATTGTTGTCTCTCTGGCAGAGGATTTAAGTATATTTTAGAATTAAGGGCATTTATGTTTGTCTGCTTGGTCTTCTGCTCTGAATCAGGACAGAACTGCTATTTCCCTAGATGCCATCCTCGTACATTTTCAGAACACTGGATTTCCATTAGAAGAAGCCAGATTCTCAGTTGATGAGAAATAATTTCTTACTCCGTAAGAAATACTTATTATGCCTTGATTCTTTTTGATTGGCTTTTTCTTATGTTGTAACTCTGATTTTGAATTATTGCACAGAAAAGTATTTTAGCAGACAGTATATTTCCTACTTTAAGGCCTTCACTTTTAAAAAAGCTATTAATCAGCCCTTGTCTTTAGAATATAAAATGATTATGCTGGGACAAGCTATTAAACCTAAGCTCCAATTTGTCATTCCTCTCACATTTTCTGCAGCTTGTACTGCAGACCAGAGGTTCAGAGCAAAGTGGGCTGTTCCATATTTCTTACCCTGCAGCGCCACCAAAGGCTGTTGGGGAAAAATTGATCTGAAAATTTAACCCGAATGAGCCTGGCTGCCTGCATGCAACCAAAGCCTGTTCAGATCTAGGACAAAAGCCTCAAACTCATGCCTGCCCGGGGCTTGGTCTGTGGACCAGTGGATGATGTGGCTGCAGAGAATATCTGTCAATGTCCATGGCTATTGTAGACACTGAAGATCACCTAATTTATGGCCAGCACCAAGTGGACAAGCAAGCTGGATGGAATGTTAAGAATAATCTATAAATTCCTTTAGATACAGACCATGTCCTCAGGGAGAGTAGCACAAGATGATAAATTCTTTAATTTAGCAGCTAAGAGATTCATGTCTGAGAACACTTATTTTAAAAATCCATGCGTGATAAAGGTACAGTATTTTTCAACAGGAATTTGCTAGTGAGTTTTGGTTGGAGATTTCATATCCTCCCATTTATTCTTGCCCCTATCAACTGAGACCAGATGAATGGCTCCTGGTGTATAGCCTGTGGTAGAAAGTTGCTTTGCCTGGTACCAGATACAGTCCCATCAATGCTACGCACCCTCCTTCACTTCTTTCTCACATCTGGCACTTTGCTCATGAAATTCTTCCCTTGGGGCAATTTTAGTATCACATTTCTAATTGGTAGTGTCAGATTTGATCTCACAGATTTTGATTAATTTGAAAATCTTTTCCAAACTCCTGTGCCCTTACCCTAGAGAAAAATTAAGGCTTCACCTCTGTTGAGGAGGGAAGAGGAGAGGTGGTCTCTGAAGGAATAGTTTTCAGGAATGGAATAAAAAAAGGGCTTCTGAAAACACAGAAAAATTGAATGAATGGAAAAGAATATTGAAACATTATAAAATGTATCAAATGAGTTGTGATTGCCAGATTAATTCATTGATTGGATAAGGCTTAGCTAATAAGTTCTTCTTGGAAACATTGTTCATATGAATGTTTATATCTGCATCTTCAAGATACTAGGATGTACAGGCATACCAGAGCTCACACAGTTAAGATGGGTAAAGCTCATGTATTCCAGCACTTCACTGGGCTTTCAGAATGCAAAAGATCTCTTGTTTTGATGAAGTGCATACAAGTATTCTCATTTATCAGTTGATTGTTGCTTCTTAGGGACTTGCTAGGTCTTGAAAACCTCATATATACCTGAAGCTGTTTTGTTTTTCCAAATAGCATGTGTGTTGTGTCTTCTTCCTATTGTCAAGAATTCCCATCTCAGGCAGAACTCACCCTTGGTGATGAAATAAGCAAAAATTCTTTCCTGTTGTGCATTTGGATAGGAAATTAGAAGTGTAAATTTTAAACTGCTGCCCTTGCTTCTCAAATGGAGAAGGAATTTAGTTCTTTGTTGTTTAAGAAAAGATGGAAGGGTCAATGGTCTCTATCCCTGTAGAAATCAAGGAATGCCAGTCACAGGAAAAGTGATGCTATACATACCACCTCATTGCCTTTCCCTTAATTGTTTTACAGAGGGATGAGATTTTCTCTTGGTTCCCAAGCATGTTCGTTTGTCAGCTCTCTCCAGAAAAGATTACTAGAATGGAACAGGAGAAAGGTGATGCTTTCTGATAGATGGGTACTGTTGTGAACACATATGCCTTATTTCCTTGATTAATATATGTCCTGTTTGTAGTGCTCTTCAGATCATCTATCTTTCATCAATGAAGGAAAACAGCAAATGAGAAAAGCCAAGACAAAAAAATTTCCCTATTTTGCTAAGGAATTTATAGCACTTTTGATGGAGTTGTGTGGGCTGACACTCACTAATGCCTTTCACTTCTCCATCTTACAAGTGGCCTATTGTTTATCAGATTGTGTTTTGGTGCAGGGCACATGGACCAGATGCAGGACTGATGGCAGAAGGCAACCGTCCTGCTGAGCTGACCCAATCCCAGATGCTTCACATTGCCCAGCAGATTGCTTCTGGTATGGTTTACCTGGCATCACAGCACTTTGTTCATCGGGATCTCGCTACCCGGAATTGTCTGGTTGGTGAAAACCTACTGGTGAAGATTGGGGATTTTGGGATGTCTAGAGATGTGTACAGCACAGACTACTATAGGGTAAGTGAACTGCTGTAACAAGTAATAAGCTAGGTCTTGTTCAGTCTTCTTACCACATTGATGTAACTGTTCTGCTTTTATACTTAATCATCTGTCTGTCAGGTAATATAGAGCCTAGCATACAGAGAGCCTGGTTCTGAATTAAAAGGTTTTGGTAAACTTGGAGAATTAATCAGAGTAGTCTGTCATGTTTTGTTGTTTATATGTGTTGCATTTAGATTCTAAATCACAGAAAGGTCTTTTTCTCTGGGCAAAAATTTTGCACGTTTGCTTGGCATAAGTGAAGAAGAAACAGCAGATGAAAAGAAAGAGTGGGTAATCGAATTTGGTCCAACACTTCGAAGCTGTTAAAATATGTTCTTAAATACTGCTAAGAAAAATGGAAATGGTAACTTTGAGGAGCAGTTGTATAATGTATCAGTTAACTAGAGGAAAAATAAGTATTGGACAGCAGTAGTAACCAGTTACTTTAGTCAAGAAGAGATTAGGTGAGAAGTTTTGTATAATCAGCACCTGAAAGCTTTTCCTGCATTAAGCCAGTGCTTTAGTCCTACTTCTTAATGTTGAAGAGCTGTCTTGCAGAGAGTAAGAGTAGCCCATTGCTCTTTTTCATTCTGTTTTCCCTGAGCTTGGTTGCCATAAAGTGCTATCTGAATTTTTTAAAGGCCTTCTGACACTGCTGGGATAAACGAACTGAGCACATTAATGGTGTTGTTGACGTAGTCTTTGTGCTATGTGATAAGGCATATAGTTGACACCATTTGCGGTTTGCTATCACATTTGTAATTTCATGATTGGAACTGAACTTGTTTGTGGCTTGGGGAAGACAATCCATGACCAAGCTGATAATTTACAATCCTAGAGTTTATCTTGTAAGGTAAACTTATAATTTTTAAGCACATGTTTTGTATCTGCCTCTCTATTCCTTATTTCTTATTCCTTTTCGTTATTACTATCTTAGCCACTCAGTTTGAATTGTGTTATTAAAGGGAAGTGTCACCTCACCATCAGTATTGGTGGCATGCCTGGAAAGAGATTGTCTCTGGCTAAGACTGGACAGGGTAGAGGAAGCAAGCTACTTTTGAAAATCAGTGTTGAATGCTGATTCACTTAAAAGCTCAGAAGTAACTGTTAATTTACTTAACAGTTAATTTACTTAACTGTAAATGTTAACTGTTAATTTTCTTTCCTTTCAAAGATAAACCTGGTGTTTAGTAAACATATGATCCAGATTCCTCTTATATATTGTTATTTTGGAAACTGGCACATTGCCTTATTTGATAAATGTAAAACAAGCATGACTGCACTTCAGAGCTTGAAAAAAATACAGAGGATGGTAATAACTTTCTCTGTGTTTTAAGGGACACCAGTGACCAGAGGCTAAGGCTTCTTGATTTTGCATCTGATTTTGCATATTGCATTTTTGCACCACTTATTGGGACTGAAATCTTGTCTCTGTTCCATACTTCAGTGTTTACCATGTTAGTCATTACACTTAAGAATGAATGTATATGCAAGACAGTACATGTTTGCAAAGGTTGCTACAGTCACAGGCAACATTTTTAAACATATGCTTTGCTTATTTTTGGGAGAAAAAAAAAAAAAAGGTAACTCCCCCTGCTGCATAAAAACTGTCTGCAAAAGGGGATAGAAACTCAGTAGTCATATAGCCTTCCTGGAGACAAATGAGGTTTGGCTCAGGCATGTGATGGTGTATGGACTCTGATATCAGTGTACCTGCTCATGTACATCTGGGTTTAATCCTTGAGTCTTACACATGAGTACTCAAGCAAAGCTTCTACCCACTGAAATACAAATTTAGAACAATATCCGTGACCTGGAAAAAGCAGGAGTTCAGGAAATTTTGGGTAACCTGGATAGTCCTTGGGCACCTCTCAAAGCATCTCATTTAAGATTGTATTTGTATTGTATTTCCCTCATAGCAGAATCACTCTCTTCTTTCCTTCTTCTCTCCCTTATCTTCACTTATTTTTGAGGTGAAGGAGGGCATCTGGGAGGTCCAGGGTGTAACAAAGGAGAAAGGAGAGGCACTAGTGTGAAGAGCATGCAATCATTGATGTGAGAGAGGGAACAAATAAGGTGGGGAAGGTAATTGTGAGAGGTGTTAGTGAAAGACAGAAATGAGAATGAAGAAAGAGGTAAACAAGTGTCAAAGGGGATGATGTAAAATAGCATAGCCCCATCCAAACTGGTGGTATAAGCTTCCAGAGTGATGTGTGGATATGAAATTTCAAATTGGGAAGTTGCTTATTCTACGCAGTAAGAAAAATAAGAAGGGCAACTTCTCTGGCACCTCATGTTTCAGTTGGTTTCTAATTAGTGCAGAGGAGGGATAGAGCTACAGTCTGCTATGCCACTATATTTCACAGCTTATAAAAGTTTGAAGTTCCAGTTGAGCCTGTGAAGTTTTGGCCTGCCCTTTCTGGGACATATGTGGGCTAGTCAGAAGATGGTCATGAAAAAATCAAGGCAATGATGAATTCCCAGATGGTTGCCTGGAGAATTGCATCCTTGGCAGGCCTAACACCAGTGATAACCCTGGAATGGCACTGACGTACCATTATCTAATTGCTTATAGCAGGCTAAGTCTTTTTAACTGTTCAGGCTTAATCAGTCATAGAGAAGCAAATCACCCCCAACTCTGACAGCTTTATTTGATGCTCACTGGAGAGGTTTGCACAGTTCCAAAAAGTTCTGCAAGAAATGGTTCATCATTTGTGGGTTTTAATACACTGGAATTGGTTTTTTGTTTTTTTTTCTTTTAGAGCCTGCCACTCAGTCATGATTTTAGATTTGCCCAAGATGATTATTTATAGCTTGCTTCTGTAAGATAAGGATGATCCCAAGTCATTGTGCACTGTTAGATTTTTAATGATATTCTACATTGAATCAGCTCAGCTGTTAAGAGATGCTTCAGGGAAGAGTGGGAGAGAAGCAACCCTTGGACTGGGAATACATATGATGTATGTCCCTGATTGCACAAGCTTTCCTTTTTGACTCCCCCTTTATTTTTTTCTGTTTTTTTTTTCATCATGCAGAAATCTTGAAGGCAGGGGAAGTCCTGATGTACATGCTGGCATCCAATGTAACAACAATAGGGTTTGATAGTCAGACCCCGGGGACATGAAGAAACTGTGATGGCTTTTCTTACAAGTGCTCCACACCCCAGGCCAAAGTTAAACAACTCTCAAGTAATTGGTTTGGTTTGTGAGCCAAACAGCTCCAGTAACACTGCTGAACTGCAATCCCTTTAGCACAAAAGATCCTTTCACAAAGTTATTTACTTGGAGAGCTTAAGTCTCAAGTTTATTAGGGGCTTTTATTTATTTTGTTGATAGCTGGGGTTTGTTGTTTGATTTCCTACCCCCCATAGGTCAGGGTTTCCTATCTTACTCTAAGATACCCAGGTAACTCTTTAAAGTAGCTTTCAGTGCATTTTAATGCTGACACTGAAGAACTACTTTGTTGTTACTCATTCTTGCATTCAGGGATAATATATCAGGGCCTTTTTAGGCTTCCAGTTCATATCTTCAAGTGATTGCTCAGTACTTGGTCTTAAAATAATTTCAGCATTTCTTAATTATAAGCAAAAGGTTTGGAAAAAAGTAGAAGTCATCTTATCCCAGTACTTGGAAAAACTTAACACAGATATGCTTTAAATATCGAGCCTGGTCAGCCAACTGCAGGTTTGAGCCAAGGTTTGAGATGAAACTGTGATCTCACCAGACTAAGCAAGAGCTTTGCTGTTAACTTCATTAGGACCAGAGTTTCACCCTTCCCCATTTTTTTGTTTGTAGAGTGCAGGATAGACATTCTGTTTCTTATTTAGATTTATGGAGCTCAGTTTTGTAATCCCTATTTAGCTATTGTATAACGTACTTGCCTTTATGTAACAGCACAAGAACAGTGGAGAAAATATGGACCCCTTTTCTCAGCCTGCACAAACCAGTCAAAACTCTGTCAAAAGAATGGGCCTAGTGAGGTTTCCATCTTCCTTAAGGCCCAATTTGACCTAAAACTACAGAGAGGTTCACAAAAACTACAGGGAGGTTCCTTAACTCCTGCCACATATCAGGCAGAAGACTAAGAGGATATATTTTAGTATAAATTTCAGTGTCTCTGCTTCTCTTTAAAATCTTCTCCACATTTTGTACCACTTTGCTATTTAAAGAGAGCATAGCATGTCAGATAGGAAGAGACACAGGTTACTGAGCCTAAGTCTTTCACTCTTGAAGGAAGCCACACAGTAGGTGTTAAGGGTAGGAGCAGCAAGAACCTGAGACCTTATCATGCTGCACTGAAAACACCAACACTCACTAGTAGTTTAGCCCCTTCTATATAAATAGATACCAAGTCCCATAAAAATTCTGCCAGGCAAAAGATTGCAACAGTGTCCTAAGCAACTAAAGAAACAATGCTTGGCAAAATTTCCTGAGAGATCTTAGGAAGTCAGTCGCACCTGACACACAGCAAAATGTGACAGCAATCCCCATCAGATATTTCTGTGAAAATCACCTTCTGAACTGGCAAATTGTAGAAAGCTATGTGGGTCCAAGCCAGCTGCATCAGCCCGTGGCATGACTTGCTTTTGGTGATGCTCCTCAGAGCATCTGGCCACGTTGCCTCTCCTCAGCATCTTAGAGCAGTGTAGGAACCGAAGATGATTCAGAATCAAATCAAACCAAGAGGGAAAACAAAAAGGCAAGTCCTGAAAAAAGACTTTATTTGAAAGAGTTAATAAGGCACAGCTTGCGAAATGTTGACAGACTTCTTCTCAAATACCTCTCAGGTACAGAACTGGATAGCAGCAATCTTGTATTTCTGAAGCCTGGATTTCTAACTCCTGAATCACTCCTGTTCTGTCACACAGCCCCTTCTCTCAAAGTGGATGTTGCAAATAAGCAGAATCCTGTGTTGCCAGTGTTTTTTCCAGAAGGTTGCACAACAGCTTCTCTGTCCTAACAGCTGCAATTTTTTTTTAATCCAGCAACCTGAATTAACTCATGAGCAATAGACACCTACTTGATCACCTTAGTCTACTCTCCAGCCTTTAAATTTCAATTGTATTTAGAGAAACTACTCCTGTCCCCTACCAGACTATCAGAAAGAAGGCCCACTGTCAGGAAAAAAAGTGTCTTCCTTTTTTTCCCTTTCACATTAGCCTTTTCCACTGACTTTCCGTGTGTGAAAAAGCAATTTTTTATATCTCTTTCTGGTACAGACATTGCTAGAGCTGTGAGTGGTATTTTCCAAATCTGATTTTCCCCTTTCTTCGATTAGAGGTACCTCCCAGCCTCTAATGAAAACACGATGCATAGTACATCTAAACTCACATAGCCTGTGTCATTGTCACATATTAACTGTATTGTCAGACAATGCCCTGGGATACTCTCATCTTCTACTCCTTCCAAATGAAGAACATCCCTTTTTTTTCCCCCTAAGTTTTTTGTTTCAGTCCCTCAGTGAATGACTTTGCAATTCATACTGGCACATTTTGCACCTCTAGTGGTTGAGAAAGACTGTTGTTTCTCTTTTATTTTTTTGGCTTCTTTGGGGGCTGGGTTGTTTTGTTTTATTTTGTCTTTTTTAATTAGAATTCAGGTCTTGTCTAAATTGGTGTAAAGAACTAAAGAAACAGCAGGCTACCAAAGAGTAAACAGCTGATGGAGTGAGAAAGGTTTGTAGGGAAGTTTCCTAGATTTTTGTAGTTTTGTTTCCAAATGTTTCCTTGGTAATTTCTATTTAATTCTAACATAAGTATTCTGGGATGTTTGTCTTTTTAAAAAATATATTTCCCATGCGCTTTCAGTTAAGACAGAGAAGCTATTAAACCCTTAACCTCCCAGACTTCCAGAAGAACTAATAGTCAAACAATTTGCCATTCCAGGCCTATTTTAAAAATATATAGATTTTGTACCTTCTTACTACATAAAAAAGATGAACAACCCTTTTGAGAAAACATTTTGACACCTGTGAATGTTAAAGTCCTCAGCAAACAGTTCTTATTCTGATTTTTGCTGTTCCTTAGCAAGGCCAAAGTAGCAGTTTGAAGCACAGTGAAATAACATTAGAATTAAAGGAATGAAAGAGCATCTTGCCCACTAGCCATACCCTCCTTCCTTCACGTATGAATCCAATGTTGTAGAGTGCTATATTTCTGGAAACTGCATGATATACTTTTCTGGTGACACTCTATGAAATATTTTCCAAAAGATAAGGCTGGCAAAATAATCACCAGAGAGTGATCTCGTTTAAGCTATTTCCAGTATCTAATGCCTATTTGCAAAGAGAATTAATGCATGACAGCAAGAGGCTAAAAAAAGAAAAGGCTGGTTTATCATTATTTGGGCTGTAACTAGCCAGGCAAACACCACGATACAAATGTTTACAGTGAGGAACAAGTGTCTGTCTATTCTGAAAGGGCAATAGCAGCAAACACCTGCAGGTCTCAGCTGTCACTACAGAGATGAATACCTGTGTGTGGGAGTTTGGAGGAGGCTGCACTAAAGAAAACAAGAGAGAGTTACTGGGAAGTCAAGCAGCTTGTCAAGGCATTCTCGTAGGTGTGTGTATTGAATTGTCACAGTTTGAAGGCACAGTTTGAAGGCTTTTTATTAGCTGCTATTTTTGCATCCATTGCTCAAAAGGAAATTATCTGCTTCCCTACATGGACTTCTCGGCTTTCCTCCTCCGTCAGAGTCTCATTGCATCATGTGTAGTGCTGGGGAGGACTGAGGGTTCCAGCAGCCCTGGAGGACGTGCACAGTTGATATCATGCAACTGGAAACAATACAATAAATAATAGACCAGCTTGAGGGATGTAAATCCAAAGTAGCTGCCTTGAAGACACTGCAGTAGCTCTGAACTTAAAATAACAAAATCACAAGCAGAGTTAGGCCTAATGATTTTAAAGGGCTTCCTGAAAACTCACTGCAGCATCAGTATTTAAAAACTGGTATGCACCAGGACCTGGCAGTATCCTGATGAAAAAGGATGAGCACCATGGCTTGATACATGTCGCTACTTGCCCATGCCAGAACATATTCTGTGCTGGGCAGGAGGCATAGTCTATCCCCAGCTTTTACTTATACAACTACTGGTTGGATTCCTGGTTTAGTTTGGAATTACAGCTGTTTTACTTCTCCATTTCTTCACTGAAAACCTAATTTCAGCTTTGTCTTAAGCAAGAACAAGTTCCAAATTTTAGCACAGCTCTAGATGTAGTCTCTTCCTAAGTGAAGTTTTTTCAACATCTTCACATCAGGGTTATTGGTCTTATTTGCAGTTCTGTTTCCATCTGTTTTCACAGGAGTGAAAAAAAGGGAGTCCAAAAAAGTTCTCCTTATTAGTGTTAAGAGAAGGAACATCAGATGTCCAACATGTGTAGTGTGCTGCATTTAACAATCATTTCTTACTAAACTCTGTCTTGCAGGGTTAATGACAGGTTGGTAATACAAAAAATGAGACTTTTAACTGGGAGGTTGTGATATACTTCACTTGGCCAGACTAAATCCCCCCTTTTGCTTTAAATGATGGGAAGACAGCTTCATGGCTCCTGGAGTACATTCTCCTTCAGTCTATAAGATCAAAGAGTGTAAAGAAGGTAGAAACAAAAACCCATAATAACTAGGTTGAAAAATTAATCTGATTAAAAGACAGACTAAAGTGACTTTGTTGCTGTGGCCAGTTACTTGATGACCCAACTGAATTTCAGTGCCTAGTATTTCCTTATTTCTAGTGCTTATTCCTAGCACTAGATTTCTACCAACTTGCATCTCTCATGCAGCATGTCAAGAAACAAGTTCACCTTGAGAAAAAAAAGTTCAAGCGAGGAGACAGGATCTAGAAACATATGTTATGCAGAAATCCTGTTGAACTGTGCTATAGCTTAAAGTGTTAAATGTGTGTCAATCAAAATATTAAAGTGTTTGGAAATTTTCAAATGTAAATTTTTCCTCTGTTTGCTTCTGTTAAAAACTTTAAGAATTTAGTATTTGCTTCCATAGTGGTTATGGAACAGCTATTACAGTTTTCAAGGTTCTGGAAGTTTTGGATTTCCCACCCTCTTGTTAAAGCATTTTAATGAAGTGCTTTTCAGCTGGTTACTCCTGTAGTATGCAGTTGGTAAGAGCCATAGGATCCACATGCACGCCTATAGGATAACAGGAAGTTTACACAGTCATCGTCACCAGTGGCTGACACAAGCTTTTCTGTTGAGGGGCTCTTAGCACAGATGTTCATTAACTTAAAAAGTCCTTTTAAAATTATACATACAAAACTGAATCATTCTCAAAAATAACCACACATATGGATATAAATTGCAGGAAAGCAATGATTCACACATTGAAATTAGCCTTAGGAACTGCAATTTGGAGAGCTTTGCAGAACTGTGATCGTAATCGCCTCATTCCATTAAGTAGCAGCAGAGCTGTACAGAGCTATTTTTTTGCAGGTGCTGAAACGATTTAACTGTTGTTTAGATGATTAGCACATAAGAGAGCCATGTCCTCAATCCCATCCCTGTTCACAATTTGCTGAATTTACTTGGAATATTGGTGGAGGCTATTTCCATTGACTTTACTAGAGCCAATGTTTTGTCCAGGGTTTTAGAAAATGAAATTTATGGTCAAATTCTTCTAGTCATAAAATGGCAAGAGAAATTATTAAGTAATTTCTGTTGTTTTTCTTCCTGCACCAGGCCTTTGTGCAGACTAATAAAGCCTTTAGTATGGGGAGGAACCATGTGTAAATATCTGGAGATACTGTACTGCAGTGCTACAGATTGCCACTTTTGGCAGGCAATCTGCAAAGCAATTTAGAGAATTCCAAAGGTTAGTAGCTGAAACTGTTGACTTTTTGATGTGTGGTGTGCACAGTGTGAGGAAAAGATGGTGCAGGAACAAAATCAGTAAAAGATCTCTGGCAGCACAGTCGGATACTGGAATGGCATCTCCTGGGTGCTGCAGAGCACTGGTGCGATCTGTGCGGCCGGCACTGCCCCCGCTGATGGTGGGGACAGCACAGAAAGGCCACCCAGAGGGAGCAGTCCTTAAACGGGAATTCTCCTTTGATGTCTGGTCACAGAATCAGCTCCCAGCAGAGTCTTTGCAGGCTTCCAGCTGGAAGGTTTTCTTATGCAAATGGCCTCTCTCCTTGCACTAAAGAAAGCAGTTGCTAGGCAGTTTTCCTAAATATGCATTTTTTACCCTGGGTTTGACAAACAATCGGCACTCTTTTGGCCCACAGAACTCAGGAAGCACGGGAAGGAAGAACTAGACAATTAAACTATGAAGCGGTACGTGTAACAGGATGGATAGAGAGGATGAGAGGACAGCACCAGTTAGGAATAGAGCCGAGGTTACAAATCTGTCTCTTCGTGTGTGCATAGCAAAGAGCTACTGGTGGTAATGGAAATGGGGAAGAACTGCGCGACACTGTAGGTCACTTCCATCTTCAGTGCTCTCTGAATCCTTTTTCTGTCCAATGGAGCTTGTGTCCACTCCAGCTTGATGTGGAAGGGAAGTCAGTAGCAAAGATTTAATCAGAGGCTGTTGGCATAAGTGATAGAGAACATGCAGTCAGAGAATCTGTGGTTACCTATGTAGCTGTTACACGTATGCCTTTGTGAAATGTTTTTAATACCAGATGTCATGAACAGTGGTGAAGTTTTTGACACCTTGTGAGGTGCAGCTCTCCATGCTTCCCAGAAGGTGAGGACTCCAGAAATAAACTGATACTGCATCTTACAGTCTCAGGAACTTTGTAATTAGACTTCAGAGATAATTTGACTTTGAATCATAGTCTTACATAAAATGGAGCCAAAACACATACAAATAAAATGCTGTCAAGCTTCTAGCTGTGTCCTAACTTTAGGAAAAGATGAAGGCCTGATTTAAGGTGCGTGACAGAATATGCATCTTCTACCAAGGACAGATACAAAAGAATTAGAAAAGATTGTGGTGACTCAAATGCTTCTATTTCCATCAGGTGGGTAAACAAATATCCAAAAGAAAAGCTGTATGAGTGGGAAGTAACTTCATTCTTTTCAGTGTACTGAAATGCTTTCAAGAAAAAAAAAAAAACAAAACACCAAAAAAACCCTAGCTTAATACCCTTGAATTTGCTTTCAAAAGTTATTATTTATTTGCCCTTAAAAATATTTTTGCAACACTGCTGTCCAGCCCGTGAGGATTTGAAGAGCTTACATTAAATTTGATCTACAATCAGTTCCTATTTCTCTTCCACAGTTCATTTCATCCAGGGCTTGATATTGCCATAGTGGTGGCTCAGATGTTTGGGCTGGGAGCAGAGTCAGACCCATTGAAATGATCAGAAAGACCTACAAACACTGAGAGGTGATGCAAATGAAATTTCAAAACTACTACCTTATTTAGTCTTATATTTGTTTTGATCTCCAGAGAGGTATAACATTTATATTTTCTGTCTTCAAGCTATTTCCCAATGCTTCGGAAGTTTAAATTATAGAAATCCAAGATTTTTGAGTCTCATCAAACTATATTTCAGTCCTCTGTTCCATGCAGTTCAAGCTTTTTCCACATGTTCAAGCTTTTTTTCATGAATATGAGTCCTGGAAGTGAACATTGTAAAATGAATGTCACTCATTCACATCATACACTTAGAAGCCAGAATTTTAAAGAGCTATAGTGTGAGATTTTTGATAATAAGTGTGTAATGCTGCAGATCTACATATACAAAAATATTGATCCTATGTAATAAAGGAGTAGACAATGAAATTAAAAAAGAATGAAAGCTATTTTGAGATAAAGGAATCTTAAGACTACAATACTGTAAAGCACAGAATATTGGGTCTTTTCTGTTGCTATTGAAAATTACTGTGACCTAAGCAGTTAGTGTTATAGCCTACACAATTTCTCTAGGAGACAGAAGGACATTGGTACATATTCAAAGAATGAAAACTTGTCTACCTTCCAGACTAATGAGCAAACTCGCATTGACATGACTGGGGACAGAAATTTTACTTTTATTCTTATTAATTGCAAATTTGTAATGGCTTTGTATCTGATTTCACTTCCATGTTCACTGCTGAATCTACAGGGGGAAAAGAAATCACATCCTCTGTCATCCAATTCTAGCATACCACACCATGAAGAAAATCAAAATGTTTTAATGGAAATATAAGCTGGGTTTTTTTTAACTGATATTTAAAATATGATCCTGTCTGAGCCTCCCTTAAGGGACTCTTTTATAAGATCATCTAACCCATTTCAAGGTGTGTGTGAAGAGAGGCCTTCAGATTATTTTATGGCCTGCTAGATTATGTCTCTGTAAATCTGGATTTAATGGTGTAGACAGAAAGGGAAAAATCTTAACAAAGCAGGTACAATTTTCTCCTTTTCTTTCTCTTCTTTTTATTTTTTTTCTGGCAGTAGAATTTTAAGAAGATAAAGAACTGTTCATAAATTTATTGCCAGATATTCTTTGATAACACATCAACACAGCAATTTTTTTCACAGTGTAAATATAAAGGGGAAAACAAAAAAAAAGAAGCAACATGCATGACTGTCAGTATGATCATAAATTATTTGTCCTAATGTTTTTGTCATCTATGTTCCTCATACTGCCTCAGCCCAGGCCCACAAAATAAAACTGTGATGCTATCAGGAGAATATGGATTCTTTCCAGATTGATTTACCAGATGCCTGTCACCACAAAGTTGCTTTGGAAAGCCAACTGATAGGCTGGGCTCTTTGCAAATTACTGCTCTGCATGCAGTCCTTTTGCAGCTGATTATGCTGCCAATGTTATTTTCTGACTATGAGATTTAGTGCAGCATACTGCTTGGCACAATCCTTGTAAAAGATTTTTCTTGCTTGTGAGCTAAGCAAAGGGCAGGGTCCTGCATTCTTGGCAGCCTGTCATATGCATGAGCTGTTTGTTTTTTGGATTCAGCAAGCAGAGTTTTAAATCATCTTTAGCAAAACAAGACACAGAGAAAAAAGAGAGATCAAAATAGAGCTGAATATTTCATGCCATAATTTTGGCAGCACATCTCGTCTTGTCTTCTAGATTGAAAAGCACCAATGAAAAAGGGAATTTTGCAGTTTTCAATTGCGTGACTTTTCCATGCTCCTTGAGTATCCTCAAATATTCTAGGACTGATCTCTCATGCCATATCAGCCATTTTTAGAGAAAAGAATCTAGTGTTGAATAGTTGTGTGGGAAAAGCATAATTGTGTTAAAATAAAGGTCAATGCCTATACACAGTGAGTGGAATGTGCCTCACAACAGAAAACCAATAGATACTATTTGAATCTGCAAAACAGGGATTGTATATTGTCTAAAATATGTAGGTCCAATATTGTAATTTTCTACAAAGGGAATTCTGTTGAAAGTAATTAAAACTCCTTGCAAAACTTCCACCTGTTCACATACACACACAGGGTTGTGATTCTTACGCCAGTCATGCTTGGAGGAACATACATTTTTGACCAGTATTTACATCACAATTTGGAAATGGGCTAATTGGTGGGTTTGGAGCTTGTATATGCACACATATTATTATTCAGTATTAACCTGATTTTTCATCTCAATGAACTTTAGTTCATAGAATAAAATGCTAAATAGAAAATGAGGAAACTGTAGGTTATGCTGTTCTGCACATAGTAAAAAGCCCTTCAAATATATATTTAAATACAGCCAAAATGGCATAAATTAGAAAATGCAAACAAGTTTCATGGAGAGGTTTATACAGTTCCACTGTACAGTGTGAGACTGAAGGTACATCTAGTCTGCAGACACTGCTAGCTCAAAAATTGTGACACAAGCTTAATGCAGACTGCAAAGCTCTTCAGAAGCAGGATGAAGGTTCCTTTTCTGAAGGCATACACTTCTTCCTCTGTGCTACTCACAATATCCAAGCTAGTTGCTTGAAACGTAGCTTCTGTTTATATTTTCTCAGCTGTGTCATTAGGGATATGGAATACAGCATTAAGGTAATTAACATGATCAGAAAAAAAAAAGTAAATAAAGCTTCTTTCCTTAGTTATTCCTCTTAATCTATTACATCTTAATACATTTGTTTAAGATGGAAGCCAGGAAAAATGGGGGGAAAAAAGGAATAGATCTGGATCTGTTTAGCTTTCAGATTACATAAAATAGGCAATTAATCTGCACCTGTAGTTGAATAACTTCCTTTTGTAAGGAAGTTCACGAGGGTATTTATGGATTTAAAAACTGCCTGAGAAGCTCTGATTTCCTAGCTTTAAAATAATTGTGAACCCAAAATTTTGGGAGTACCTGTTTTCTTGCTGTCCTCCTCCTGCTTTTCACATCAACTTTGAAAAATAGAAAGAACTAGTTGTTGGGTTCTGTTTAAGAACTGGAGAAATGCAATTTTCTTTAAATAAAGATGCAGATAGTAGATGGAAATTGTGTCCCTAAATCATATGTAAAAGTGGAGAGCAATAAGTTGCAGAATTCTTGGTGATTTCATCTCATAAAGGACACAGAAAGTAAGCAAAAATACAAAGGAAGGAAAGGCTAATACAGGAATATAGTGAAAAGGGCTAAAAAGCATTTGAGATTGGCTTTGAAAAGGATACCAAAATAGACAAGAGGAGTCTCTTGACTGTTTAAATGTCAAGAATATGAGGAGGAAAGTGTTGCCACTGCAGACAGGATTATGTGGAAAGGAGAGTTAGTTTGGCCTAAAAGCAAAATTAATTTCTAACATCAGGTCTTGAAAGGATAGTGATAAATATGAAGACACAGGCAGAGGGGCCAATGGGACTAAGAAGATATGAAAGTTAAACCTGGAACACACGTAGAGAAGAGATCCTTGAGCAATGAGGGACATTGACAGCCTGTTTTATGATTGGAGATAAAGAGGTCAGTAAACTTTTAATGCAGCATAAACCAGCCCTGCTGCTCAAGGCAGAGGTCCTGCCCTCCTCAGCTAATTCCTGCAACATCTGTTTTTCTGCACCAGCATCAATGTTTCTGCAGCAACTGAACAAACTTTGTTAATGAAAGATTCCAGCTGAAAAACAAGCTTTCTCTTTTTTTTCTTGGTTGCAGAGGAGACAGAGTACTTCTCCAAACCAAAGTACAGTACAAGGGCATTCCTGATTAAAATATTTGTTGAAGGAGAGTCTAAAAGAACTGTACTATATGAGTGCTTCAAAGGACTAAAATAAACATTAGGGATGAAAGAATACTGTTGAAGCTAAAGAACAATGCTCGTGTAAGAACAAATTTATGTAATCTGGCTATCAAAGAATTTAAGCAAGGGGCTAGTGAAATTTTTAATTTCTAAAAATTAAAGCATGAGGTTCTTTGACAACTGGTGGACTTAGAATAATCTCATTTTAAGGTGGTACTGTGCAATTTATGAAGAGAATGGTTCAATGTAGACAAGCTATGCCTTAGGAAGCAAGAGGACCAGAGGACTTGGTGTGCTCCACATAATTCTTAGCTTAGGTACCTTGAAGTACACAAAAAACAAAAACTCCTGAGTGTCAGAAGTACTTGGTTCTGGCAGAGTGCCAGCATGAGTAGCAATCTGAAGCACAGATACTTTTGTCTTGATCAGTTTACCCCATCATTAGTTTGCACAGAATATTCAAAGTAGAGCTGTTAGTATTTATGAAAGACATTTCAAAGTAGCTGAATTTTCAGGGCAAGAAAAAAGTTTTGAAAATATTTCTTAGTAATGAAAATACTTGCCAGTAATTCTGCAGCTCTTACTTGGAACTTCTTCTGTCGCTCTGCTCTACACTCACAGCAGAAAATCAGGTTTGACTATATCTTCTCTATGACTGTGACAGGAAAAACCCATCTTTTAGTTCAGCATGCAGTGTCTTTGCTCTTGGCTTTGATAAGATACAATTAAACTTTAATCCTCAGCATTCCAGGAAGGTTGAGTTCTAGTTTGGTTCTATTTGACTATAGCAGGAGAAAATACTACTTTACCTTGTTTCCCAGTGTCCTGCATTACTTACTAGTGACAGAAGATTTTAGAGGATGAAAATACTTAATGGTTCTGCTTCTGCTTCAGCTGCATCTCCTTTCTGTTTTCTTCATTTTTTTTTTTTTTAAGAAGGGTGACAATTTGAACTTACCTTTTCAGCTCATGACCATTTTAAGAACATGAATGGCTTCTATTCATAACAAGGTTTTAGGGTTTTTACAACCCTTACTGGTTCAGTGAGGTGGAAGTTCATTTTAGGTCAAAAAATTGCAGCTTTGTTGCAAAGTGACGTACTGAGGCTTCCATACTGGACTGTGCTGGGTTCTCTCTGGTGTTTAAATGTATATCAAATTCATCACATTCATCATTGCATATTATATGCAATATTCCAAGCTTCTTTCACAGAAAGTACAAAGCCATTACAGCTTCAGTCCCTCTATAGCATTCATGTTCTGAAAGTCTGTTAATGTTCTGGAGATCACATATATGATCAGAAAGTCGGGCAGCAGCAGTCCACCACTGATGTGACAACCAGGACACTCTGGCAGTCCTCCTGAATCTTGCATAGTGGTGATAGGGAAATGGACAGACTCACTTTCCCGTTGGATGTAACAGAAGAAGATGTAATAAAGCAAAGCTATACCTGTTATTCTCAAAGGTGAATGATTTTTTTATCTCAATCCACCTTTCTAACAGCTCCTACAAGTTCTAGAAAAAGCATAATATTCTGTTAGTGGAAGTTGACTGGAAGTTAATTGAATGATTCATTCTTTCTTCTATTGCTGAGTTTGGGACCCTGTTGAATAACATCAAGATGAACTGGTTGATTTCTAGTGCATATCTGGGTGCATTTTTCTGATCTTGGTCTTCACTGCAAGCATTGGGACACTCAAATTGAAGGAAACATAAGCCCCAGCGTGGCTATGGAAATTTTGCTCCACACTGAAATCTCAGAGACTAAAACTCTGAAACTATATAATTTCACTTATATAGGATGATTCTGTGCCTTTTAAAGAGCAACTACTCAGAATTTAAAAGGAGCCTGGAGACTTCTGCAGACAGGTGAGTTGAATTACAGTTATTACCAGACAGCTATTTCAAGATTACTACCCTCTGAATAGCAAATCTCCTATCCCCATGAAACACAAAACGTGACATTTACTTGTCCTTCCAAGATTCTTCTGGCATTCAACTCATAATGTGAAAATTCCTGTCCTTCACCTCAACACTTACACTTTCTTCTGCTGTATAGAAAAAAAACACTGACCATTACAGTTTCTAGTGTATCAGACTAAGGTAATGAAATTAAAAGTCTTAGATACTCATTTGGTTTCAATAGTTTTTGATGTGTAAATGCTAAAACTGGTTGTCTCATGTGCATGAAAGAGCAGGGGGATGGGCATACCCAAATCTGTGTTGTTGTTTTCCACTTCTGTGAGACCCCACAGGGAGCGCTGCATCCAGCTCTGGGGCCCCCGGCATAAGAAGGACATGGACCTTGGAGCGAGTTCAGAGGAGGGTCACTAAGATGATCTGAAGACAGGCTGAGAGAACTGAAGCTCTTCAGCCTTGTGGTTAAGAAGAAATATTTACCAGCTCCCTCATTTCTAAGCACAGTCTAGCAAATGTGCAGAATTCAAAAGAGGTTGTATAGAAAAACATTGTAAGATCTTGTTATTAAATTGTTTTCCATAATGCATATTTAGATTGTTAATGGCACTGGTTTCTTTTGCTCCAGAGGGAGAAAACCCATATGTATCATACATGTGATATAAAAATATTTATATAGAAATGATACAGTTGTAAACGTGTGAGCAGTTGCACTGATGAAGCACATTCACAAATGTTTCTGCCTTTTTCCACTACACATAAACATGGTTACCCAAGGACTTATTGTAAAATTCCAAAGACCTTCAGACATTTCATTATGTTTTAATTCAATATGCAAAAGGGATTTTTCATTTTCCTACCAAATGAAAGGTCTAACCCATTCCTGCTGTGAAGTGCACCTGGTACAAAAAAATAAGTCACAAAGTGTGGTGCATACTCAGCCCATCTTCAAAATAAGACATCTCACACATACATGGGGCTCTCCATTCTGGCCTGTTCTCTGACTAGATGGATACTCTCCTGACCTTCCTACCCTGCCCAAGCAAGTTCGACTCTCTACCCTTTCCAAAAACTGACGGAGCCTGTTCATAGGCATGAATCACATTTTCTTATAAGTTACCTGCCCTATCTCTTGCCAGTTTTTTTGGGCATTTTCTTACACTGTGCCAGAGTCTATAAGATCAGGATGTGAGATGTTAGAGGTCACTTCTGACAGTTCCCATTATTGCCTGTGTGTGAACCAGGCAATAGATTTAGTCTTATGCTTGCTTGCACCTGTCGGTACTGTCCATTTCTGTGAACGCATGCTCCAGAATTTTAGTACCCATTTGGTATAAAAATACTTTCATCTGTTCTTAATTTATCTCCTGGTAATTTTCTTGAGTGTTCACTTGTTACAGTTCTTCAGACTGTGTTAATTATATTCCGCAGTAGTTGCTGACTGACCTCACTTCATCCATCATTTCAGTGAGTTTGTAAGCAACTGCACTCTGAAGGCATGTGAGGGGGCCATGCTTTTGCAAAGTAGCAGAATTATGCCCTGTGCCATGTTGTTGGTACCCATGCTGGTGATGCTCACTGTCTTTAGTTCTCATGGCAACTGTTTATCTTGCATTTAGTTAACTGCCATAACTAAATGCACCCAGGTAGTCCACCCCCAGGGCTGGACTACCTCGAAATGTCCTTCCACGTCTAGGCTATTGAAGATGCTGAATGGTTGTAACACTGGCCACTGAGGGCTTCACTACTGCATTTTCTTTGACCTGAGATGTGACCTTTAAGTCCTACTTCTACTTACTGCTTCTTGTGCTTTAACCAGTTTTCACTCTATAAAAAGGCCTTTTCTAAACCTTCTAGCCTTTTTTTTAATAGCCTGTGGTGTAGAGCCTTATCAAAGGTGTTTGTTCTGAAAATCCACATATGCTTTGTCTGATGTATCTATCATCTTTGTTCACACTCATCCTGTGGACCACCTTTGGGCTGATAGAATCTCTTCCTGCAGATTTTTTTTTCCACTCTGTTCAGAAAGATACAGAAAGAGAGGTTAGTTTTTTCCACGCATCAGCTCTCTATTTCTTTTAATGAGAAACCTGAAGTTTCTCACCTGCATGCCTTCTGACTCAGGTGACTCCCTGATAAAGTTAACCAGTTTCTCTATTTGCTATCTTTTTTTTTCCCTGTAAATCCTTTAACATGTTTTGTTTCAAATATTATTTCCTATTCAATAAAATTTCTCTCAATTACATGAAGCCAAGGCTTACACAAATGCTGCAAACCCTGTTAAGTAGTCTTCTTTCTTAGCTTAGGTATTCTTATATCTTGCAAACACTTCTTCTGCACTTATTCATCTTTTATGTACCAATTTGTGTAGTAGCAGCTCACATATTACAGAGCTAGGGTACTGAAATTTATAATGATCAGTCCTTTTCCCTTTTCAAATCAATGGCAAGATCAAGTGCAAGGCAACATAAATGTCCCTGAAAGAAACAATCCAAGAAGAAGTCTCCTTTGGTGGTCTTAGCTAAGGAGGAAGTATCCCTTTGGTGTCCTTTGTTGTCATGCCTGAGGCATGCTCTGCAGCCTGCACTGCAGTAGGTCCCCCTGTTTCACAGGAATACCAAGCAGTACTTCAGCCCAAAACCCTGCTTTATGCACAGCAACACTTTATGGCACAGCAAGTTCTCCCTTGTATCTGAAGTAAATTTTTAGTATTAAGCTGGTTGTTCAAGAGGTTAGAACAGAGAAGGAGAGTTGAAACATTTATGTCCCTTGCATAAGTGGGTCTGCCTGGGACATAAACAGCTTCATCTTGTCTTCAGAAAAGTGCTGACCCAGGGGATTTTCTTCTTCTCTGTTTTGTTTGTGTATTTTGGGGAGCATGCCAGTTTTATTGACCTTCTGAGGGCTCCCTTCATGAATAAATCATATTTATTCTGCTTAGAGCTTTGCTTAGAAAAAAGACACACAAGGAGATTCGCCATTTCTGGCCTGAAAGCTTACAAGGATATTGGATAGTAGAGACAGTGTCCCTTGAAGGCTGAAATTTGAGTGCTAAGATTGAAGCAAACATTCATTTTACCTTTATTGTATGCACATAACTCCTCAGGAGACAGAACTGAAGACAAAAGTACAATTCCCACAGCCACACAGTCTGAAGCAGAGACCAGAATACTTTTGGACACAGAGCTGGTGTGGAACTAGGTGCCTGCCCAGAAAAGGCGTCAGCGCATACAGACTGTGCCACAAATGCTGCATTTTCATGCGACTCCAGTCCAGCAGCTAGCCTGGGAAAGGGAGGCAGGACTGAAAGGCTGGGCAGAGGATCACAGCCTTATTGCCTAGGCAGGGGCTTGTCCTCTTGCCAGCTTGTGCCTGTGGCCCCCTCAAACCATTTGCTTGCTGTAATCAGCCCTTTTTCTGGCTAAAAACAGTCCTTAAGGTGTGTGATCTAGATTTGGGATTGTCAAAACCCCTTGATGATACACTAGGGGTATTTGATCCAGACAGTGAATGGATAGGACAAAGGGAGCAGAGAGAAATTTGAATCATTGTGAAGAAAAAAAGCTGGCAATCCTGTTTTTCTCCTAAGTGTCTGATTCCTTATGCCCTATGTATACTCCATTTGGGCAGTCCCTTTGCAGAGCAGCCCAGACCCATTCCTGACAAGGTCAGCCTTGCACCTTCCCACTCCTCTTCTTCTATTCCCCCTCTTTGAGCCTCACCACTGGAATCCACTCCCAAGGCTGATGGGGCAGGTTCAGGGTGTTTGACGGCTCAGTTTCCATGGCAGCCAGGCTCCCTTGCTCTGAGACAGCAGCTTAGGAGGAGAAGGGAAGGAGAGCAAGGGAAAGTCATTAGATTTGCCAATTAGTATGCAGGGCCAGGCAGCAGTGTGAGCAGTAGGGGTTCCTGGGCTGTGGACCTGGAGAAGAGGGCCGCAGCAGGCGAGAGCTGAAGGGCTGCGGTCCCTGGCTGGGCAGCAAGGGGGGCCCTACACAGGACACACACCCTCTCTCTTACATGAGCTCTCCAGCATCATTCCCACCCCACAAGAAAAATGGGATGTGAAAACAGAGAAAGCCCCTAACAGGGACAAAAATAATGAAACGTCCAGCCAGGTCTCATGATGACATTCAGCCACAGAATTGCAGAGAGGGGAAGGAGTAGGGGAACTTAACTTGAAGACTTGATTTTTTCTCTGCTGGGTCTTAGCTTGTAGCCCAGGCAGAACAGGATTACATAAAAGATGCAGCTTGAAGACCAAGGTGTATTTTTATAGGAGCAGACGACAGGGGTCTGCTAGACTCTAGTTATCATGCCAAGCAATATGCTGCCCCCTCCTGTACAGCATCTAGTTTCTCTTTACATTAGTCTTTTTATTAATTCCTTGGCCTAGTCCAGTGGGTTTTTAAAAAAATTCTCTGTTAAGTTAAATGGCTGCAACATTTTGCCCTGGGTTGACAATACTTCAGTAAAGCTGCCTCTTACTGAAATTTTATGCAGCTGCACAGGATCTGTAAACGTTCTGAGATGTTTCTGAATTAACAGAGCAATGTAACAGTCTGTCCTGGTTTAATCCCTGTGAGCAACTAATTACTGCACAACCCCTTGCTGACTCCCCACCTCTGTTGGGATGGAAGGGAGAATCAGAAAAAAGTATGACTCGTAGGTTAAGAACAGCTTAAAAATTGACATAAAGTAAAATATAATAATAATTATTATTTTAACATTTATAGTCTTAATAGTAGTATTATAAATAGAAAGGGGAAGGGCAAAGGAATAAAACCCAAGAAAAAAGTGATGCACAATAAAACTGCTCAGCACCTGCCAACAAATGCCCAGCCTATCCACCAGCAGTGATTGGTAGCTCCTAATCAACTCCTTCCAATATATACAGTGGGCATGATGTTCTGTGGTATGGAATATCCCTTTGGCCAGTTTGGGTCAGCTGTCCTGGTAATTCTTCCTCCTGGCTTTTTGTGTACCTACTGGCCTGCAGCTGGGAAACTGAAAAGTCCTTGACTTAAGGTGAGCACTATTCAGGAGTAATTGAAACCTCTGTGTTTTATCAACATTACTCTCCTCCAAAGTCCAAAACACACCACTATACCAGCTAGTACGAAGAAAATTAACTCTATCATAGGCAAAACCAAGACTCAGGGAGAGATTATTAGATGGTCAAGTTCTGTTGTGATACAGTGATGTTACAATATTTAATATCTAAAAAGAGAGCTTTCTAAGTATCTTAATGGGACATTGATTGGTAGTATTTCAGATTTTTGTTTTTTTAACAACTCAAGATTACTTTCTACCATCATTTCACCTTCCATCATCATTTCACTTTCCGTGGAAAGAGTCTGCCTAGAGAAACATTAGAAGGACTTGCTTATTAATTAATTATTTTGTTGTTGCTTGTTTTTGTTTAGGCTGTAAGATAATCCATTCTCTTCTTAATGCAGTTTTGTTCCCTATAGAATGTTTTAGTACTTTATCTGAGATTCAGTTGTTTTAAGACATGTTTTATTGATCTTGTGTGAAGCTTTGGGTTTTTTTCTGTGAATATTTGTAAAACGCACCTTCTCTCAGTGCAGATCTTCATTATCTGAGTTGTATATGAAGCAGTTTCAAGCAGGGGAAGAATTCTTTCTGGCAGTAATAATGAAAATAATTCAGAGACCAGTAATATTGCATTAAGCCATTAATCATGCCTCTATCAACCTTTCACTGTGCCAAGCTACCCAGGGCTTGAAACACACTGGGAATCCCCTGAATGTTGCACACCCACATAGTCAAAGAAGTGGCAATGTGTTCAGGAAGCTGCCTTTCAATAGCATAATGTCCCTTCCACCTCCCAGCCCTCAGCAGCCTCTGCTGAGATTCCTCTTAGCAGACCTCTGTAGATCTTTTCTTCATTACTGAACCTATTTAGAGGATGCATAGTATCAAAAAGCATGCTACAGAATGTGTGACATAAATTGAGCATCAGTCACATTTTATTTTAAATTATCTGAGTTATTTTTTGATTTATGTTTTCATTCAAACTGAAATCTTTTGGAAGCCTATGGTTTCTGTGCTTTGCTGGGAAACATCAGCATTTTTCATTTTAAAATTTTTAATTGTGCTCAAAATTCTGAGAAAATACCCAGTACTTCTGCCTGACACAGAATCAAAGGTATTTCAAAACAACAGTAATTCTCACAAAGACAAGGCCTTCTTTTTCTGACCACCATAGTTTTGTTAAGTAGAATAGTAAGAGTACCATCAGTAAAAGTTCATTTAAATCAATTTGAATGTGTTGTGAAAACAGTGTCTCTGCTCCCCTTTTAAGGGGAGAATTTCTCAGATCAAAAGTACAGCGTGAACTTTTCTGTTGCCTTGTTGACTTTTTATTCTGCTTATTCCACATCCTCTGCTGCTTATGATTCTTCTGAATCACAATATTAACGTAATAGTCAAAACTTACTGTGATTCTTCTGTCAGTCAGTCCTTAGACTAAATACAACAATCTCTTCCTTTACAGAGCTTAATTCTACACTCCTTTGTATCAGCAAAACAAAACAAAAAGATCTAGGGCTTGGTTGCACATAGGCTGCTTCTGGATATCATTGCACAATAGAAAAAGATTTTCCATTTTTTCAGAATAGTAAAAGATGATTGAATTCTAGAACTAGCATCCCAACAAACTGTATAGATGCAGTTTTAGCTTTCATTTAAGTTATGACATCTTTCTCTGTATAAATGTGCCTAAAACTATAATAAATAATATTAGCAAGGATAATATTGTGTTAACATAAAAAAATATTTTTAAATACATTTGAATCCTTCAAATCATAACAAGATTTTTTCATTACTAGTGTTAGTTAATTATTCTGCAGATGAATTTGTGGCAAATACACTGCAGTGATTGGGATGCATCTCTGTGCTAAAAATCAGCAGAAGATGAATAGTATTTCTTCCCTTGCTCTCTGTCTGAGAGCATCATGAGCAACTTGCATGGCATAGCCTTTAATCCCACAGAGATATAACTTCACCCTTGGTGCTAAGGCATGATAACAGAATGCAAGCCCTTGACCCAAATAGTAAAGATATTTACAGGTGCCTAACTTGCCAGTTGTGTATTTAAACTTGGGCCTCTAAGGGCTAGGACATGGACACTAATGGAAAAGGCTTTTTGGCCCAGTGTTGGACATTGCAGAGAAAATTCTTTTGCAGAATTCCAAATGCAGAATAACTAAAGGCTATACTTCTCCTGCAAGACAGAATGCAAATGCATTTGCTGTTTTGAAGAAAACAATTATATCTGTTCCTACGATAGCAGACATAACTTCAGGACCTGTAGAAATTTGGGGCTAGTCTGCATGCTATGACTCTTTCCCCAAAGGTCTGCCTGAGCTTCACCTAGAGAGAGAGCCCACCTGCTCCTGGTGACGGCTGAAAAGCCCAGGGCTTTTTGCATGGCTGCTCACAACCCGTGAAATCCATCAGGAGCCACTGGAAGTTGTCTTGTCTCTGCTCACCCTCTGTGCTCTTCCCATTCCCACATGCTCTTTTCTGTTCTACTGATACTCATCTTGATTCTTTTCCCTGTTCCCCAGAGCGGGGGTGCCATGTTGTTACTTCATTTTGTAGCTGCTTCTTCATTAATGTGCTCCTGCTGAGCATAAAGAGGCCCTTCTTTGAGCAAGTACATCAGGGGGGAGTAACCTGTATCAGGTTCATTTAACAGGGGACATTCTCCTCTACTTTTGCTATACTTAAGACAGTCATAGAGGCAATGATTTCCTTTTGCCATTATTGTGTTCTCCTGTCACAGGAGGACATGGAATATGCGAAGTTGTCTGACCTTAAAGAGCAAGAAGTTGAATCGCATTTTGTGCGGGAATTGTAACACTTAATTCCTGTCTAATTCAAGTTGGCTCACATATTATATACATTGCTCTCTTTAAAACAGGCAAGGAAACTACATGGAATCTTATTTCTGCATTTCAAATGTCTAACTTCGACCTGATTATTTCCACAGTTCAAGAATTCTCACAGAAAACTGGAAGCATCTCTTGCTTTCTACCAGTGACATATTGATCATCACTGTGAGGTGCTTCACCAGATACACTCCAGTGCCCTATAATGTCATGTATAGATATATATACAGTAACATGTCAACATTAAGTGGCATACATTTTGGGATAGAGTCTCCGTGATCTTACATTAATCCAGTTCTTTCACTACCTAGTGCAAGATTCTTATCATCAGAGCACCCAATCACTCATATAGTAATGAGTATGTAAATATAATATATAAATATAATGAGTATGTAAAGTGTTCAAAAGAATTGAAAAGCAACTTAGATAAATGCACACTTCAGCAGCTTGGAGGACATTTATTTAAAATGTCAGTGTTCACATGTCAGTTCACACTTGCCATACCAGCAAGGTAGTCTCCTTTATCAGTATTAACTACTCAGCATAAACTCACTGATAAAATTAAGAAGTCATAAAATTAACACTCTCTTCTGGAAGGCCAGAGTAATCATATAGAATGGGTTTTCACAACACAGTGGATTTTCAAACTCAAAATTATCATGGTAGGGAGAATATTCTATTAGAAGATTCCATTAGAACTTAAGTGTTCCATCTGCTTTTTATTAACAAAAATCTCTTAGCTCAGTGACTGAAGAGTTTTGAAAGAGAACTGCTATCTGGCAGAGAGGAAAGGAAAATAAAATGGGGCTGCAGCCTAAGTGAGGGGTCAAGGCTAATGGGAACAGCAGAACCACCTGTGATGGATACAAGATCCAGGGGTGTTTTTGATGGGGATAACCACAGACATTATTTAGGTAAATGTTATGGCTTAATACACAGAAAGAATAAATATATTTGCCTGGCAAGAAAGCAAAGAAAATTATATACTAAGGGCTGAAACACATGACATTTTAATAAGAACATCATTGAGTGCATGTAATATTATTCTGTGGGGATCATCTTAAACATATCCAAAGAATAATACAGAGTAGCATGATTTTAAAAGGAAATGCAGGCTTTATGGAACAATATTTCAGAAGTCTTCATCTAAAGCAGATTAAAAATATTGTGAGATACAAATATTCACAAACAGTTTTAGGGCTGTATTAACACTGCAGATGCTATGGTGAACCCATTTGTAAGTTTTTACAAGTGACTAGAAAAAGTGTTAGTGGTGGTGGTGCTAGTATGATGACAGCCCTGCAAGCCTGTGTAGGAGCCTCATGTAGATCAGGAATCCATTGATCTAGGTATTATACAAGCAGAGGTCAAAATACTAGTTCCAGCCTAATAGAAATATTACTTGGTTTAGTAACAGATTTTCATGGAGTTTGATTTGGAAGGTCTAGCCTGAAGTATTACTGACAGTCTAAAAAACTGGGTCTGTAGATAATCTCAGGAAACCCTTCAAAAATTGAAATACGTTGTTCTAACAGCATAGTACCTTCATTTCCCACTTGGCTTTTTTTGAATGTCTCTAGGACTTCATGAATTTTGGCAACTCTGAAGTCTGGGAAATCTGTATGTAAAATTTATATTGAGGATTATAAAGTTGACCTGCAGTTCTAATAGTAGAAATCTAAAACATTTAATTACTTGTCCTAACTACTTTGGTGTAAAGTTGCAACCTGGTTTTTTTTTTGGTTTCTTTTGTTTGTTTGTTTGTTTGTGTTTTTTTTTTGTTTTTGTCTTTTGTTTTGTTTTTGTTTTTTTTTTAATGGACCTGACCTTTGAGCTCTCCATTTTACTGCAGGTCCTACTTGTTTTGGAACAGGTGAATTAAAATTATGTTTCTATATTTATTTTGAAGTAATTCTTGAAGTGCAGCAAGTAGAGGATTCCATGTGAAATAGGATTTTTTTTTTATCTGGAAAGGAAGATAACCATGTATGAGGATAGAGCCACCTCAGAGCTGCATGGTTACAGTAAGGAGTAGCTTCAATTAGGGGAAAAGGTGGAAGGAGTGCTCCCTTTCAGCACCACAAAATATGAGGGAAAAGCGAGGAAAATTGTTGTATGTTTCTTTTCCACCCATCTCTTTGTTCACACACTACCAACATTTGGTGAAGGATGTGTGGGGTACATTGCACAATCTGTAGTGTGGAGATATGTGTGTCAGATCTCCAGAGTCCTTACCTGAAATGCAGCAGTGCTAAATCCTTTCAAAGTTTACTCTGATCTTCCTTAGTTCCCCAGGATCACCTGGTAATAAGCAAGTTAAAAAGACTTTATATCAGAAAGCCAAACCTCTGCCCTGATAACATGCCATTAGTGAATGGATACACCCAGGGAAGTTTCAGGAGCCATTTCTTACTAAACTAAGACCTTCTGCCAGTGCTAGCTTCTCGGAAGGTTATCCAGCTTTGTTTTACAGGCAGAAGATAAGATGCTTCAGCATCTCAGGCAGAATTTAAAGCTCAGTGTTGGTGTTAAACAAATGCAGCTATGTGAATTCCAAGAACTATGGTACATACAATGCAGGATATTGTTTCCCAAATAGAAAATTACAGTGCTGAGGGTAGATACGAGCACTGACAAGGAAAAAAAAATGACAAAAAAGAAAAACCCAAAACAAAACTAAACTTAATATGAAACCAAACCCCAAATTTATGGTTCCAGGCCCTCTGCTTGTGCAAATTTTCTCTTTACACCAGTACAGGAATTTGTCCAAGAGCTATAAAATTAGTTCATCACTCCTTGGGCTATGCTTTGACTCTTGCATCCAAGAACAATATTTTAAGCATGGCTTGAGGAATAATTCAACATATGAATTTGATGAGAACAATTTAGGGTTTTGCAAGCTCTATAGGAATGGGGACCTTTTTTTTTTGTCCGGTAATAGCAGTTACTTGTATTTTTAATGATTTTGTTGTGTGTTATTTGATGGATGCCTCATTTCAGAGCAAATGCCTGTTTCAAACCATGCAATGATGCTGTGGCACAAGTAAGGAGATAAAAACTAGAATTCATGGAGTGAAAAAAACAGAGAATTTTTTCTGTTCTATTTTAGTGAAACTTTTATCTTATGTTTTCCAGTTTATGTAAACAAATTAGGGCCCAGAGAAAGTGTGAAGCAGAAAACATCATCAAGACTGTAGAAGAGAAGGAATATGACTACAAGGATCTTGTCATTGCCTTGTTTATTAGCATTTGGGGGAAGGGGGAAGAGGCTGTCTTACAAAATTCAAAGAACTGGAACATCTGAGACATTCAGCTAGAAACTATGGTGCTCCCATGCAGTGTACATTATAAAAACACTTTAGTGACTCACAAAGGAAAAGTAATGCTACAAACCAAGCTCTGTTGCTCCCCTCTTCTCCTGTGATGTAATTTGACGTGACTGATAGAGCCAGACATGCTATATTAACCTACAGTAACTTTGAAGAAAAATGTGTTTTTCAGTAAAATGTGGAAAAAAGTTGCAATCTTTAGTAACTAAGAAGTAGCTTTCAGATTTGACATTAGCAGGAAGAGATTTCCCAGTGAACACAAACTGTCTTATATGTGTGTGATATTTGGCTTTCAGAATCTGTGCTCAAGTGCCTGCAACTTGTTGATTTTGACTGTGCTGTTCAACTAGCATCTCATCACATTACACCTCCAACCCCCACCTGAAAAAGCAAAAGAGTTTTGAATTGTAGCTATGACACAGATTTGTAGAAGCCAGTTTTCCAGTGCATATTAAAGATTATTTTTAAAACCTCCTTAGCCCTGGTAGCCCAAACAATTTAGGATTAATATAAAAGTGGAATTTGATATATTGTAAACCATGTTGAAAATCAGAAAGGCAGTAACTGCAACTCATTAATACTGCATTGCAAAAGTGTTTTGCTGTTGACTTGGACAGATTAGATGATCATCCTGGAGCCTGTGAGGACTTTAACATGAGTCATTCCAGCTGCTTGTCTACTGGTACTTAATATCTCTCTTCATCTGCTGGTACAACCAGCAGACACTCAGATGTGGAAACAGTGGTAACATACAAGGGATATAGTGGCAAGTTTTTGTAAGGACTTCAATAACAAAGAACCTCATATGAGCTCAACATTCTGAGCTGAAACTCATGCCACTGGAGTGACCAGTAGTTCTATATGCTGTGGCATAATTTGATATGGAAAATTAGGATAATGCAGTGTTTTAGAAAGGAGGACCCATCTGATTAAACATATATTCTCTGGCTTTTCCAATCTCCTTGCTTTTTCACTAGGATCCTAAGTTCCCATATTCAGAAATAAATTTAGATTCATGCTGAATTTGCTGAAATACACTGTTCGAAGTGTCATTCCTTCTAATTTTTGACAGCATATATCCCTTTCTCTTTGCTTAGGCTATTGTTTGTTGTTTAACACTAGAATACGTTATCATTTTGAATCAAACAAAATTGTATTTTAAAAGAATAGACTTTTTTCTTTGTTCATACACACTTCATCTGTGACACCAAAAAGCTGTTATCTATTCATTTTAAGTGCTGCAGATTTCTACTCAAGTTAACTTCCCTTCTGTCTTTCTGATAAGAGATATTCCTTTTAATCAGAGATGTGAATCATGTCACCTTCTTTACAGCATTCATCTGATCTTACATCCAGAGCACTTCATCTTCTTTTCTTAGAAAAGTAAATCACCTATAGTACAATAACTACTACCGTTTATTAATTACCCTATTTGTCTAGCACAAATTGATATTGTGTTGTGTAAAACACAACAATAGTGCCTATTGTTGTTGTAAAACACAACAATAGTGCCATTTCTGTATCTGTTCAACTGAACATTTTAAGATCTTTGGATGATGATGAGTTGCAAGATGCTCTAGATCATTGACCTATTTTAATTTCATGTGGTATCTCCCCTTCATTTAATCTTTATGCCAGAATTATTTCTAGCCCTCCATAAGCATTGCTGAGAGGTTTGTAAGGACTGCATATTGCAATATGTGGCACATCTATATAGAAACTTAGCAATAACTTCTCCAAAAGCCCTTCTAGTCTAGGGTCCTGTCACTGTGAGGAACTGATAACTGTGGAATAGTATGGAAACATGCTAACCATATATTAATATTTTCCTCAAGCACTCTCTTAGCCTCCAACATTCTGCAGCTCCAGAACTTCCTGGGCCAGAGACAGTATCATCATATTAGATAGTCCTTGTTAGATTTTATCCTTCATCACTTTGTTTAATCACTTTTTGATCCCAGATAAACCTTCCACATTGGCAGTATCTCATGTTAGTGAGTTCCACAAGCAAATGTACATTAGGTGACAGGGTGCCTCTTTTGTCCATTACGAACCTGCCATTTACACATTTTTGGTACCTCCTGGTTGTTTTGTTATACGAACATCAGAGTAACTGGTCTTTCTTCAACTTCTCCATACTGCTTGTGGTTTTATAGAAGATAATGAGACGTGTTTCATCACCATGGCACAAAAAATTGTTACACAATAATGAACTGGTGTTGAGCAGCTGAAGAGAGAATTTACAGTGTAACAAATATTGTAGACCATGTTTCTCTTTTCTGATAAGACCACTGATAGAATTAATTAAGAAATGTAGACATAGGTCCCTTTTAATACAGATGAAGCAAAACAGGGTTAAAAATGAAAATGAAAGGACACATTTTTAGTTATTGTCTAATAATATGCCTTATTTTATAAGTAAGTAACCTCTTGCATTGGAGTGGTGTGGCTTATTATGACTATGAAAATAATATATTGCTTTTCTGCAAGTAGACATGCAGGACTGATATTTCAAGAGAAGACATTGACTTCATCTGCAAGGTCAGGGCATGAAAGAAATTAAAATAACAATTATTGATTTTTTTTCCTATTCTAAGAAAAACATTTGCCATCTTTTATGAGGGGGAAAGAGCAGATGTTCAGCAAGAGAGGAGAGGTTTTCAGTTTTAGCAATAAGACATGATAATTTTTGCAGAGAACATTTCTTTGCAGTTATATCATCCTGAGATGGGGAAACAAGTCAGAAGACCAAGATATAAATAGTGAAAAACACCCTAAAATGGCATTGTCTTGCAAGTATACAGGATTTTTCTTTAGGAGGGGGTGAACAAAGGATTGAAAAGATTCAGCTTCTATCTAGTTTGACAGTCTAAGGTGTGCTTGTGTTAGAGATTGATGATATACTTGTCACATGACTTTTAATTTGGACATATACTGAACTATGTTGCTGCACTCCAGTCTACCACCTGAAAACAGCAGGACTCCAGAAAGATGCACCAGACAAGCCAGACAGGACACTGGGACAGCATCAGGGCTGAACTGCTTACAGTCATTCAGCTTCATTGGGCTAACAAAGTAAAGAGATTACTTTTATCCTCTTGGCAGAAAAAGCATCACTAGTCTATGCAGAATATGCAAAGTGCTATGACACATTACTGAAATGTCACTCTGCAGGAATCGTGGGAACATGGGAATGCGAAATGTTAATGAGGAAGTCTGTTTTCCAAGGCTATGCAAGAGGTTGCTGTGCTTTTTAGTGCATGAATTCAGAGTAATCTACTACTTAAAGACAGAAATTGGAAAAACAAAAAAAAAAGATAAACAGAAAAGGGTTACGTAACAGAATTCCTGCAAAAGCTGGGAATTCCATTTGATATCCTCTCCAGGAGTGCTTGAGCCTCTCCAAACATGGTCACTGACATTTAGGAGGAAGACTGTTCTGACTGGTCTCTGTCCTGTCCCTTGTCAGACACCGCCGCACCCTACAGCTGGGTTGTGTAGCCCCAAAGCCATCCATCACCCTCAGCACCACAGCCCCTTGTGAACTTACAGCTGGACTGGGCTGCAGCTGGCATGCATTGCAATGCAGTGCTGCAGGCTGCAGGAGGAGTGCTTTAAGAGTGTTCAGCAGAACGAGACCTAGGGATACTGGTCAACAGCCAGCTGGACATCAGCCAGCACATGCCCAGGTAGCCAAGAAGACCAGTGACCTGTATTGGACACAGTGTCCACCAGGACAAGGACAGTGATTGTCCCACTGTACTCCACACTGTAAGTCACACCCCAAATCCTGTGTCCAGTTCTGGGCCCCTTGCTCTGAGCTACTGAAGTGTGTCCAGAGAGATGCAACAGAGATGGTGAAGGGTCTGGAGCACAGATCTTACAAGGAGCAGCTGAAGGAGCTGGGGATTTTTAGTCTAGAGAAGAAGAAGCTGAAGGGAGAATTTATTGCTCTCTATAACTGCCTGAAAGGAACTTGTAGTTAGGTGAAGGTTGTTCTTTTCTACCATGTTTCAAAAGGATGAGAAAATGGCCTTAAATTACACCAGGGAAGTTTCAGATTAGAAAATATTTCTTTTTCTGAAAGAGTAGTTAGACATTGGAATAAGTTGCCCAGAAAAGTAGTGGAGTCACAGTCTCTGGAAGTGTTCAAGGGGCATCTGGATGTAGCACTTGGGGACATGGTTTAGGGGTGATTATGGTGATGCTAGATGATCTAGAACCAAATGATGAAATAGATGATGAAATAGATGATTAAATAGATGACCTTTCAGGTTTCTGACAACCTTGGCAAGTCTGTGTGATGATTCCATGTGATTATTTCTTGTGCCTTTCCTGGCCTGTGGCTTGTGTCTTATCTGTGCAGCCCCACATACCCCTTGTGCCTTCCATATCTCTGTAGGTTGGCTTCCCCCAGCTCAACGCACTGTCTTCTGTTTCCAGCAGGGGTACAAGGCTTCATTTGGTTTTCTCTGTAAGAGAGCTATGGATTTTCTCAAAATCATCAGACAACAAAGCCTTGGATTTTTATGGCAGTTGGGCCATGAAGTTGGAATAGTGAACATGTCAGGGTACAGACAGATATATTTTTAATTGGAAGAACTTAAGCTATAAAATTAGAGTCCCTGCTTCAAGATTAAGGCATGTCCCTTCTATAGCAACCCTAGAAGATTAATATTTGCAAATAGATTAAAACAATGTTCAAGGCCAGCTTCTCTGGCACTTTTCCAAGTGCTAAATTAATTGAAAAGATGGTTGCTTAAAGCGGTGACAAGTGTAAATGGGATTGTATTGTTGAAAGTGCAACATTTCATACGTGGAACATTGTGGTAGTTTTTCCTGAGAAGAGCTTCTTTAGAGAACATGACAGCTCACTGACTGGGCATAGCAGACTCCTCTCCATGGATTGTTTGCACATTGCAGAGGTTAATTCACCAGGTTTTCTAGCCCAGTATTTCTAGTAAAAGCAGCTAGTAAAAGCTAGCTGGAGTATAATGGAAGGCTATAGCTGGGCTAGGGTGTACTTTCATAAATTGGCATTTGGAAGTAAGTTCTTAAATCTGTATTTCTCTAGAAGTCCAATTCTAAATAAAACAGAATTGTGATATTGTATGGTATTATGGTCATAATGCATCTGCTTTCAGGTAAGTATCAAGAAAATCTACTCTAATTTGTATACATGAAATGGCCACACAGCTACATTATGAATTTTAAAGTGATAGCATATTAAGTTAAAACGCTAATGCTTTTTAATCCTGTCATAACTTTAGCTAGACTGAACAGAAAGGTTTTATTTGCACATAACTGTAGCCTGTTCAGCACAAAACCATTTGAAATGTATGTGTATCAAGCAGCACTGAAATTATAGTGTGCATGGCAGGGATTTACACTGCAGAATGCTGGTGATATCTGAGACCTTTGTAATAACTTTCACTTCTTATTAAACGATATACTGAGGGCATCTCTTTGAAGCACTCAGAACCTTTACACTTTGGTCAGTGAAATAAAGTTTTCATTCACTGGTGCATCTTGGAAAAAACCTCCTAGCTTTGTTGAGAGTATGGCAACAACAGCAAAAAGGCACCCCACCTCTCTTCACTGCTGTTATGGCACAACCCTGGGTGCCTGGACTCTTAAGATAAAAATCAAAAGAAGCTCTCAACAGATGCAATTTGTTTCAGGCACCCTGCAAACAGTTGTGTCAAGTCCTAGGCTTCAGTTCAAAACGCTCTGAAGTATATGCTTCATTTTAGGCATACAACTAGCAGGGCTCTTAATGCTTTTCTGAGCTGAGTGAATGTTGACTCAGTAACCACTGACTTTTAATAGAGAAGGAAAGATGCATTTTGAAGAAATGCCTTTGGCCTGTACTTGTGCTTTTGATGGAACACAACTGAAGTGCAAGGTGCTCTAAGACCATGGGTAGAAGCACAGCGTGCCATAGGAGATGATCAGTGTTGCACAGGTTATCTTGTCTTCCTTGCAGTGCCATCTGTCAAGGAGACCACCCGGTATAATACTTTTGTTCATACTTTGAAAGGCAATAAATAAAGATATTGAAGTGTTTGAAGTAACATGAATGATAGAGATGGAGAAACCTCAGGACTTCTCAGTACTGGTCAAGTCCTCTGTCAGTGAAATCTTGTGCCTTCAGGGACAGAAATGGACACAGCTGCAGGCAAGATGACCTGGGAAGAGCACGAGTGAGCCCTGTGCCTTATGCTTATTGGGAAACTGAATTCTTGGTGTCAATACTAACAAGTCAGTACTTTGCTACGATTGCAGAGACACCTAAGTGTGTGATGTTACAGATCAGAGGTGATGTTACTCTAGAGGAGATTGCCCTTCATTTTCCTAAGTGACATTGAAAACTCAGCATAGAATCCTACCAAAAACAGAGTGGATCTGTAGTGAAAAAACATAAGAAGATTTGAAGAGTGGTTGGGGATTTTTTTAAATTGCTTTTTCAAAATCTCTTTATTTAAGCTGTGACAAAAAAAAAAAAAAGTATGGTCACATATTTTATTGTCTATGGTTTTCATTAATTTTTAAACGAATGAGTCAAAGAAATTGCTGAACAAAACCAGTAGCAGAGGTTATATGATGAGCAGATGTAAGAGCCATTTTAACATTTTATGAGACCAAAACATTCTCATCACTAACCATCTTTTAATAGCACTTGCCTTTAGAAGGGGTGTATGTGGCTGCATGTTTCTAAGGGACAAACTTTTTTGTCTCTCTAATTAAATACCTCTCAAGACTAGCTTAAAACTAGTGGTGGCTTAGAAGTGTTTGGTTGTCATGTCAGTGTAGGTTATGATAAGGTGGGCAACGAGTGTTTGGTTGCATCTCAGTGTGTTGGTGTATTCAAACTCTCCACATCATTGAGGGACCTCTCAGTCAAAGTTGATGAAAAATACCAAAGCAGAGAGCCTTACAACCAATCTGTCTGCCAGGGAGACAACCTATTAACATAGAGACAAATGGGCAAAATTGGAAAAAGCACTTAAAAATGTATATGCATTCTCTATCAATGCAATGCACAGGAACTGGGTTCCTTTTAAAATGGCTTGGACACCTGTCCATAGCAACCTGCATGGAGTCAGAAGCACATCCACGGTGTAAGCAGGAAGTGAAATTGGGAGCTCCGTCTGTCATTCAACAACATGCAAAGTAATATTCTTCCATCACTCACATACATCTAATGTGGAGAGAGTAGAAAAAGGGCCCCATAGTAAACAAAGTCTATGAACATTTCGGCATGAATTTTTGTTTCTATGAAATCTGTAGTGAACGTGGACTTGTAGTACTGCTCAGAACAGGACTGAGCTCTCACAGTCATTGCTGTGTTTGGTATGCTGCACTAACACTGAATTGTTGACAATTCAGTGTTAGTGAAGCATTACCATAACTGGTAATGCATATCCTGTGTGAGTTAGAAATAATGTCGACCCGACTGTTGGGTTTTTCTTCCATTTGCTGTTTGAACACGAGAACAAGAAGGCCGTTATTTATAACAAATGTTACATCCCAAAAGGAGAAATTGTATTTTGAATT
Source organism: Chloebia gouldiae (assembly GCA_003676055.1). NCBI lineage: Eukaryota > Metazoa > Chordata > Aves > Passeriformes > Passeridae > Chloebia > Chloebia gouldiae. The sequence goes on from QUSF01000011.1 coordinate 13,924,416, forward strand.
GACAGAATCCTGAAAGTGTAAATGTGGTTTCATAACTAAATATATTTTCAGAAAGGAAAATGTGTTAATCAAGATTAAGATGTCCTTGAAAAAGTTTTTTATTTTTTTTTTTAATCTTCCTTGGAAATATTCTCAGTTCTCATGATACATAAGTAACTAGCATATCTGTATATCCATATCATAGTATCTCAGCAGTTACACTGTTTAATAATTACTTAAATAGATTTCTTTATTTATGGGATCCAACCAGAATAGGACATGCCAGGAACAATAAATTGTTTAGAACCTAGAAATAAAATACTTAAAAAAAATTAAATTAAGGTTAGGAAACCTAAGTCTAAGGAAGTTTAATTTTCTGGGGAAAGTTAAAAATGTTCTGAAAGCTCTCCAAAAGGCATTAGTGAAGGTCCCATTCAACAGGAATTGATTTGGGGTAGGAATCCGTATCTTACAAGTTGTTTATTATCATGGGAATATATCCAAAGGACTGGCGGGTTTTTTTGGTTGTTTTTTTTTTTAATGTATAGGGTAGTTAACATGGAACAAAACAATTTTATGTATTAACTGTGGAACTTAACAACAGAAAATAGCATTGCTTTAATTCAGTCAAAATTAGGATATTCAATCATACAGATCCAATCCTACCATTTCATACAGTTAGGCCATGATATCTTCCTGTATTTCAGTTCATGTTGCTGAGTTCCTAGAGAATCATCTGTCCAGATTTCATTTAATGACTCTTTTAATTTCTCGAGTCTTAAAATATTTAGAGAGTAAAACTGGCCTAATTCAAAGTTGGTTGATAGTGTAATATAGGCTTTATGTTCCTTAGGTAGGGTGTGCCAACTAAACATTAAAGATTAGTTCAGACTTCAGAAACAACATCTTTTGAAAATTTTGTTGAGGAACGTATTGTGTGATACTGATTGTTGTTGGGGGAGAGGAGTTGGAACTATGAATCTGCCATTCTTCAGAGCTCCTCAAAGTGAATGTTACCAAATGGGAAAAAAAAAAAAAAGAAACCATGGATTATCCATGTTTAATGTCATCAGACTGCCTTGTGAGGGTGTGAAGAAACTATTCCTAACTCTTTTGTTTGTTTTTCTCAGGTTGGGGGTCACACCATGCTGCCCATTCGTTGGATGCCTCCAGAGAGTATAATGTACAGGAAGTTCACCACAGAAAGCGATGTCTGGAGCCTGGGGGTTGTATTATGGGAAATCTTTACTTATGGCAAGCAGCCATGGTATCAGCTCTCAAACAATGAGGTGTGTAGTATATTCTCAAATTTAATTGGGAAATCTGTTATGCTAATTATTGGTGTGGCTTCTCTGGAAAAAGGACAGGAACAAATTTATTTCTTAAAGGCTGACACATATATATGGCATTTATTGTGTTGTCATGAACCATATACTTAAATTTCTTCTTTTTCATCTTTTTCTCCCCTGAATGGCTGGAAAGTGTTCAAGGTGTTAAATTCCAACTAGGACAGTTGGAATTTAATGTTTTCCTTTGCATAGCATAAAGTATGCTCTGGGTAGACCATGAGACAGTGAAAAGGACCTTAGCTATCTCCTGAACAGATGTATCATACATGGTATTGTTTCAGAGTGGCTGTCCATAACCATGGACAGATTAGACGGAAATAATCAAGATATCTCTTGATTTCTAGGCAGTCACAAGTATCCCCCTTCCAGAGATTAGCCACAGTGATACTTGTAAGTTTGCAGAGGGTAGAGAGAAGGAAAAGCATTGATGCTCTATGAACAGATTGAAAGTTTATCCTCCCTCTGGTAGTTGGGTAGACAGAGAAGTTATGCGATTAATTCCCAGCTCCAATTTCCTTATGTGTGGAGTGGTCAGTGTGGGTAAATATAGCATGAGTTAGGTTATTGATCTTTGACCACCTACATTACAGTGAATTTTCCAGATCGTACACTGCTGCTCATTCATCTGCCTACAAAAGCAGTCCTTTCCAGAGATGGCTGCATGGCAGCCACCAGTGAGGCTGCTGTGGTTAAAGTTAACTCTCCATGGGTGAACTCTGTGTAGCTGGCACAGCTGTGTTGATCCTTTGCTTGTGATTTCTCGTAGGTGATTGAGTGCATCACTCAGGGCCGAGTCCTGCAGCGACCTCGCACATGCCCAAAGGAAGTGTATGACTTGATGCTGGGCTGTTGGCAACGGGAGCCTCACATGAGGCTCAACATCAAAGAAATCCACTCCCTCCTTCAGAACTTGGCCAAGGCATCTCCAGTCTACTTGGATATTTTAGGCTAAAGTCTCCTAGCATTTCTTCTTCTGGGCTGTGGGAATAAATGTGTTCAACTGCCGCTGAACTACATTAAAACGTGTTCTTAACTTTGACAGTATTAATGACAAAGTTGTGGAGAAGCTTTCAAAGGGCAAGCAATGTGCACTTCTCCATCTGTAGACACAGTATTGACTTTTTAGACATTACCAAGACGTATCTTCTCTCTTTCTCTCAGTTTCTATCTTTTTTTTTCCTTCTCTCCTGTCTTTCTAATCAATTTGGCTTCTGCATTATTGTAACTCTGCATAGACAAAGGCCTTAAAAACCCAATCTGTTATATCAGCAGACTCTTCAATTTGCCCACCACAACTAACAATGCCTTGTTGTATTCATGCCTTTGATGTGGATGAAAAAAAGGGAACATATATTTGACTAAAACTTTGTGATTTCTGCTGTATAGCTACTGGGAGTTTCTATGGATTCACCTCATTTTTTTTTGCTTCAGCCTGTGGGTGGAAAAAGAAGACTGGTGTTCTCTACATGAAGAATGTTCTTTGCAGAAATAAAGCCAGACAGAAAGAAGACACTCTTGTGTGATACACTATCTGGAGGACCTTGAGAAATCAGGTGGCATCTAACCCTACAAGAAAACACTGAAGTGATTTGATGGAAGACAAGATGGGGTCTAGCTATTTCCCTGAAGAGTCTTTCTGAGGACTAAAGGGATTCTTTAAGGAGGTGCTTCGCCAGAACCATTCATTACCAGAATCAAGTAAAACAAAATAAGATGCTGCCTGCACTGCACGCAATTGTGTTACAACATGATAAACTAAACGCATACCCTTTTTTTGTCTTCTGGTAGGATATTGTCATGCCACTGGTGTAAAACTGTTCTCCAGCTAGTTTTTTTAAGTAAAGGCTGAAGCTAGATTTAGTTGCATACAATATTAATTTCAAGATTACGTGTTGAAACTAAGGATTTTGATAGGACAAACTATAAATGCTGAGGCAGGTGTATCTTATACTGTGCTTGTCCAGCAACATATTCCTTCCTTCCTCAATCCTTTTGTTTTTGTTTTTGTTTTTTTTTAACCGTGCAAGGAAAACTGTGCATGGTCTTTGTCGATTAATGCCCTTTGTGCAGAAACAATCACTCATGTCGTAGTACACCCTAGTAGACATAGCAAACTCATAATGATATAACCTATATTTCATTAGAAGGGGCTAATGGAGGACATTAGCCATGTTAAAATGCCTTTACAATGTTATAGATATTATAGGCTGATATAACATTAATAATCTAAAGCACGGAGATCACTGGTTATGTTTGAGACATAGCAGGGGATAAAGATCTCTAGAAAAAAAAAATTACTCTGTGGTTATGGCTTGCTATTCAGAGTGCAAAGATTCTGACCTCAGCGTCATTTTTGTATTGGTACTATTGCTGTCATAACCAACATACACACTTTATTAAATAATTTATTTTTGGTTGGATTGGCATTGTATGTGTATAACATTTGCATGGCCACTGTGTTGATGACCGCTGCATGAGCATACATGTTGTTTTTCAAACTAGAAGTTGACAATTTGAAATTTAGAGCTAGGATTATTTTTAATATGAATTCTTACAAATGAAAACCTACCTTAACTATTCCTCAAGACTTCTGCCTCCCTCTGTGAGGGGGCGTTATTGCAAAAAAAGTGATCTTTCTTTCCATTTTCTCTTTTTATTATTTCTTATTGATATGAGCCAGATCAAAATAGTCCATCTTCGTGTTGGGGATATTTTATTTAATAAATTAAACATTTTATTTTTGTAAGTGTTCCCATAGCACATTTAATATATAATTTGCTTGCATGTATTATTTATGGAGGCACTTTAAGTTTTTCCTTCAGAAGCTTTTAGAGCTAGCTTATAAAAATTCTGAACATTTTCAGAAGAAAACAGTTAACGGGACACTGATGAAGTTTTACCCTTCTCAATGTCATTGAAAAGGCAGCATTACAAATAAACATGACAGTGTAACTATAAAGCCATACTCAGTATTTCTTTAATAAACTAGATGTTATTTCTTAACTGCTACTGAACTGGAAACACATAAAAAGCCAGAGGAAGATTCCTACAAAATGGGCCTTAAGATTTTATCTAGACTGTCTTGGAAGTTCTCACAGAAAACTAGAAAAAGACTGAGCATCCAGTGAAACCCATTCTCTTGAGAATATGAATGTTATATTTTAAAGGAATTTGAAATTGATCTTCAAAATAACAGTGGTGGAAAAGAAAGATATCAGAGTCCTTTTACTGTGCAGTGGGAAGAGGGTGCAGTTGGTGGAGGGGGCTGCTAAGTTTCTACCTGCATATTCTTAGTGTCTTCTGAGGTGAAGAAAAAGGCATCTGAGATGATTTTTTTACTGTAAAAGAGTGTCCAGCTCAAAAGGAAGCAGCTGTGTTTTGCAAGCACTGAAAGAATGTATACCAAAAATAACCACAAGACCCTGAAAATGTACTTAGTGGCATCTTCTTTTTGATTTACTAGTGAGATTTTAGAGTCATTTCAGAGAACAAATAGTATTAAAATGCATTGTGCAATAACATAGCAGTTTGTTAAATTTCTAATGGACCAAATGTTCTACAGAGCCACCACCTATAACCTTGACCAATATCGTTAATGTTCTTGATAGCGCATAACATGTATAATCACAGTACAAAAGCTGTAAACTGTAGCTATACATAGTTTGAGTTTGTTCATTAAAACATGGGTAAGTTAGCAGAGTGAGCAGCGAAGTGGAAGAAATATGTTCAAATCACAATGAAGGGTGAGTATATGTGCATATTCATCATGCTTGCACTGTCAGGTAACTCGTGTACACTAAGTATGACAATCAGGCTCATTTAAAAAGTCTTTCTGGACTGTGCTATGAACTGAACATATATATATATATATATAATATATGTGTGTTTGCATATGGCATATATATATATACACACACATAGCATATACATGTATGCCTATGTCTGTTGTATTTTACTTATATATGTGCAGACATGCATGCACATTATGTATGGGCTGTGTGTATATGTATAAATTTACATACACCTCTGTTATTACAAATTATGATTAGAGTGCTATTAATAAATTGGTAACATCTGCTGAGTAACCAATTTTTTTCTTTTGATATTTCTTTTTCTATATTTGTATGATTCAAATTTCTAATTGGTGTGCAGCAGAGGCAGTGCTAGAATGCCAGAGATGTAACAACGAGCACTTTTCTTCCCCAGATGATTGCATAAAAACATTTTTTCCATTCCCATCTCACTTGTTGATTTCTCACAATGAAATTAACAGATAAGCTTTCAGGCTCAGAAAACAGAGTTTGTTTTACTGTCATTTCTGGGTTTGTGCTCCTGTTGTTTTATTGTTCTAGCACAACAGTGCAGCTCCATTAGCATTTTGTACTTGCCTGCAGTAACGAAATAATTCCAAGAATGAGCTGGACTATTCACAATGCAACATGACTTGGAGAACAACGAGAACACTGACATTCAGGAGTAATAATAGTAGCATTCGTCGCGCTCTGTCCTTCACTCTCAATAGATCTGCAGAATTCAGAACTAGCTGTGGAACACTTGCAAAGCAACAGCATCCCATGATGCCTGATGGAGTGTACACTTTTAAAAGGACTGCATTCATTTTGACCTGTAAAACAACATATCTATATATTGTCTACAGGTTATTAAGTAACTGCTTATTTTTGATCTTGTTCTTTTTTTTTGTCCTTGCTATTTTTATCACTTTCTTTCCTTCTTTCAGTTTTCCTGTCTTTCCTCCTTCTTTCCTTCTCTTTTATTTCTTTCTTGCACTCCCTTTCTCCCTCTGTCTGTACCCTCCCCCATTC